>OZ010794.1:544375418-544834418 GCA_963932465.1 Maratus speciosus
ACCCTCGACTCTTGATACGGGCTGGGCAAATCATACGTTTACAGTCCACCTTTAATCTTAAAGGATTTATAAAACGTCATATTTTTAAAAGCATTTAAAAAGCACTTTTTTTATTATCAGTATAAAAATAGTTATGGGTACACTTTAATTTAAACTAAAAAAAGGAAATTTTAAATTTTAAGTTTAAAGTTTATTATTTTCCCTCCCCTTAACCCTACTGCGCTTAAGATTTGCCCGGTTCAACTTTAGTAAATATCCTTAAAAATATTTTATCCGAAAATGATAGAACTGATTTTAAGAATATTTACATAATTGAATCCCCCGTATCGAAAAATCCACTCCCTCACTGACACCCTCGACTCTTGATACGGGCTGGGCAAATCATAAGTTTACAGTCCACCTTTAATCTTAAAGGATTTATAAAACGTCATATTTTTAAAAGCATTTAAAAAGCACTTTTTTATTATCAGTATAAAAATAGTTATGGGTACACTTTAATTTAAACTAAAAAAAGGAAATTTTAAATTTTAAGTTTAAAGTTTATTATTTTCCCTCCCATTAACCCTACTGCGCTTAAGATTTCCCGGTTTAACTTTAGTAAATATCCTTTAAACAATTTTATCTGAAGATGATAGAACTGATTTTAAGAAAATTGACATAATTGAATTTCCCGTATCGAAAAATCAACTCCCTCACTGACACCCTCGACTCTTGATATGGACTGGGCAAATCTTAAGTTTACAGTCCACCTTTAATCGTAGAGGATTTATAACAATCATCATATTTTTAAAAGCATTTAAAAAGCACTTTTTTTATTATCAGTATAAAAATAGTTATGGGTACACTTTAATTTAAACTAAAAAAAGGAAATTTTAAATTTTAAGTTTAAAGTTTATTATTTTCCCTCCACTTAACCCTACTTCGATAAAGATTTGCCCGGTTCAACTTTAGTAAATATCGTTAAAACCATTTTATCAGAAAATGATAGGACTGATTTTAAGAATATTTACATAATTGAATCCCCCGTATCGAAAAATCCACTCTGTCACTGACACCCTCGACTCTTGATACGGACTGGGCAAATCTTAAGTTTACAGTCCACCTTTAAACTATAACAATCATCATATTTTAAAAAGCATCTAAAAAGCACTATTTTTATTACCAGTATAAAAATAGTTATGCGTACACTTTAATTTAAACTAAAAAAAGGAAATTTAAAATTTTAAGTTTAAAGTTTATTATTTTCCCTCCCCTTAACCCTACTGCGTTTAAGATTTCCCGGTTCAACTTTAGTAAATATCGTTAAAACAATTTTATCAGAAAATGATAGAAGTGATTTTAAGAAAATTTACATAATTGAATCCCCCGTATCGAAAAATCCACTCCCTCACTGACACCCTCGACTCTTGATACGGACTGGGCAAATCATAAGTTTACAGTCCACCTTTAATCTTAAAGGATTTATAAAACGTCATATTTTTAAAAGCATTTAAAAAGCACTTTTTTTATTATTAGTATAAAAATAGTTATGGGTACATTTTAATTTAAACTAAAAAATGGAAATTTTAAATTTTAAGTTTAAAGTTAATTATTTTCCCTCCCCTTAACGCTACTGCGCTTAAAATTTCCCGGTTCAACTTTAGTAAATATCCTTTAAACAATTTTATCAGAAGATGATAGAACTGATTTTAAGAAAATTGACATAATTGAATCCACCGTATCGAACAATCAACTCCCTTACTGACACTCTCGACTCTTGATACGGACTGGGCAAATCTTAAGTTTACAGCCCACCTTTAATCTTAAAGGATTTATAAAACGTCATATATTTAAAAGCATTTAAAAAGCGCTTTTTTTATTATCAGTATAAAAATAGTTATGGGTACACTTTAATTTAAACTATAAAAAGGAAATTTTAAGTTTAAAGTTTATTATTTTCCCTCTCCTTAACCCTACTGCGCTTAAGATTTCCCGGTTCAACTTTAGTAAATATCCTTAAAACAATTTTATCAGAAGATGATAGAACTGATTTTATGAATATTGACATAATTGAATCCCCCGTATCGAACAATCAACTCCCTCACTGACACCCTCGACTCTTGATAAGGACTGGGCAAATCTTACGTTTACAGTCCATCTTTAATCTTAAAAGATTTATAAAACGTCATATTTTTAAAAGCATTTAAGAAGCACTTTTCTTATTATCAGTATAAAAATAGTTATGGGTACACTTTAATTTAAACTAAAAAAAGGAAAATTATAATTTTAAGTTTAAAGTTTATTATTTTCCCTCCCCTTAACCATACTGCGCTTAATGTTTGCCCGGTTCAACTTTAGTAAATATCGTTAAAACCATTTTATCAGAAAATGATAGAACTGATTTTAAGAATATTTACATAATTGAATCCCCCGTATCGAAAAATCCACTCCCTCACTGACACCCTCGACTGTTGATGCGGACTGGGCAAATAATAAATTTACAGTCCACCTTTAATCTTAAAGGATTTATAAAACGTCATATTTTTAAAAGCATTTAAAAAGAACTTTTTTTATTATCAGTATAAAAATAGTTATGGGTACATTTTAATTTAAACTAGAAAAAGGAAATTTTAAGTTTAAAGTTTATTATTTTCCCTCTCCTTAACCCTACTGCGCTTAAGAATTCCCGGTTCAACTTTAGTAAATATCCTTAAAACAATTTTATCAAAAAATGATAGAACTGATTTTAAGAATATTTACATAATTGAATCCACCGTATCGAAAAATCAACTCCCTCACTTACACCCTCGACTCTTGATACGGTCTGGTCAAAACTTAAGTTTACAGTCCACCTTTAATCTTAGAGGATTTATAAAACGTCATATTTTTAAAAAGCATTTAAAAAGCACTTTTTTTATTATCAGTATTAAAATAGTTATGGGTACACTTTAATTTAAACAAAAAAAAAAGGAAATTTAAAATTTTAAGTTTAAAGTTTATTATTTTCCCTCCCCTTAACCCTACTGCGCTTAAGATTTCTCGGTTCAACTTTAGTAAATATCCTTAAAACAATTTTATCAGAAGATGATAGAACTGATTTTAAGAATATTGACATAAATTAATCCCCCGTATCGAACAATCAACTCCCTCACTGACACTCTCGACTCTTGATACGGACTGTGCAAATCTTAAGTTTACAGTCCACCTTTAAACTATAACAATCATCATATTTTAAAAAGCATCTAAAAAGCACTATTTTTATTACCAGTATAAAAAATAGTTATGCGTACACTTTAATTTAAACTAAAAAAAGGAAATTTAAAATTTTAAGTTTAAAGTTTATTATTTTCCCTCCCCTTAACCCTACTGCGCTTAAGATTTGCCCGGTTCAACTTTAGTAAATATCCTTAAAACAATTTTATCCGAAAATGATAGAACTGATTTTAAGAATATTTCCATAATTGAATCCCCCGTATCGAAAAATCCACTCCCTCACTGACACCCTCGACTCTTGATACGGACTGGGCAAATCTTAAGTTTACAGTCCACCTTTAATCTTAGAGGATTTATAACAATCATCATATTTTTAAAAACATTTAAAAGGCAATTTTTTTATTATCAGTATAAAAATAGTTATGGGTACACTTTAATTTAATCAAAAAAAAAGGAAATTTAAAATTTTAAGTTTAAAGTTTATTATTTTCCCTCCCCTTAACCCTACTGCGCTTAATGTTTGCCCGGTTCAACTTTAGTAAATATCGTTAAAACCAATTTATCAGAAAATGATAGAACTGATTTTAAGAATATTTACATAATTGAATCCCCCGTATCGAAAAATCCACTCCCTCACTTACACCCTCGACTCTTGATACGGATTGGGCAAAACTTAAGTTTACAGTCCACCTTTAATCTTAGAGGATTTATAACAATCATCATATTTTTAAAAGCATTTAAAAAGCACTTTTTTTATTATCAGTATAAAAATAGTTATGGGTACACTTTAATTTAAACTAAAAAAAGGAAATTTTAAATTTTAAGTTTAAAGTTTATTATTTTCCCTCCCCTTAACCCTACTGCGCTTAAGATTTCCCGGTTCAACTTTAGTAAATATCCTTTAAACAATTTTATCTGAAGATGATAGAACTGATTTTAAGAAAATTGACATAATTGAATCGCCCGTATCGAAAAATCAAACCCCTCACTGACACCCTCGACTCTTGATACGGACTGGGCAAATCTTAAGTTTACAGTCCACCTTTAATCTTAGAGGATTTATAACAATCATCATATTTTTAAAAACATTTAAAAAGCACTTTTTTTATTATCAGTATAAAAATAGTTATGGGTACACTTTAATTTAATCAAAAAAAAAAAGGAAATTTTAAATTTTAAGCTTAAAGTTTATTATTTTCCCTCCCCTTAACGCTACTGCGCTTAAAATTTCCCGGTTCAACTTTAGTAAATATCCTTTAAACAATTTTATCAGAAGATGATAGAACTGATTTTAAGAAAATTGACATAATTGAATCCACCGTATCGAACAATCAACTCCCTTACTGACACTCTCGACTCTTGATACGTACTTAAGTTTACAGTCCACTTTTAATCTTAGAGGATTTATAAAACGTCATATATTTAAAAGCATTTAAAAAGCGCTTTTTTTATTATCAGTATAAAAATAGTTATGGGTACACTTTAATTTAAACTATAAAAAGGAAATTTTAAGTTTAAAGTTTATTATTTTCCCTCTCCTTAACCCTACTGCGCTTAAGATTTCCCGGTTCAACTTTAGTAAATATCCTTAAAACAATTTTATCAGAAGATGATAGAACTGATTTTATGAATATTGACATAATTGAATCCCCCGTATCGAACAATCAACTCCCTCACTGACACCCTCGACTCTTGATAAGGACTGGGCAAATCTTACGTTTACAGTCCATCTTTAATCTTAAAAGATTTATAAAACGTCATATTTTTAAAAGCATTTAAGAAGCACTTTTCTTATTATCAGTATAAAAATAGTTATGGGTACACTTTAATTTAAACTAAAAAAAGGAAAATTATAATTTTAAGTTTAAAGTTTATTATTTTCCCTCCCCTTAACCATACTGCGCTTAATGTTTGCCCAGTTCAACTTTAGTAAATATCGTTAAAACCATTTTATCAGAAAATGATAGAACTGATTTTAAGAATATTTACATAATTGAATCCCCCGTATCGAAAAATCCACTCCCTCACTGACACCCTCGACTGTTGATGCGGACTGGGCAAATAATAAATTTACAGTCCACCTTTAATCTTAAAGGATTTATAAAACGTCATATTTTTAAAAGCATTTAAAAAGCACTTTTTTTATTATCAGTATAAAAATAGTTATGGGTACATTTTAATTTAAACTAGAAAAAGGAAATTTTAAGTTTAAAGTTTATTATTTTCCCTCTCCTTAACCCTACTGCGCTTAAGATTTCCCGGTTCAACTTTAGTAAATATCCTTAAAACAATTTTATCAGAAGATGATAGAACTGATTTTATGAATATTGACATAATTGAATCCCCCGTATCGAACAATCAACTCCCTCACTGACACCCTCGACTCTTGATAAGGACTGGGCAAATCTTACGTTTACAGTCCATCTTTAATCTTAAAAGATTTATAAAACGTCATATTTTTAAAAGCATTTAAGAAGCACTTTTCTTATTATCAGTATAAAAATAGTTATGGGTACACTTTAATTTAAACTAAAAAAAGGAAAATTATAATTTTAAGTTTAAAGTTTATTATTTTCCCTCCCCTTAACCATACTGCGCTTAATGTTTGCCCGGTTCAACTTTAGTAAATATCGTTAAAACCATTTTATCAGAAAATGATAGAACTGATTTTAAGAATATTTACATAATTGAATCCCCCGTATCGAAAAATCCACTCCCTCACTGACACCCTCGACTGTTGATGCGGACTGGGCAAATAATAAATTTACAGTCCACCTTTAATCTTAAAGGATTTATAAAACGTCATATTTTTAAAAGCATTTAAAAAGCACTTTTTTTATTATCAGTATAAAAATAGTTATGGGTACATTTTAATTTAAACTAGAAAAAGGAAATTTTAAGTTTAAAGTTTATTATTTTCCCTCTCCTTAACCCTACTGCGCTTAAGAATTCCCGGTTCAACTTTAGTAAATATCCTTAAAACAATTTTATCAAAAAATGATAGAACTGATTTTAAGAATATTTACATAATTGAATCCACCGTATCGAAAAATCAACTCCCTCACTTACACCCTCGACTCTTGATACGGTCTGGTCAAAACTTAAGTTTACAGTCCACCTTTAATCTTAGAGGATTTATAAAACGTCATATTTTTAAAAAGCATTTAAAAAGCACTTTTTTTATTATCAGTACAAAAATAGTTATGGGTACACATTAATTTAAACAAAAAAAAAAGGAAATTTAAAATTTTAAGTTTAAAGTTTATTATTTTCCCTCCCCTTAACCCTACTGCGCTTAAGATTTCTCGGTTCAACTTTAGTAAATATCCTTAAAACAATTTTATCAGAAGATGATAGAACTGATTTTAAGAATATTGACATAAATTAATCCCCCGTATCGAACAATCAACTCCCTCACTGACACTCTCGACTCTTGATACGGACTGTGCAAATCTTAAGTTTACAGTCCACCTTTAAACTATAACAATCATCATATTTTAAAAAGCATCTAAAAAGCACTATTTTTATTACCAGTATAAAAAATAGTTATGCGTACACTTTAATTTAAACTAAAAAAAGGAAATTTAAAATTCTAAGTTTAAAGTTTATTATTTTCCCTCCCCTTAACCCTACTGCGCTTAAGATTTGCCCGGTTCAACTTTAGTAAATATCCTTAAAACAATTTTATCCGAAAATGATAGAACTGATTTTAAGAATATTTCCATAATTGAATCCCCCGTATCGAAAAATCCACTCCCTCACTGACACCCTCGACTCTTGATACGGACTGGGCAAATCTTAAGTTTACAGTCCACCTTTAATCTTAGAGGATTTATAACAATCATCATATTTTTAAAAACATTTAAAAGGCAATTTTTTTATTATCAGTATAAAAATAGTTATGGGTACACTTTAATTTAATCAAAAAAAAAGGAAATTTAAAATTTTAAGTTTAAAGTTTATTATTTTCCCTCCCCTTAACCCTACTGCGCTTAATGTTTGCCCGGTTCAACTTTAGTAAATATCGTTAAAACCAATTTATCAGAAAATGATAGAACTGATTTTAAGAATATTTACATAATTGAATCCCCCGTATCGAAAAATCCACTCCCTCACTTACACCCTCGACTCTTGATACGGATTGGGCAAAACTTAAGTTTACAGTCCACCTTTAATCTTAGAGGATTTATAACAATCATCATATTTTTAAAAGCATTTAAAAAGCACTTTTTTTATTATCAGTATAAAAATAGTTATGGGTACACTTTAATTTAAACTAAAAAAAGGAAATTTTAAATTTTAAGTTTAAAGTTTATTATTTTCCCTCCCCTTAACCCTACTGCGCTTAAGATTTCCCGGTTCAACTTTAGTAAATATCCTTAAAACAATTTTATCAGAAGATGATAGAACTGATTTTAAGAATATTGACATAAATTAATCCCCCGTATCGAACAATCAACTCCCTCACTGACACTCTCGACTCTTGATACGGACTGTGCAAATCTTAAGTTTACAGTCCACCTTTAAACTATAACAATCATCATATTTTAAAAAGCATCTAAAAAGCACTATTTTTATTACCAGTATAAAAAATAGTTATGCGTACACTTTAATTTAAACTAAAAAAAGGAAATTTAAAATTCTAAGTTTAAAGTTTATTATTTTCCCTCCCCTTAACCCTACTGCGCTTAAGATTTGCCCGGTTCAACTTTAGTAAATATCCTTAAAACAATTTTATCCGAAAATGATAGAACTGATTTTAAGAATATTTCCATAATTGAATCCCCCGTATCGAAAAATCCACTCCCTCACTGACACCCTCGACTCTTGATACGGACTGGGCAAATCTTAAGTTTACAGTCCACCTTTAATCTTAGAGGATTTATAACAATCATCATATTTTTAAAAACATTTAAAAGGCAATTTTTTTATTATCAGTATAAAAATAGTTATGGGTACACTTTAATTTAATCAAAAAAAAAGGAAATTTAAAATTTTAAGTTTAAAGTTTATTATTTTCCCTCCCCTTAACCCTACTGCGCTTAATGTTTGCCCGGTTCAACTTTAGTAAATATCGTTAAAACAATTTTATCAGAAAATGATAGAACTGATTTTAAGAATATTTACATCATTGAATCCCCCGTATCGAAAAATCAACTCCCTCACTTACACCCTCGACTCTTGATACGTACTTAAGTTTACAGTCCACTTTTAATCTTAGAGGATTTATAAAACGTCATATTTTTAAAAGCATTTAAAAAGCAACTTTTTTATTATCAGTATAAAAATAGTTATGAGTACACTTTAATTTAAACTAAAAAAAGGAAATTTTAAGTTTAAAGTTTATTATTTTCCCTCTCCTTAACCCTACTGCGCTTAAGATTTCCCGGTTCAACTTTAGTAAATATCCTTAAAACAATTTTATCAGAAGATGATAGAACTGATTTTAAGAATATTGACATAATTGAATCCCCCGTATCGAACAATCAACTCCCTCACTGACACTCTCGACTCTTGATACGGACTGGGCAAATCTTAAGTTTACAGTCCAAGTTTAAACTATAACAATCATCATATTTTAAAAAGCATCTAAAAAGCACTATTTTTATTACCAGTATAAAAATAGTTATGCGTACACTTTAATTTAAACTAAAAAAAGGAAATTTTAAATTTTAAGTTTAAAGTTTATTATTTTCCCTCCCCTTAACCCTACTGCGCTTAAGATTTGCCCGGTTCAACTTTAGTAAATATCCTTAAAACAATTTTATCAGAAGATGATAGAACTGATTTTAAGAATATTTACATAATCTAATCCCCCGTATCGAAAAATCCACTCCCTCACAAACACCCTCGACTCTTGATACGGACTAGGCAAATCTTAAGTTTACAGTCCACCTTTAATCTCAAAGGATTTATAACAATCATCATATTTTTAAAAGCATTTAAAAAGCACTTTTTTTATTATCAGTATAAAAATAGTTATGGGTATACTTTAATTTAAACTAAAAAAAGGAAAATTAAAATTTTAAGTTTAAGGTTTATTATTTTCCCTCCCCTTAACCCTACTGCGCTTAATGTTTGCCCGGTTCAACTTTAGTAAATATCGTTAAAACCAATTTATCAGAAAATGATAGAACTGATTTTAAGAATATTTACATAATTGAATCCCCCGTATCGAAAAATCCACTCTGTCACTGACACCCTCGACTCTTGATACGGACTGGGCAAATCTTAAGTTTACAGTCCACCTTTAAACTATAACAATCATCATATTTTAAAAAGCATCTAAAAAGCACTATTTTTATTACCAGTATAAAAATAGTTATGCGTACACTTTAATTTAAACTAAAAAAAGGAAATTTAAAATTTTAAGTTTAAAGTTTATTATTTTCCCTCCCCTTAACCCTACTGCGTTTAAGATTTCCCGGTTCAACTTTAGTAAATATCGTTAAAACAATTTTATCAGAAAATGATAGAAGTGATTTTAAGAAAATTTACATAATTGAATCCCCCGTATCGAAAAATCCACTCCCTCACTGACACCCTCGACTCTTGATACGGACTGGGCAAATCATAAGCTTACAGTCCACCTTTAATCTTAAAGGATTTATAAAACGTCATATTTTTAAAAGCATTTAAAAAGCACTTTTTTTATTATTAGTATAAAAATAGTTATGGGTACATTTTAATTTAAACTAAAAAATGGAAATTTTAAATTTTAAGTTTAAAGTTAATTATTTTCCCTCCCCTTAACGCTACTGCGCTTAAAATTTCCCGGTTCAACTTTAGTAAATATCCTTTAAACAATTTTATCAGAAGATGATAGAACTGATTTTAAGAAAATTGACATAATTGAATCCACCGTATCGAACAATCAACTCCCTTACTGACACTCTCGACTCTTGATACGGACTGGGCAAATCTTAAGTTTACAGCCCACCTTTAATCTTAAAGGATTTATAAAACGTCATATATTTAAAAGCATTTAAAAAGCGCTTTTTTTATTATCAGTATAAAAATAGTTATGGGTACACTTTAATTTAAACTATAAAAAGGAAATTTTAAGTTTAAAGTTTATTATTTTCCCTCTCCTTAACCCTACTGCGCTTAAGATTTCCCGGTTCAACTTTAGTAAATATCCTTAAAACAATTTTATCAGAAGATGATAGAACTGATTTTATGAATATTGACATAATTGAATCCCCCGTATCGAACAATCAACTCCCTCACTGACACCCTCGACTCTTGATAAGGACTGGGCAAATCTTACGTTTACAGTCCATCTTTAATCTTAAAAGATTTATAAAACGTCATATTTTTAAAAGCATTTAAGAAGCACTTTTCTTATTATCAGTATAAAAATAGTTATGGGTACACTTTAATTTAAACTAAAAAAAGGAAAATTATAATTTTAAGTTTAAAGTTTATTATTTTCCCTCCCCTTAACCATACTGCGCTTAATGTTTGCCCGGTTCAACTTTAGTAAATATCGTTAAAACCATTTTATCAGAAAATGATAGAACTGATTTTAAGAATATTTACATAATTGAATCCCCCGTATCGAAAAATCCACTCCCTCACTGACACCCTCGACTGTTGATGCGGACTGGGCAAATAATAAATTTACAGTCCACCTTTAATCTTAAAGGATTTATAAAACGTCATATTTTTAAAAGCATTTAAAAAGCACTTTTTTTATTATCAGTATAAAAATAGTTATGGGTACATTTTAATTTAAACTAGAAAAAGGAAATTTTAAGTTTAAAGTTTATTATTTTCCCTCTCCTTAACCCTACTGCGCTTAAGAATTCCCGGTTCAACTTTAGTAAATATCCTTAAAACAATTTTATCAAAAAATGATAGAACTGATTTTAAGAATATTTACATAATTGAATCCACCGTATCGAAAAATCAACTCCCTCACTTACACCCTCGACTCTTGATACGGTCTGGTCAAAACTTAAGTTTACAGTCCACCTTTAATCTTAGAGGATTTATAAAACGTCATATTTTTAAAAAGCATTTAAAAAGCACTTTTTTTATTATCAGTATTAAAATAGTTATGGGTACACTTTAATTTAAACAAAAAAAAAAGGAAATTTAAAATTTTAAGTTTAAAGTTTATTATTTTCCCTCCCCTTAACCCTACTGCGCTTAAGATTTCTCGGTTCAACTTTAGTAAATATCCTTAAAACAATTTTATCAGAAGATGATAGAACTGATTTTAAGAATATTGACATAAATTAATCCCCCGTATCGAACAATCAACTCCCTCACTGACACTCTCGACTCTTGATACGGACTGTGCAAATCTTAAGTTTACAGTCCACCTTTAAACTATAACAATCATCATATTTTAAAAAGCATCTAAAAAGCACTATTTTTATTACCAGTATAAAAAATAGTTATGCGTACACTTTAATTTAAACTAAAAAAAGGAAATTTAAAATTTTAAGTTTAAAGTTTATTATTTTCCCTCCCCTTAACCCTACTGCGCTTAAGATTTGCCCGGTTCAACTTTAGTAAATATCCTTAAAACAATTTTATCCGAAAATGATAGAACTGATTTTAAGAATATTTCCATAATTGAATCCCCCGTATCGAAAAATCCACTCCCTCACTGACACCCTCGACTCTTGATACGGACTGGGCAAATCTTAAGTTTACAGTCCACCTTTAATCTTAGAGGATTTATAACAATCATCATATTTTTAAAAACATTTAAAAGGCAATTTTTTTATTATCAGTATAAAAATAGTTATGGGTACACTTTAATTTAATCAAAAAAAAAGGAAATTTAAAATTTTAAGTTTAAAGTTTATTATTTTCCCTCCCCTTAACCCTACTGCGCTTAATGTTTGCCCGGTTCAACTTTAGTAAATATCGTTAAAACCAATTTATCAGAAAATGATAGAACTGATTTTAAGAATATTTACATAATTGAATCCCCCGTATCGAAAAATCCACTCCCTCACTTACACCCTCGACTCTTGATACGGATTGGGCAAAACTTAAGTTTACAGTCCACCTTTAATCTTAGAGGATTTATAACAATCATCATATTTTTAAAAGCATTTAAAAAGCACTTTTTTTATTATCAGTATAAAAATAGTTATGGGTACACTTTAATTTAAACTAAAAAAAGGAAATTTTAAATTTTAAGTTTAAAGTTTATTATTTTCCCTCCCCTTAACCCTACTGCGCTTAAGATTTCCCGGTTCAACTTTAGTAAATATCCTTTAAACAATTTTATCTGAAGATGATAGAACTGATTTTAAGAAAATTGACATAATTGAATCGCCCGTATCGAAAAATCAAACCCCTCACTGACACCCTCGACTCTTGATACGGACTGGGCAAATCTTAAGTTTACAGTCCACCTTTAATCTTAGAGGATTTATAACAATCATCATATTTTTAAAAACATTTAAAAAGCACTTTTTTTATTATCAGTATAAAAATAGTTATGGGTACACTTTAATTTAATCAAAAAAAAAAGGAAATTTTAAATTTTAAGTTTAAAGTTTATTATTTTCCCTCCCCTTAAACCTACTGAGTTTAAGATTTCCCGGTTCAACTTTAGTAAATATCGTTAAAACAATTTTATCAGAAAATGATAGAACTGATTTTAAGAATATTTACATCATTGAATCCCCCGTATCGAAAAATCAACTCCCTCACTTACACCCTCGACTCTTGATACGTACTTAAGTTTACAGTCCACTTTTAATCTTAGAGGATTTATAAAACGTCATATTTTTAAAAGCATTTAAAAAGCAACTTTTTTATTATCAGTATAAAAATAGTTATGAGTACACTTTAATTTAAACTAAAAAAAGGAAATTTTAAGTTTAAAGTTTATTATTTTCCCTCTCCTTAACCCTACTGCGCTTAAGATTTCCCGGTTCAACTTTAGTAAATATCCTTAAAACAATTTTATCAGAAGATGATAGAACTGATTTTAAGAATATTGACATAATTGAATCCCCCGTATCGAACAATCAACTCCCTCACTGACACTCTCGACTCTTGATACGGACTGGGCAAATCATAAGTTTACAGTCCACCTTTAATCTTAAAGGATTTATAAAACGTCATATTTTTAAAAGCATTTAAAAAGCACTTTTTTTATTATTAGTATAAAAATAGTTATGGGTACATTTTAATTTAAACTAAAAAATGGAAATTTTAAATTTTAAGTTTAAAGTTAATTATTTTCCCTCCCCTTAACGCTACTGCGCTTAAAATTTCCCGGTTCAACTTTAGTAAATATCCTTTAAACAATTTTATCAGAAGATGATAGAACTGATTTTAAGAAAATTGACATAATTGAATCCACCGTATCGAACAATCAACTCCCTTACTGACACTCTCGACTCTTGATACGGACTGGGCAAATCTTAAGTTTACAGCCCACCTTTAATCTTAAAGGATTTATAAAACGTCATATATTTAAAAGCATTTAAAAAGCGCTTTTTTTATTATCAGTATAAAAATAGTTATGGGTACACTTTAATTTAAACTATAAAAAGGAAATTTTAAGTTTAAAGTTTATTATTTTCCCTCTCCTTAACCCTACTGCGCTTAAGATTTCCCGGTTCAACTTTAGTAAATATCCTTAAAACAATTTTATCAGAAGATGATAGAACTGATTTTATGAATATTGACATAATTGAATCCCCCGTATCGAACAATCAACTCCCTCACTGACACCCTCGACTCTTGATAAGGACTGGGCAAATCTTACGTTTACAGTCCATCTTTAATCTTAAAAGATTTATAAAACGTCATATTTTTAAAAGCATTTAAGAAGCACTTTTCTTATTATCAGTATAAAAATAGTTATGGGTACACTTTAATTTAAACTAAAAAAAGGAAAATTATAATTTTAAGTTTAAAGTTTATTATTTTCCCTCCCCTTAACCATACTGCGCTTAATGTTTGCCCGGTTCAACTTTAGTAAATATCGTTAAAACCATTTTATCAGAAAATGATAGAACTGATTTTAAGAATATTTACATAATTGAATCCCCCGTATCGAAAAATCCACTCCCTCACTGACACCCTCGACTGTTGATGCGGACTGGGCAAATAATAAATTTACAGTCCACCTTTAATCTTAAAGGATTTATAAAACGTCATATTTTTAAAAGCATTTAAAAAGCACTTTTTTTATTATCAGTATAAAAATAGTTATGGGTACATTTTAATTTAAACTAGAAAAAGGAAATTTTAAGTTTAAAGTTTATTATTTTCCCTCTCCTTAACCCTACTGCGCTTAAGAATTCCCGGTTCAACTTTAGTAAATATCCTTAAAACAATTTTATCAAAAAATGATAGAACTGATTTTAAGAATATTTACATAATTGAATCCACCGTATCGAAAAATCAACTCCCTCACTTACACCCTCGACTCTTGATACGGTCTGGTCAAAACTTAAGTTTACAGTCCACCTTTAATCTTAGAGGATTTATAAAACGTCATATTTTTAAAAAGCATTTAAAAAGCACTTTTTTTATTATCAGTATAAAAATAGTTATGGGTACACTTTAATTTAAACAAAAAAAAAAGGAAATTTAAAATTTTAAGTTTAAAGTTTATTATTTTCCCTCCCCTTAACCCTACTGCGCTTAAGATTTCTCGGTTCAACTTTAGTAAATATCCTTAAAACAATTTTATCAGAAGATGATAGAACTGATTTTAAGAATATTGACATAAATTAATCCCCCGTATCGAACAATCAACTCCCTCACTGACACTCTCGACTCTTGATACGGACTGTGCAAATCTTAAGTTTACAGTCCACCTTTAAACTATAACAATCATCATATTTTAAAAAGCATCTAAAAAGCACTATTTTTATTACCAGTATAAAAAATAGTTATGCGTACACTTTAATTTAAACTAAAAAAAGGAAATTTAAAATTCTAAGTTTAAAGTTTATTATTTTCCCTCCCCTTAACCCTACTGCGCTTAAGATTTGCCCGGTTCAACTTTAGTAAATATCCTTAAAACAATTTTATCCGAAAATGATAGAACTGATTTTAAGAATATTTCCATAATTGAATCCCCCGTATCGAAAAATCCACTCCCTCACTGACACCCTCGACTCTTGATACGGACTGGGCAAATCTTAAGTTTACAGTCCACCTTTAATCTTAGAGGATTTATAACAATCATCATATTTTTAAAAACATTTAAAAGGCAATTTTTTTATTATCAGTATAAAAATAGTTATGGGTACACTTTAATTTAATCAAAAAAAAGGAAATTTAAAATTTTAAGTTTAAAGTTTATTATTTTCCCTCCCCTTAACCCTACTGCGCTTAATGTTTGCCCGGTTCAACTTTAGTAAATATCGTTAAAACCAATTTATCAGAAAATGATAGAACTGATTTTAAGAATATTTACATAATTGAATCCCCCGTATCGAAAAATCCACTCCCTCACTTACACCCTCGACTCTTGATACGGATTGGGCAAAACTTAAGTTTACAGTCCACCTTTAATCTTAGAGGATTTATAACAATCATCATATTTTTAAAAGCATTTAAAAAGCACTTTTTTTATTATCAGTATAAAAATAGTTATGGGTACACTTTAATTTAAACTAAAAAAAGGAAATTTTAAATTTTAAGTTTAAAGTTTATTATTTTCCCTCCCCTTAACCCTACTGCGCTTAAGATTTCCCGGTTCAACTTTAGTAAATATCCTTTAAACAATTTTATCTGAAGATGATAGAACTGATTTTAAGAAAATTGACATAATTGAATCGCCCGTATCGAAAAATCAAACCCCTCACTGACACCCTCGACTCTTGATACGGACTGGGCAAATCTTAAGTTTACAGTCCACCTTTAATCTTAGAGGATTTATAACAATCATCATATTTTTAAAAACATTTAAAAAGCACTTTTTTTATTATCAGTATAAAAATAGTTATGGGTACACTTTAATTTAATCAAAAAAAAAAGGAAATTTTAAATTTTAAGTTTAAAGTTTATTATTTTCCCTCCCCTTAAACCTACTGAGTTTAAGATTTCCCGGTTCAACTTTAGTAAATATCGTTAAAACAATTTTATCAGAAAATGATAGAACTGATTTTAAGAATATTTACATCATTGAATCCCCCGTATCGAAAAATCAACTCCCTCACTTACACCCTCGACTCTTGATACGTACTTAAGTTTACAGTCCACTTTTAATCTTAGAGGATTTATAAAACGTCATATTTTTAAAAGCATTTAAAAAGCAACTTTTTTATTATCAGTATAAAAATAGTTATGAGTACACTTTAATTTAAACTAAAAAAAGGAAATTTTAAGTTTAAAGTTTATTATTTTCCCTCTCCTTAACCCTACTGCGCTTAAGATTTCCCGGTTCAACTTTAGTAAATATCCTTAAAACAATTTTATCAGAAGATGATAGAACTGATTTTAAGAATATTGACATAATTGAATCCCCCGTATCGAACAATCAACTCCCTCACTGACACTCTCGACTCTTGATACGGACTGGGCAAATCTTAAGTTTACAGTCCAAGTTTAAACTATAACAATCATCATATTTTAAAAAGCATCTAAAAAGCACTATTTTTATTACCAGTATAAAAATAGTTATGCGTACACTTTAATTTAAACTAAAAAAAGGAAATTTTAAATTTTAAGTTTAAAGTTTATTATTTTCCCTCCCCTTAACCCTACTGCGCTTAAGATTTGCCCGGTTCAACTTTAGTAAATATCCTTAAAACAATTTTATCAGAAGATGATAGAACTGATTTTAAGAATATTTACATAATCTATTCCCCCGTATCGAAAAATCCACTCCCTCACAAACACCCTCGACTCTTGATACGGACTAGGCAAATCTTAAGTTTACAGTCCACCTTTAATCTCAAAGGATTTATAACAATCATCATATTTTTAAAAGCATTTAAAAAGCACTTTTTTTATTATCAGTATAAAAATAGTTATGGGTATACTTTAATTTAAACTAAAAAAAGGAAAATTAAAATTTTAAGTTTAAGGTTTATTATTTTCCCTCCCCTTAACCCTACTGCGCTTAATGTTTGCCCGGTTCAACTTTAGTAAATATCGTTAAAACCAATTTATCAGAAAATGATAGAACTGATTTTAAGAATATTTACATAATTGAATCCCCCGTATCGAAAAATCCACTCCCTCACTTACACCCTCGACTCTTGATACGGATTGGGCAAATCTTAAGTTTACAGTCCACCTTTAATCTTAGAGGATTTATAACAATCATCATATTTTTAAAAGCATTTAAAAAGCACTTTTTTTATTATCAGTATAATAATAGTTATGGGTACACATTAATTTAAACAACAAAAAGGAAATTTAAAATTTTAAGTTTAAAGTTTATTATTTTCCCTCCCCTTAACCCTACTGCGTTTAAGATTTCCCGGTTCAACTTTAGTAAATATCCTTAAAACAATTTTATCAGAAAATGATAGAACTGATTTTAAGAAAATTTACATAATTGAATCCCCCGTATCGAAAAATCCACTCCCTCACTGACACCCTCGACTGTTGATGCGGACTGGGCAAATAATAAATTTACAGTCCACCTTTAATCTTAAAAGATTTATAAAACGTCATATTTTTAAAAGCATTTAAAAAGCACTTCTTTTATTATCAGTATAAAATAGTTATGGGTACATTTTAATTTAATAAAAAAAAAGGAAATTTTAAGTTTAAAGTTTATTATTTTCCCTCTCCTTAACCCTACTGCGCTTAAGATTTCCCGGTTCAACTTTAGTCAATATCCTTAAAACAATTTTATCAGAAAATGATAGAACTGATTTTAAGAATATTTACATAATTGAATCCCCCGTATCGAAAAATCCACTCTTTCACTGACACCCTCGACACTTGATGCGGACTAGGCAAATCATAAGTTTACAGTCCACCTTTAAACTATAACAATCATCATATTTTAAAAAGCATCTAAAAAGCACTATTTTTATTACCAGTATAAAAATAGTTATGCGTACACTTTAATTTAAACAACAAAAAAAAGGAAATTTAAAATTTTAAGTTTAAAGTTCATTATTTTCCCTCCCCTTAACCCTACTGCGTTTAAGATTTCCCGGTTCAACTTTAGTAAATATCCTTAAAACAATTTTATCAGAAAATGATAGAACTGATTTTAAGAAAATTGACATAATTGAATCCCCCGTATCGAAAAATCCACTCCCTCACTGACACCCTCGACTCTTGATACGGACTGGGCAAATCTTAAGTTTACAGTCCACCTTTAATCTTAAAGGATTTATAACAATCATCATATTTTTAAAAGCATTTAAAAAGCACTTTTTTTATTATCAGTATAAAAATAGTTATGGGTACACTTTAATTTAAACTAAAAAAAGGAAAATTAAAATTTTAAGTTTAAAGTTTATTATTTTCCCTCCCCTTAACCATACTGCGCTTAATGTTTGCCCGGTTCAACTTTAGTAAATATCGTTAAAACCATTTTATCAGAAAATGATAGAACTGATTTTAAGAATATTTACATAATTGAATCCCCCGTATCGAAAAATCCACTCCCTCACTGACACCCTCGACTGTTGATGCGGACTGGGCAAATAATAAATTTACAGTCCACCTTTAATCTTAAAGGATTTATAAAACGTCATATTTTTAAAAGCATTTAAAAAGCACTTTTTTTATTATCAGTATAAAAATAGTTATGGGTACATTTTAATTTAAACTAGAAAAAGGAAATTTTAAGTTTAAAGTTTATTATTTTCCCTCTCCTTAACCCTACTGCGCTTAAGAATTCCCGGTTCAACTTTAGTAAATATCCTTAAAACAATTTTATCAGAAAATGATAGAACTGATTTTAAGAATATTTACATAATTGAATCCACCGTATCGAAAAATCAACTCCCTCACTTACACCCTCGACTCTTGATACGGTCTGGTCAAAACTTAAGTTTACAGTCCACCTTTAATCTTAGAGGATTTATAAAACGTCATATTTTTAAAAAGCATTTAAAAAGCACTTTTTTTATTATCAGTATAAAAATAGTTATGGGTACACTTTAATTTAAACAAAAAAAAAAAGGAAATTTAAAATTTTAAGTTTAAAGTTTATTATTTTCCCTCCCCTTAACCCTACTGCGCTTAAGATTTCTCGGTTCAACTTTAGTAAATATCCTTAAAACAATTTTATCAGAAGATGATAGAACTGATTTTAAGAATATTGACATAATTTAATCCCCCGTATCGAACAATCAACTCCCTCACTGACACTCTCGACTCTTGATACGGACTGTGCAAATCTTAAGTTTACAGTCCACCTTTAAACTATAACAATCATCATATTTTAAAAAGCATCTAAAAAGCACTATTTTTATTACCAGTATAAAAAATAGTTATGCGTACACTTTAATTTAAACTAAAAAAAGGAAATTTAAAATTTTAAGTTTAAAGTTTATTATTTTCCCTCCCCTTAACCCTACTGCGCTTAAGATTTGCCCGGTTCAACTTTAGTAAATATCCTTAAAAAATTTTATCCGAAAATGATAGAACTGATTTTAAGAATATTTCCATAATTGAATCCCCCGTATCGAAAAATCCACTCCCTCACTGACACCCTCGACTCTTGATACGGACTGGGCAAATCTTAAGTTTACAGCCCACCTTTAATCTTAAAAGATTTATAAAACGTCATATTTTTAAAAGCATTTAAAAAGCACTTTTTTATTATCAGTATAAAAATAGTTATGGGTACACTTTGATTTAAACTAAAAAAAGGAAATTTTAAATTTTAAGTTTAAAGTTTATTATTTTCCCTCCCCTTAACCCTACTGCGCTTAAGATTTCCCGGTTCAACTTTAGTAAATATCCTTTAAACAATTTTATCTGAAGATGATAGAACTGATTTTAAGAAAATTGACATAATTGAATCGCCCGTATCGAAAAATCAAACCCCTCACTGACACCCTCGACTCTTGATACGGACTGGGCAAATCTTAAGTTTACAGTCCACCTTTAATCTTAGAGGATTTATAACAATCATCATATTTTTAAAAACATTTAAAAAGCACTTTTTTTATTATCAGTATAAAAATAGTTATGGGTACACTTTAATTTAATAAAAAAAAAAGGAAATTTAAAATTTTAAGTTTAAAGTTTATTATTTTCCCTCCCCTTAACCCTACTGCGCTTAATGTTTGCCCGGTTCAACTTTAGTAAATATCGTTAAAACCAATTTATCAGAAAATGATAGAACTGATTTTAAGAATATTTACATAATTGAATCCCCCGTATCGAAAATTCCACTCCCTCACTTACACCCTCGACTCTTGATACGGATTGGGCAAAACTTAAGTTTACAGTCCACCTTTAATCTTAGAGGATTTATAACTATCATCATATTTTTAAAAGCATTTAAAAAGCCCTTTTTTTATTATCAGTATAAAAATAGTTATGGGTACACTTTAATTTAAACTAAAAAAAGGAAATTTTAAATTTTAAGTTTAAAGTTTATTATTTTCCCTCCCCTTAACCCTACTGCGCTTAAGATTTCCCGGTTCAACTTTAGTAAATATCCTTTAAACAATTTTATCTGAAGATGATAGAACTGATTTTAAGAAAATTGACATAATTGAATCGCCCGTATCGAAAAATCAAACCCCTCACTGACACCCTCGACTCTTGATACGGACTGGTCAAATCTTAAGTTTACAGTCCACCTTTAATCTTAGAGGATTTATAACAATCATCATATTTTTAAAAACATTTAAAAAGCACTTTTTTTATTATCAGTATAAAAATAGTTATGGGTACACTTTAATTTAATCAAAAAAAAAGGAAATTTAAAATTTTAAGTTTAAAGTTTATTATTTTCACTCCCCTTAAACCTACTGCGATTAAGATTTCCCGGTTCAACTTTAGTAAATATCGTTAAAACAATTTTATCAGAAAATGATGTAAATATTCTTAAAATCAGTTCTATCATTGAATCCCCCGTATCGAAAAATCAACTCCCTCACTTACACCCTCGACTCTTGATACGTACTTAAGTTTACAGTCCACTTTTAATCTTAGAGGATTTATAAAACGTCATATTTTTAAAAGCATTTAAAAAGCACCTTTTTTATTATCAGTATAAAAATAGTTATGAGTACACTTTAATTTAAACTAAAAAAAGGAAATTTTAAGTTGAAAGTTTATTATTTTCCCTCTCCTTAACCCTACTGCGCTTAAGATTTCCCGGTTCAACTTTAGTAAATATCCTTAAAACAATTTTATCAGAAAATGATAGAACTGATTTTAAGAAAATTGACATAATTGAATCCCCCGTATCGAAAAATCCACTCCCTCACTGACACCCTCGACTCTTGATACGGACTGGGCAAATCTTAAGTTTACAGTCCACCTTTAATCTTAAAGGATTTATAACAATCATCATATTTTTAAAAGCATTTAAAAAGCACTTTTTTTATTATCAGTATAAAAATAGTTATGGGTACACTTTAATTTAAACTAAAAAAAGGAAAATTAAAATTTTAAGTTTAAAGTTTATTATTTTCCCTCCCCTTAACCCTACTGCGCTTAATGTTTGCCCGGTTCAACTTTAGTAAATATCGTTAAAACCAATTTATCAGAAAATGATAGAACTGATTTTAAGAATATTTACATAATTGAATCCCCCGTATCAAAAATTCCACTCCCTCACTTACACCCTCGACTCTTGATACGGATTGGGCAAAACTTAAGTTTACAGTCCACCTTTAATCTTAGAGGATTTATAACTATCATCATATTTTTAAAAGCATTTAAAAAGCCCTTTTTTTATTATCAGTATAAAAATAGTTATGGGTACACTTTAATTTAAACTAAAAAAAGGAAATTTTAAATTTTAAGTTTAAAGTTTATTATTTTCCCTCCCCTTAACCCTACTGCGCTTAAGATTTCCCGGTTCAACTTTAGTAAATATCCTTTAAACAATTTTATCTGAAGATGATAGAACTGATTTTAAGAAAATTGACATAATTGAATCGCCCGTATCGAAAAATCAAACCCCTCACTGACACCCTCGACTCTTGATACGGACTGGTCAAATCTTAAGTTTACAGTCCACCTTTAATCTTAGAGGATTTATAACAATCATCATATTTTTAAAAACATTTAAAAAGCACTTTTTTTATTATCAGTATAAAAATAGTTATGGGTACACTTTAATTTAATCAAAAAAAAAAGGAAATTTAAAATTTTAAGTTTAAAGTTTATTATTTTCCCTCCCCTTAAACCTACTGCGATTAAGATTTCCCGGTTCAACTTTAGTAAATATCGTTAAAACAATTTTATCAGAAAATGATAGAACTGATTTTAAGAACATTGACATAATTGAATCCCCCGTATCGAACAATCAACTCTCTCACTGACACTCTCGACTCTTGATACGGACTGGGCAAATCTTAAGTTTACAGTCCAAGTTTAAACTATAACAATCATCATATTTTAAAAAGCATCTAAAAAGCACTATTTTTATTACCAGTATAAAAATAGTTATGCGTACACTTTAATTTAAACTAAAAAAAGGAAATTTTAAATTTTAAGTTTAAAGTTTATTATTTTCCCTCCCCTTAACCCTACTGCGCTTAATGTTTGCCCGGTTCAACTTTAGTAAATATCGTTAAAACCAATTTATCAGAAAATGATAGAACTGATTTTAAGAATATTTACATAATTGAATCCCCCGTATCGAAAAATCCACTCCCTCACTTACACCCTCGACTCTTGATACGGATTGGGCAAAACATAAGTTTACAGTCCACCTTTAATCTTAGAGGATTTATAACAATCATCATATTTTTAAAAGCATTTAAAAAGCAATTTTTTTTATTATCAGTATAATAATAGTTATGGGTACACTTTAATTTAAACAACAAAAAGGAAATTTAAAATTTTAAGTTTAAAGTTCATTATTTTCCCTCCCCTTAACCCCACTGCGTTTAAGATTTCCCGGTTCAACTTTAGTAAATATCCTTAAAACAATTTTATCCGAAAATGATAGAACTGATTTTAAGAATATTTCCATAATTGAATCCCCCGTATCGAAAAATCCACTCCCTCACTGACACCCTCGACTGTTGATGTGGACTGGGCAAATAATAAATTTACAGTCCACCTTTAATCTTAAAGGATTTATAAAACGTCATATTTTTAAAAGCATTTAAAAAGCACTTCTTTTATTATCAGTATAAAAATAGTTATGGGTACATTTTAATTTAAACTAGAAAAAGGAAATTTTAAGTTTAAAGTTTATTATTTTCCCTCTCCTTAACCCTACTGCGCTTAAGATTTCCCGGTTCAACTTTAGTCAATATCCTTAAAACAATTTTATCAGAAGATGATAGAAATGATTTTAAGAATATTGACAGAATTGAATCCCCCGTATCGAACAATCAACTCCCTCACTGACACCCTCGACTCTTGATACGGACTGGGCAAATCTTAAGTTTACAGTCTACCTTTAAACTATAACAATCATCATATTTTAAAAAGCATCTAAAAAGCACTATTTTTATTACCAGTATAAAAATAGTTATGCGTACACTTTAATTTAAACTACAAAAAGGAAATTTAAAATTTTAAGTTTAAAGTTTATTATTTTCCCTCCCCTTAACCCTACTACGCTTAATATTTCCCGGTTCAACTTTAGTAAATATCCTTTAAACAATTTTATCTGAAGATGATAGAACTGATTTTAAGAAAATTGACATAATTGAATCCCCCGTATCGAAAAATCAACTCCCTCACTGACACACTCGAGTCTTGATACGGACTGGGCAAATCTTAAGTTTACAGTCCACTTTTAATCTTAAAGGATTTATAACAATCATCATATTTTTAAAAGCATTTAAAAAGCACTTCTTTTATTATCAGTATAAAAATAGTTATGGGTACATTTTAATTTAAACTAAAAAAAGGAAATTTTAAGTTAAAGTTTATTATTTTCCCTCTCCTTAACCCTACTGCGCTTAAGATTTCCCGGTTCAACTGTAGTAAATATCCTTAAAACAATTTTATCAGAAGATGATAGAACTGATTTTAAGAATATTGACATAATTGAATCCCCCGTATCGAACAATCAACTCCCTCACTGACACTCTCGACTCTTGATACGGACTGTGCAAATCTTAAGTTTACAGTCCACCTTTAAACTATAACAATCATCATATTTTAAAAAGCATCTAAAAAGCACTATTTTTATTACCAGTATAAAAAATAGTTATGCGTACACTTTAATTTAAACTAAAAAAAGGAAATTTAAAATTTTAAGTTTAAAGTTTATTATTTTCCCTCCCCTTAACCCTACTGCGCTTAAGATTTGCCCGGTTCAACTTTAGTAAATATCCTTAAAACAATTTTATCCGAAAATGATAGAACTGATTTTAAGAATATTTCCATAATTGAATCCCCCGTATCGAAAAATCCACACCCTCACTGACACCCTCGACTCTTGATACGGACTGGGCAAATCTTAAGTTTACAGTCCACCTTTAAACTATAACAATCATCATATTTTTAAAAGCATTTAAAAAGCACTTTTTTATTATTAGTATAAAAATAGTTATGGGTACACTTTAATTTAAACTAAAAAAAGGAAATTTTAAATTTTAAGTTTAAAGTTAATTATTTTCCCTCCCCTTAACCCTACTGCGCTTTAGATTTCCCGGTTCAACTTTAGTAAATATCCTTTAAACAATTTTATCAGAAGATGATAGAACTGATTTTAAGAATATTTACATAATTGAATCCCCCGTATCGAAAAATCCACTCCCTCACTGACACCCTCGACTCTTGATACGGACTGGGCAAATCTTAAGTTTACAGTCCACTTTTAATCTCAAAGGATTTATAACAATCATCATATTTTTAAAAGCATTTAAAAAGCCCTTTTTTTATTATCAGTATAAAAATAGTTATGGGTATACTTTAATTTAAACTAAAAAAAGGAAAATTAAAATTTTAAGTTTAAAGTTTATTATTTTCCCTCCCCTTAACCCTACTGCGCTTAATGTTTGAACGGTTCAACTTTAGTAAATATCGTTAAAACCAATTTATCAGAAAATGATAGAATTGATTTTAAGAAAATTTACATAATCGAATCCCCCGTATCGAAAAATCAACTCCCTCACTGACACCCTCGACTCTTGATACGGACTGGGCAAATCTTAAGTTTACAGTCTACCTTTAATCTTAACCCTCCGACTGTCTTGGAAAAGGGCAAAATTGTGATGTTGTTTTCTCTGCATTTTGTTTTAAATGCTAAAAAAAATGATTCTTTGAACATTTTATAAAAAAAAACTTAATAACTAATATGAATGCAATCTTTGGAAGTATTAATCATTGTTCAACGTATTAAATATACATTAAATCAATAGAATTATATTAATTTAAATATTGCTTGTATTGCAGTGAAACCTGGAGCTTAGTGAACGTATTAACACGGGCTTGTCATTGAGGGGGTTAAAGGATTTATAAAACGTCATATTTTTAAAAGCATTTAAAAAGCACTTTTTTTAATATCAGTATAAAAATAGTTATGGGTACACTTTAATTTAATCAAAAAAAAAAGGAAATTTTAAGTTTAAAGTTTATTACTTTCCCTCCCCTTAACCCTACTGCGCTTAAGATTTCCCGGTTCAACTTTAATAAATATCCTTAAAACAATTTTATCAGAAAATGATAGAATATGTTTTAAGAAAATTTACATAATCGAATCCCCCGTATCGAAAAATCCACTCCCTCACAGACACCCTCGACTCTTGATACGGACTGGGCAAATCATAAGTTTACAGTCCACCTTTAATCTTAAAGGATTTATAACAATCATCATATTTTTAAAAGTATTTAAAAAGCACTTTTTTTATTATCAGTATAAAAATAGTTATGGGTACACTTTAATTTAAACTAAAAAAAGGAAATTTAAAATTTTAAGTTTAAAGTTTATTATTTTCCCTCCACTTAACCCCACTGCGCTTAAGGTTTGCCAGGTTCAACTTTAGTAAATATCGTTAAAACAATTTTATCAGAAGATGATAGATCTGATTTTAAGAATATTGACATAATTGAATCCCCCGTATCGAAAAATCCACTCCCTCACTGACACGCTCGACTCTTGATACGGACTGGGATAATCTTAAGTTTACAGTCCACCTTTAATCTTAAAGGATTTATAAAACCTCATATTTTTAAAAGCATTTAAAAAGCACTTTTTTAATATAAGTATAAAAATAGTTATGGGTACTATATAATTTAAACTAAAAAAAGGAAATTTTAAGTTTAAATTTTATTATTTTCCCTCCCCTTAACCCTACTGCGCTAACGGTTTGCCCGGTTCAACTTTAGTAAATATCGTTAAAACCATTTTATCAGAAAATGATAGAATTGATTTTAAGAAAATTTACATAATCGAATCCCCCGTATCGAAAAATCCACTCCCTCACAGACACCCTCGACTCTTGATACGGACTGGGCAAATCATAAGTTTACAGTCCACCTGTAATCTTAAAGGATTTATAACAATCATCATATTTTTAAAAGCATTTAAAAAGCACTTTTTTTTGTTATCAGTATAAAAATAGTTATGGGTACACATTAATTTAAACAAAAAAAAGGAAATTTAAAATTTTAAGTTTAAAGTTTATTATTTTCCCTCCACTTAACCCTACTGCGCTTAAGGTTTGCCCGGTTCAACTTTAGTAAATATCGTTAAAACCATTTTATCAGAAAATGTTAGAACTGATTTTAAGAATATTTACATAATTGAATCCCCCGTATCTAAAAATCCACTCTTTCACTGACACCCTCGACGCTTGATACGGACTGGGCAAATCTTAAGTTTACAGTCTACCTTTAATCTTAAAGGATTTATAAATCGTCATATTTTTAAAAGCATTTAAAAAGCACTTTTTTTATTATCAGTATAAAAATAGTTATGGGTACACTTTAATTTAAACAAAAAAAGGAAATTTAAAATTTTAAGTTTAAAGTTTACGGACTGGGCAAATCTTAAGTTTACAGTCTACCTTTAATCTTAAAGGATTTATAAAACGTCATATTTTTAAAAGCATTTAAATAGAACTTTTTTTATTATCAGTATAAAAATAGTTATGGGTACACTTTAATTTAAACAAAAAAAGGAAATTTAAAATTTTAAGTTTAAATTTAAGCTACTGCGCTTAACATTTCCCGGTTCAACTTTAGTAAATATCCTTAAAACAATTTTATCAGAAAATGATAGAATTGATTTTAAGAAAATTTACATAATCGAATCCCCCGTATCGAAAAATACACTCCCTCACAGACACCCTCGACTCTTGATACGGACTGGGAAAGTCATAAGTTTACAGTCCACCTTTAATCTTAAAGGATTTATAAAACGTCATATTTTTAAAAGCATTTAAATAGCACTTTTTTTATTATCAGTATAAATATAGTTATGGGTACACTTTAATTTAAACAAAAAAAGGAAATTTAAAATTTTAAGTTTAAAGTTTATTATTTTCCTTCCACTTAACCCTACTGCGCTTAAGGTTTGCCCGGTTCAACTTTAGTAAATATCGTTAAAACCATTTTATCAGAAAATGTTAGAACTGATTTTAAGAATATTTAAATAATTGAATCCCCCGTATCGAAAAATCCACTCTTTCACTGACACCCTCGACGCTTGATACGGACTGGGCAAATCTTAAGTTTACAGTCTACCTTTAATCTTAAAGGATTTATAAAACGTCATATTTTTAAAAGCATTTAAATAGCACTTTTTTTATTATCAGTATAAATATAGTTATGGGTACACTTTAATTTAAACAAAAAAAGGAAATTTAAAATTTTAAGTTTAAAGTTTATTATTTTCCTTCCACTTAACCCTACTGCGCTTAAGGTTTGCCCGGTTCAACTTTAGTAAATATCGTTAAAACCATTTTATCAGAAAATGTTAGAACTGATTTTAAGAATATTTAAATAATTGAATCCCCCGTATCGAAAAATCCACTCTTTCACTGACACCCTCGACTCTTGATACGGACTGGGAAAATCTTAATTTTACAGTCCACCTTTAATCTTAAAGGATTTATAAAACCTCATATTTTTAAAAGCATTTAAAAAGCACTTTTTTAATATAAGTATAAAAATAGTTATGGGTACTATTTAATTTAAACTAAAAAAAGGAAATTTTAAGTTTAAATTTTATTATTTTCCCTCCCCTTAACCCTACTGCGCTTAAGATTTCCCGGTTCAACTTTAGTAAATATCCTTAAAACAATTTTACCAGAAAATGATAGAATTGATTTTAAGAAAATTTACATAATCGAATCCCCCGTATCGAAAAATCCACTCCCTCACAGACACCCTCGACTCTTGATACGGACTGGACAAATCATAAGTTTACAGTCCACCTTTAATCTTAAAGGATTTATAACAATCATCATATTTTTAAAAGCATTTAAAAAGCACTTTTTATATTATCAGTATAAAAATAGTTATGGGTACACTTTAATTTAAACTAAAAAAAGGAAATTTAAAATTTTAAGTTTAAAGTTTATTATTTTCCCTCCACTTAACCCTACTGCGCTTAAGGTTTGCCAGGTTCAGCTTTAGTAAATATCCTTAAATCAATTTTATCAGAAGATGATAGATCTGATTTTAAGAATATTGACATAATTGAATCCCCCGTATCGAAAAATCCGCTCCCTCACTGACACCCTCGACTCTTGATACGGACTGGACAAATCATAAGTTTACAGTCCATCTTTAATCTTAAAGGATTTATAACAATCATCATATTTTAAAAAGCATCTAAAAAGCACTATTTTTATTACCAGTATAAAAATAGTTATGCGTATACTTTAATTTAAACTAAAAAAAGGAAATTTTAAATTTTAAGTTTAAAGTTTATTATTTTCCCTCCCCTTAACCCTACTGCGCTTATGATTTCCCTTATCAACTTTAGTAAATATCCTTAAAACTATTTTATCTGAAAATGATAGAATATATTTTAAGAAAATTTACATAATCGAATCCCCCGTATCGAAAAATACTCTCCCTCACAGACACCCTCGACTCTTGATACGGACTGGGAAAATCATAAGTTTACAGTCCACCTATAATCTTAAAGGATTTATAACAATCATCATATTTTTAAAAGCATTTAAAAAGCACTTTTTTAATATAAGTATAAAAATAGTTATGGGTACACATTAATTTAAACTAAAAAAAGGAAATTTAACATTTTAAGTTTAAAGTTTATTATTTTCCCTCCACTTAACCCTACTGCGCTTAAGGTTTGCCCGGTTCAACTTTAGTAAATATCCTTAAAACAATTTTATCAGAAAATGACAGAACTGATTTTAAGAAAATTTACATAATTGAATCCCCCGTATCGAAAAATCCACTCCCTCACTGACACCCTCGACTCTTTATACGGACTGTGCAAATCTTAAGTTTACAGTCCACATTTAATATTAAAGGATTTATAAAACGTCATATTTTTAAAAGCATTTAAAAAGCACTTTTTTTAATATCAGTATAAAAATAGTTATGGATACACTTTAATTTAAACTACAAAAAGGAAATTTAAAATTTTAAGTTTAAAGTTTATTATTTTCCCTCCCCTTAACCCTACTGCGCTTAAGATTAGCCCGGTTCAACTTTAGTAAATATCCTTAAAACTATTTTGTCAGAAAATGGCAGAACTGATTTTAAGAATATTGACATAATTGAATCCCCCGTATCGAAAAATCCACTCCCTCACTGACACCCTCGACTCTTGATACGGACTGGACAAATCATAAGTTTACAGTCCACCTTTAATCTTAAAGGATTTATAACAATCATCATATTTTAAAAAGCATCTAAAAAGCACTATTTTTATTACCAGTAAAAAAAGAGTTATGCGTACACTTTAATTTAAACTAAAAAAAGGAAATTTTAAATTTTAAGTTTAAAGTTTATTATTTTCCCTCCCCTTAACCCTACTGCGCTTAAGATTTCCCGGTTCAACTTTAGTAAATATCCTTAAAACAATTTTATCAGAAAATGATAGAATTGATTTTAAGAAAATTTACATAATCGAATCCCCCGTATCGAAAAATCCACTCCCTCACAGACACCCTCGACTCTTTAATCTTAAAGGATTTATAACAATCATCATATTTTTAAAAGCACTTAAAAAGCACTTTTTTTGTTATCAGTATAAAAATAGTTATGGGTACACATTAATTTAAACTAAAAAAAGGAAATTTAACATTTTAAGTTTAAAGTTTATTATTTTCCCTCCACTTAACCCTACTGCGCTTAAGGTTTGCCCGGTTCAACTTTAGTAAATATCCTTAAAACAATTTTATCAGAAAATGACAGAACTGATTTTAAGAATATTGACATAATTGAATCCCCCGTATCGAAAAATCCACTCCCTCACTGACACGCTCGACTCTTGATACGGACTGTGCAAATCTTAAGTTTACAGTCCACCTTTAATATTAAAGGATTTATAAAACGTCATATTTTTAAAAGCATTTAAAAAGCACTTTTTTTAATATCAGTATAAAAATAGTTATGGATACACTTTAATTTAAACTAAAAAAAGGAAAGTTAAAATTTTAAGTTTAAAGTTTATTATTTTCCCTCCCCTTAACCCTGCTGCGCTTAAGATTAGCCCGGTTCAACTTTAGTAAATATCCTTAAAACTATTTTATCAGAAAATGGCAGAACTGATTTTAAGAATATTTACATAATTGAATCCCCCGTATCGAAAAATCCACTCCCTCACTGACACTCTCGACTCTTGATACGGACTGGGCAAATCTTAAGTTTACAGTCCACCTTTAATCTTAGAGGATTTGTAAATATCATCATATTTTTAAAAGCATTTAAAAAGCACTTTTTTAGTATCAGTATAAAAATAGTTATGGGTACACTTTAATTTAAATAAAAAAAGGAAATTTAAAATTTTAAGTTTAAAGTTTATTATTTTCCTTCCACTTAACTCTACTGCGCTTAAGGTTTGCCCGGTTCAACTTTAGTAAATATCGTTAAAACCATTTTATCAGAAAATGTTAGAACTGATTTTAAGAATATTTACATAATTGAATCCCCCGTATCGAAAAATCCACTCCCCCACTGACATCCTCGACTCTTGATACGGACTGGGCAAATCATAAGTTTACAGCCCACCTTTAATCTTAAAGGATTTATAACAATCATCATATTTTTAAAAACATTTAAATAGCACTTTTTTTATTATCAGTATAAAAATAGCTATGGGTACACATTAATTTAAACTAAAAAAAGGAAATTTAACATTTTAATTTTAAAGTTTATTATTTTCCCTCCACTTAACCCTACTGCGCTTAAGGTTTGCCCGGTTCAACTTTAGTAAATATCCTTAAAACAATTTTATCAGAAAATGATAGAATTGATTTAAAGAAAATTTACATAATCGAATCCCCCATATCGAAAAATACTCTCCCTCACAGACACCCTCGACTCTTGATACGGACTGGGAAAATCATAAGTTTACAGTCCACCATTAATCTTAAAGGATTTATAACAATCATCATATTTTTAAAAGCATTTAAAAAGCACTTTTTTTATTATCAGTATAAAAATAGTTATGGGTACACTTTAATTTAAACTAAAAAAAGGAAATTTAAAATTTTAAGTTTAAAGTTTATTATTTTCCCTCCACTTAACCCTACTGCGCTTAAGGTTTGCCCGGTTCAACTTTAGTAAATATCGTTAAAACAATTTTATCAGAAGATGATAGATCTGATTTTAAGAATATTGACATAATTCAATCCCCCGTATCGAAAAATCCACTCCCTCACTGACACCCTCGACTCTTGATACGGACTGGACAAATCATAAGTTTACAGTCCACCTTTAATCTTAAAGGATTTATAACAATCATCATATTTTAAAAAGCATCTAAAAAGCACTATTTTTATTACCAGTATAAAAATAGTTATGCGTACACTTTAATTTAAACTAAAAAAAGGAAATTTTAAATTTTAAGTTTAAAGTTTATTATTTTCCCTCCCCTTAACCCTACTGCGCTTAAGATTTCCCGGTTCAACTTTAGTAAATATCCTTAAAACTATTTTATCTGAAAATGATAGAATATATTTTAAGAAAATTTACATAATCGAATCCCCCGTATCGAAAAATCCACTCCCTCACTGACACCCTCGACTCTTGATACGGACTGGGCAAATCATAAGTTTACAGTCCACCTTTAATCTTAAAGGATTTATAACAATCATCATATTTTTAAAAGCATTTAAATAGCACTTTTTTTATTATCAGTATAAAAATAGCTATGGGTACACTTTAATTTAAACAAAAAAAGGAAATTTAAAATTTTAAGTTTAAAGTTTATTATTTTCCCTCCACTTAACCCTACTGCGCTTAAGGTTTGCCCGGTTCAACTTTAGTAAATATACTTAAAACAATTTTATCAGAAAATGATAGAATTGATTTTAAGAATATTGACATAATTGAATCCCCCGTATCGAAAAATCCACTCCCTCACTGACACGCTCGATTCTTGATACGGACTGGGAAAATCTTAAGTTTACAGTCCACCTTTAATCTTAAAGGATTTATAAAAACTCATATTTTTAAAAGCATTTAAAAAGCACTTTTTTAATATAAGTATAAAAATAGTTATGGGTACACATTAATTTAAACTAAAAAAAGGAAATTTAACATTTTAAGTTTAAAGTTTATTATTTTCCCTCCACTTAACCCTACTGCGCTTAATGTTTGCCCGGTTCAACTTTAGTAAATATCCTTAAAACAATTTTATCAGAAAATGACAGAACTGATTTTAAGAATATTGACATAATTGAATCCCCCGTATCGAAAAATAAACTCCCTCACTGACACGCTCGACTCTTGATACGGACTGTGCAAATCTTAAGTTTACAGTCCACCTTTAATATTAAAGGATTTATAAAACGTCATATTTTTAAAAGCATTTAAAAAGCACTTTTTTTAATATCAGTATAAAAATAGTTATGGATACACTTTAATTTAAACTAAAAAAAGGAAATTTAAAATTTTAAGTTTAAAGTTTATTATTTTCCCTCCCCTTAACCCTGCTGCGCTTAAGATTAGCCCGGTTCAACTTTAGTAAATATCGTTAAAACCATTTTATCAGAAAATGTTAGAACTGATTTTAAGAATATTTACATAATCGAATCCCCCGTATCGAAAAATCCACTCCCTCACTGACACCCTCGACTCTTGATACGGACTGGGAAAATCATAAGTTTACAGTCCACCTTTAATCTTAAAGGATTTATAACAATCATCATATTTTTAAAAGCATTTAAATAGCACTTTTTTATTATCAGTATAAAAATAGCTATGGGTACACTTTAATTTAAACAAAAAAAGGAAATCTAAAATTTTAAGTTTAAAGTTTATTATTTTCCCTCCACTTAACCCTACTGCGCTTAAGGTTTGCCCGGTTCAACTTTAGTAAATATACTTAAAACAATTTTATCAGAAAATGATAGAATTGATTTTAAGAATATTGACATAATTGAATCCCCCGTATCGAAAAATCCACTCCCTCACTGACACGCTCGACTCTTGATACGGACTGTGCAAATCTTAGGTTTACAGTCCACCTTTAATCTTAGAGGATTTGTAAATATCATCATATTTTTAAAAGCATTTAAAAAGCACTTTTTTAGTATCAGTATTAAATAGTTATGGGTACACTTTAATTTAAATAAAAAAAGGAAATTTAAAATTTTAAGTTTAAAGTTTATTGTTTTCCCTTCACTTAACCCTACTGCGCCTAAGGTTTGCCCGGTTCAACTTTAGTAAATATCGTTAAAACCATTTTATCAGAAAATGATAGAATTGATTTTAAAAAAATTTACATAATCGAATCCCCCGTATCGAAAAATCCACTCCCTCACAGACACCCTCGACTCTTGATACGGACTGGGCAAATCATAAGTTTACAGTCCACCTTTAATCTTAAAGGATTTATAACAATCATCATATTTTTAAAAGCATTTAAAAGGCACTTTTTTTATTATCAGTATAAAAATATTTATGGGTACACTTTAATTTAAACTAAAAAAAGGAAATTTAAAATTTTAAGTTTAAAGTTTATTATTTTCCCTCCCCTTAACCCTACTGCACTTAAGATTTCCCGGTTCAACTTTAGTAAATATCCTTAAAACTATTTTATCTGAAAATGATAGAATATATTTTAAGAAAATTTACATAATCGAATCCCCCGTATCGAAAAATCCACTCCCTCACTGACACCCTCGACTCTTGATACGGACTGGGCAAATCATAAGTTTACAGTCCACCTTTAATCTTAAAGGATTTATAACAATCATCATATTTTTAAAAACATTTAAATAGCACTTTTTTTATTATCAGTATAAAAATAGCTATGGGTACACTTTAATTTAAACAAAAAAAGGAAATTTAAAATTTTAAGTTTAAAGTTTATTATTTTCCCTCCCCTTAACCCTACTGCGCTTAAGATTAGCCCGGTTCAACTTTAGTAAATATCCTTAAAACTATTTTGTCAGAAAATGGCAGAACTGATTTTAAGAATATTTACATAATTGAATCCCCCGTATCGAAAAATCCACTCCCTCACTGACACTCTCGACTCTTGATACGGACTGGGCAAATCTTAAGTTTACAGTCCACCTTTAATCTTAGAGGATTTGTAAATATCATCATATTTTTAAAAGCATTTAAAAAGCACTTTTTTAGTATCAGTATTAAATAGTTATGGGTACACTTTAATTTAAATAAAAAAAGGAAATTTAAAATTTTAAGTTTAAAGTTTATTGTTTTCCCTTCACTTAACCCTACTGCGCCTAAGGTTTGCCCGGTTCAACTTTAGTAAATATCGTTAAAACCATTTTATCAGAAAATGATAGAATTGATTTTAAGAAAATTTACATAATCGAATCCCCCGTATCGAAAAATCCACTCCCTCACAGACACCCTCGACTCTTGATACGGACTGGGCAAATCATAAGTTTACAGTCCACCTTTAATCTTAAAGGATTTATAACAATCATCATATTTTTAAAAGCATTTAAAAGGCACTTTTTTTATTATCAGTATAAAAATATTTATGGGTACACTTTAATTTAAACTATAAAAAGGAAATTTAAAATTTTAAGTTTAAAGTTTATTATTTTCCCTCCCCTTAACCCTACTGCGCTTAAGATTTCCCGGTTCAACTTTAGTAAATATCCTTAAAACTATTTTATCTGAAAATGATAGTATATATTTTAAGAAACTTTACATAATCGAATCCCCCGTATCGAAAAATCCACTCCCTCACTGACACCCTCGACTCTTGATACGGACTGGGCAAATCATAAGTTTACAGTCCACCTTTAATCTTAAAGGATTTATAACAATCATCATATTTTTAAAAGCATTTAAAAGGCACTTTTTTTATTATCAGTATAAAAATAGTTATGGGTACACTTTAATTTAAACTAAAAAAAGGAAATTTAAAATTTTAAGTTTAAAGTTTATTATTTTCCCTCCCCTTAACCCTACTGCGCTTAAGATTTCCCGGTTCAACTTTAGTAAATATCCTTAAAACTATTTTATCTGAAAATGATAGAATATATTTTAAGAAAATTTACATAATCGAATCCCTCGTATCGAAAAATCCACTCCCTCACTGACACCCTCGACTCTTGATACGGACTGGGCAAATCATAAGTTTACAGTCCACCTTTAATCTTAAAGGATTTATAACAATCATCATATTTTTAAAAACATTTAAATAGCACTTTTTTTATTATCAGTATAAAAATAGCTATGGGTACACTTTAATTTAAACAAAAAAAGGAAATTTAAAATTTTAAGTTTAAAGTTTATTATTTTCCCTCCCCTTAACCCTACTGCGCTTAAGATTAGCCCGGTTCAACTTTAGTAAATATCCTTAAAACTATTTTGTCAGAAAATGGCAGGACTGATTTTAAGAATCTTGACATAATTGAATTCCCCGTATCGAAAAATCCACTCCCTCACTGACACGCTCGACTCTTGATACGGACTGGGAAAATCTTAAGTTTACAGTCCACCTTTAATCTTAAAGGATTTATAAAAACTCATATATTTAAAAGCATTTAAAAAGCACTTTTTTAATATAAGTATAAAAATAGTTATGGGTACACATTAATTTAGACTAAAAAAAGGAAATTTAACATTTTAAGTTTAAAGTTTATTATTTTCCCTCCAATTAACCCTACTTCGCTTAAGGTTTGCCCGGTTCAACTTTAGTAAATATCCTTAAAACAATTTTATCAGAAAATGACAGAACTGATTTTAAGAAAATTTACATAATTGAATCCCCCGTATCGAAAAATCCACACCCTCACTGACACCCTCGACTCTTGATACGGACTGTGCAAATCTTAAGTTTACAGTCCACCTTTAATATTAAAGGATTTATAAAACGTCATATTTTTAAAAGCATTTAAAAAGCACTTTTTTTAATATCAGTATAAAAATAGTTATGGATACACTTTAATTTAAACTAAAAAAAGGAAATTTAAAATTTTAAGTTTAAAGTTTATTATTTTCCCTCCCCTTAACCCTACTGCGCTTAAGATTAGCCCGGTTCAACTTTAGTAAATATCCTTAAAACTATTTTGTCAGAAAATGGCAGAACTGATTTTAAGAATATTGACATAATTGAATCCCCCGTATCGAAAAATCCACTCCATCACTGACACGCTCGACTCTTGATACGGACTGGGAAAATCTTAAGTTTACAGTCCACCTTTATTCTTAAAGGATTTATAAAACCTCATATTTTTAAAAGCATTTAAAAAGCACTTTTTTAATATAAGTATAAAAATAGTTATGGGTACAATTTAATTTAAACTAAAAAAAGGAAATTTTAAGTTTAAATTTTATTATTTTCCCTCCCCTTAACCCTACTGCGCTAACGGTTTGCCCGGTTCAACTTTAGTAAATATCGTTAAAACCTTTTTATCAGAAAATGATAGAATTGATTTTAAGAAAATTTACATAATCGAATACCCCGTATCGAAAAATCCACTCCCTCACAGACACCCTCGACTCTTGATACGGACTGGGCAAATCATAAGTTTACAGTCCACCTTTAATCTTAAAGGATTTATAACAATCATCATATTTTTAAAAGCACTTAAAAAGCACTTTTTTTGTTATCAGTATAAAAATAGTCATGGGTACACATTAATTTAAACTAAAAAAAGGAAATTTAACATTTTAAGTTTAAAGTTTATTATTTTCCCTTCACTTAACCCTACTGCGCCTAAGGTTTGCCCGGTTCAACTTTAGTAAATATCGTTAAAACCATTTTATCAGAAAATGTTAGAACTGATTTTAAGAATATTTACATAATTGAATGCCCCGTATCGAAAAATCCACTCCCCCACTGACATCCTCGACTCTTGATACGGACTGGGCAAATCATAAGTTTACAGTCCACCTTTAATCTTAAAGGATTTATAACAATCATCATATTTTTAAAAGCATTTAAAAGGCACTTTTTTATTATCAGTATAAAAATAGTTATGGGTACACTTTAATTTAAACTAAAAAAAGGAAATTTAAAATTTTAAGTTTAAAGTTTATTATTTTCCCTCCACTTAACCCTACTGCGCTTAAGGTTTGCCCGGTTCAACTTCAGTAAATATCGTTAAAACAATTTTATCAGAAGATGATAGATCTGATTTTAAGAATATTGACATAATTGAATCCCCCGTATCGAAAAATCCACTCCCTCACTGACACGCTCGAATCTTGATACGGACTGGGAAAATCTTAAGTTTACAGTCCACCTTTATTCTTAAAGGATTTATAAAACCTCATATTTTTAAAAGCATTTAAAAAGCACTTTTTTTAATATCGGTATAAAAATAGTTATGGATACACTTTAATTTAAACTAAAAAAAGGAAATTTAAAATTTTAAGTTTAAAGTTTATTATTTTCCCTCCCCTTAACCCTACTGCGCTTAAGATTAGCCCGGTTCAACTTTAGTAAATATCCTTAAAACTATTTTGTCAGAAAATGGCAGAACTGATTTTAAGAATATTGACATAATTGAATCCCCCGTATCGAAAAATCCACTCCCTCACTGACACCCTCGACTCTTGATACGGACTGGACAAATCATAAGTTTACAGTCCACCTTTAATCTTAAAGGATTTATAACAATCATGATATTTTAAAAAGCATCTAAAAAGCACTATTTTTATTACCAGTAAAAAAATAGTTATGCGTACACTTTAATTTAAACTAAAAAAAGGAAATTTTAAATTTTAAGTTTAAAGTTTATTATTTTCCCTCCCCTTAACCCTACTGCGCTTAAGATTTCCCGGTTCAAATTTAGTAAATATCCTTAAAACAATTTTATCAGAAAATGATAGAATTGATTTTAAGAAAATTTACATAATCGAATCCCCCGTATCGAAAAATACACTCCCTCACTGACACCCTCGACTCTTGATACGGACTGTGCAAATCTTAAGTTTACAGTCCACCTTTAATATTAAAGGATTTATAAAACGTCATATTTTTAAAAACATTTAAAAAGCACTTTTTTTAATATCAGTATAAAAATAGTTATGGATACACTTTAATTTAAACTAAAAAAAGGAAATTTAAAATTTTAAGTTTAAAGTTTATTATTTTCCCTCCCCTTAACCCTACTGCGCTTAAGATTAGCCCGGTTCAACTTTAGTAAATATCCTTAAAACTATTTTGTCAGAAAATGGCAGAACTGATTTTAAGAATATTGACATAATTGAATCCCCCGTATCGAAAAATCCACTCCCTCACTGACACCCTCGACTCTTGATACGGACTGGACAAATCATAAGTTTACAGTCCACCTTTAATCTTAAAGGATTTATAACAATCATCATATTTTAAAAAGCATCTAAAAAGCACTATTTTTATTACCAGTAAAAAAATAGTTATGCGTACACTTTAATTTAAACTAAAAAAAGGAAATTTTAAATTTTAAGTTTAAAGTTTATTATTTTCCCTCCCCTTAACCCTACTGCGCTTAAGATTTCCCGGTTCAAATTTAGTAAATATCCTTAAAACAATTTTATCAGAAAATGATAGAATTGATTTTAAGAAAATTTACATAATCGAATCCCCCGTATCGAAAAATACACTCCCTCACTGACACCCTCGACTCTTGATACGGACTGTGCAAATCTTAAGTTTACAGTCCACCTTTAATATTAAAGGATTTATAAAACGTCATATTTTTAAAAGCATTTAAAAAGCACTTTTTTTAATATCAGTATAAAAATAGTTATGGATACACTTTAATTTAAACTAAAAAAAGGAAATTTAAAATTTTAAGTTTAAAGTTTATTATTTTCCCTCCCCTTAACCCTACTGCGCTTAAGATTAGCCCGGTTCAACTTTAGTAAATATCCTTAAAACTATTTTGTCAGAAAATGGCAGAACTGATTTTAAGAATATTGACATAATTGAATCCCCCGTATCGAAAAATCCACTCCCTCACTGACACCCTCGACTCTTGATACGGACTGGACAAATCATAAGTTTACAGTCCACCTTTAATCTTAAAGGATTTATAACAATCATCATATTTTAAAAAGCATCTAAAAAGCACTATTTTTATTACCAGTAAAAAAATAGTTATGCGTACACTTTAATTTAAACTAAAAAAAGGAAATTTTAAATTTTAAGTTTAAAGTTTATTATTTTCCCTCCCCTTAACCCTACTGCGCTTAAGATTTCCCGGTTCAAATTTAGTAAATATCCTTAAAACAATTTTATCAGAAAATGATAGAATTGATTTTAAGAAAATTTACATAATCGAATCCCCCGTATCGAAAAATACACTCCCTCACTGACACCCTCGACTCTTGATACGGACTGTGCAAATCTTAAGTTTACAGTCCACCTTTAATATTAAAGGATTTATAAAACGTCATATTTTTAAAAGCATTTAAAAAGCAATTTTTTTAATATCAGTATAAAAATAGTTATGGGTACACATTAATTTAAACTAAAAAAAGGAAATTTAACATTTTAAGTTTAAAGTTTATTATTTTCCCTTCACTTAACCCTACTGCGCCTAAGGTTTGCCCGGTTCAACTTTAGTAAATATCGTTAAAACCATTTTATCAGAAAATGTTAGAACTGATTTTAAGAATATTTACATAATTGAATCCCCCGTATCGAAAAATCCACTCCACCACTGACATCCTCGACTCTTGATACGGACTGGGCAAATCATAAGTTTACAGTCCACCTTTAATCTTAAAGGATTTATAACAATCATCATATTTTTAAAAGCATTTAAAAGGCACTTTTTTTATTATCAGTATAAAAATAGTTATGGGTACACTTTAATTTAAACTAAAAAAAGGAAATTTAAAATTTTAAGTTTAAAGTTTATTATTTTCCCTCCCCTTAACCCTACTGCGCTTAAGATTTCCCGGTTCAACTTTAGTAAATATCCTTAAAACTATTTTATCTGAAAATGATAGAATATATTTTAAGAAAATTTACATAATCGAATCCCCCGTATCGAAAAATCCACTCCCTCACTGACACCCTCGACTCTTGATACGGACTGGGCAAATCATAAGTTTACAGTCCACCTTTAATCTTAAAGGATTTATAACAATCATCATATTTTTAAAAACATTTAAATAGCACTTTTTTATTATCAGTATAAAAATAGCTATGGGTACACTTTAATTTAAACAAAAAAAGGAAATTTAAAATTTTAAGTTTAAAGTTTATTATTTTCCCTCCCCTTAACCCTACTGCGCTTAAGATTAGCCCGGTTCAACTTTAGTAAATATCCTTAAAACTATTTTGTCAGAAAATGGCAGGACTGATTTTAAGAATCTTGACATAATTGAATTCCCCGTATCGAAAAATCCACTCCCTCACTGACACGCTCGACTCTTGATACGGACTGGGAAAATCTTAAGTTTACAGTCCACCTTTAATCTTAAAGGATTTATAAAAACTCATATATTTAAAAGCATTTAAAAAGCACTTTTTTAATATAAGTATAAAAATAGTTATGGGTACACATTAATTTAAACTAAAAAAAGGAAATTTAACATTTTAAGTTTAAAGTTTATTATTTTCCCTCCACTTAACCCTACTGCGCTTAAGATTTCCCGGTTCAAATTTAGTAAATATCCTTAAAACAATTTTATCAGAAAATGATAGAATTGATTTTAAGAAAATTTACATAATCGAATCCCCCGTATCGAAAAATACACTCCCTCACAGACACCCTCGACTCTTGATACGGACTGGGCAAATCATAAGTTTACAGTCCACCTTTAATCTTAAAGGATTTATAAAACGTCATATTTTTAAAAGCATTTAAATAGCACTTTTTTATTATCAGTATAAAAATAGTTATGGGTACACTTTAATTTAAACAAAAAAAAGGAAATTTAAAATTTTAAGTTTAAAGTTTATTATTTTCCCTCCACTTAACCCTACTGCGCTTAAGGTTTGCCCGGTTCAACTTCAGTAAATATCGTTAAAACAATTTTATCAGAAGATGATAGATCTGATTTTAAGAATATTGACATAATTGAATCCCCCGTATCGAAAAATCCACTCCCTCACTGACACGCTCAACTCTTGATACGGACTGGGAAAATCTTAAGTTTACAGTCCACCTTTATTCTTAAAGGATTTATAAAACCTCATATTTTTAAAAGCATTTAAAAAGCACTTTTTTAATATAAGTATAAAAATAGTTATGGGTACAATTTAATTTAAACTAAAAAAAGGAAATTTTAAGTTTAAATTTTATTATTTTCCCTCCCCTTAACCCTACTGCGCTAACGGTTTGCCCGGTTCAACTTTAGTAAATATCGTTAAAACCATTTTATCAGAAAATGATAGAATTGATTTTAAGAAAATTTACATAATCGAATCCCCCGTATCGAAAAATCCACTCCCTCACAGACACCCTCGACTCTTGATACGGACTGGGCAAATCATAAGTTTACAGTCCACCTTTAATCTTAAAGGATTTATAACAATCATCATATTTTTAAAAGCACTTAAAAAGCACTTTTTTTGTTATCAGTATAAAAATAGTTATGGGTACACATTAATTTAAACTAAAAAAAGGAAATTTAAAATTTTAAGTTTAAAGTTTATTATTTTCCCTCCACTTAACCCTACTGCGCTTAAGGTTTGCCCAGTTCAACTTTAGTAAATATCGTTAAAACCATTTTATCAGAAAATGTTAGAACTGATTTTAAGAATATTTAAATAATTGAATCCCCCGTATCGAAAAATCCACTCCCTCACAGACACCCTCGACTCTTGATACGGACTGGGCAAATCATAAGTTTACAGTCAGCCTTTAAACTATAACAATCATCATATTTTAAAAAGCATCTAAAAAGCACTATTTTTATTATCAGTATAAAAATAGTTATGGGTACACTTTAATTTAAACAAAAAAAGGAAATTTAAAATTTTAAGTTTAAAGTTTATTATTTTCCCTCCACTTAACCCTACTGCGCTTAAGGTTTGCCCGGTTCAGCTTTATTAAATATCGTTAAAACCATTTTATCAGAAAATGTTAGAACTGATTTTTAGAATATTTAAATAATTGAATCCCCCGTATCGAAAAATCCACTCTTTCACTGACACCCTCGACGCTTGATACGGACTGGGCAAATCATAAGTTTACAGTCCACCTTTAAACTATAACAATCATCATATTTTAAAAAGCATCTAAAAAGCACTATTTTTATTACCAGTATAAAAGTAGTTATGCGTACACTTTAATTTAAACTAAAAAAAGGAAATTTTAAATTTTAATTTTAAAGTTTATTATTTTCCCTCCCCTTAACCCTACTGCGCTTAAGGTTTGCCCGGTTCAACTTTAGTAGATATCGTTAAAACAATTTTATCAGAACATGATAAATTGATTTTAAGAAAATTTACATAATCGAATCCCCCGTATCGAAAAATCCACTCCCTCACAGACACCCTCGACTCTTGATACGGACTGGACAAATCATAAGTTTACAGTCCACCTTTAATCTTAAAGGATTTATAACAATCATCATATTTTTAAAAGCATTTAAAAAGCACTTTTTTTATTATCAGTATAAAAATAGTTATGGGTACACTTTAATTTAAACTAAAAAAAAGGAAATTTAAAATTTTAAGTTTAATGTTTATTATTTTCCCTCCCCTTAACCCTACTGCGCTTAAGATTTCCCGGTTCAACTTTAGTAAATATCCTTAAAACAATTTTATCAGAAAATGTTAGAACTGATTTTAAGAATATTTAAATAATTGAATCCCCCGTATCGAAAATTCCACTCCCTCACAGACACCCTCGACTCTTGATACGGACTGGGAAAATCATAAGTTTACAGTCCACCTTTAATCTTAAAGGATTTATAAAACGTCATATTTTTAAAAGCAATTAAATAGCACTTTTTTAATATCAGTATAAAAATAGTTATGGGTACACTTTAATTTAATCAAAAAAAAGGAAATTTTAAGTTTAAAGTTTATTACTTTCCCTCCCCTTAACCCTACTGCGCTAACGGTTTGCCCGGTTCAACTTTAGTAAATATCGTTAAAACCATTTTATCAGAAAATGATAGAAATGATTTTAAGAAAATTTACATAATCGAATCCCAGGTATCAAAAAATCCACTCCCCCACTGACATCCTCGACTCTTGATACGGACTGGGCAAATCATAAGTTTACAGTCCACCTTTAATCTTAAAGGATTTATAACAATCATCATATTTTTAAAAGCCTTTAAAAAGCACTTTTTTTATTGTCAGTATAAAAATAGTTATGGGTACACTTTAATTTAAACTAAAAAAAGGAAATTTTAAATTTTAAGTTTAAAGTTTATTATTTTCCCTCCCCTTAACCCTACTGCGCTTAAGATTTCCCGGTTCAACTTTAGTAAATATCCTTAAAATTATTTTATCTGAAAATGAAAGAATATATTTTAAGAAAATTTACATAATCGAATCCCCCGTATCGAAAAATCCACTCCCTCACTGACACCCTCGACTCTTGATACGGACTGGGCAAATCATAAGTTTACAGTCCACCTTTAATCTTAAAGGATTTATAACAATCATCATATTTTTAAAAGCACTTAAAAAGCAATTTTTTTGTTATCAGTATAAAAATAGTTATGGGTACACATTAATTTAAACTAAAAAAAGGAAATTTAACATTTTAAGTTTAAAGTTTATTATTTTCCCTTCACTTAACCCTACTGCGCCTAAGGTTTGCCCGGTTCAACTTTAGTAAATATCGTTAAAACCATTTTATCAGAAAATGTTAGAACTGATTTTAAGAATATTTACATAATTGAATCCCCCGTATCGAAAAATCCACTCCCCCACTGACATCCTCGACTCTTGATACGGACTGGGCAAATCATAAGTTTACAGTCCACCTTTAATCTTAAAGGATTTATAACAATCATCATATTTTTAAAAGCATTTAAAAGGCACTTTTTTTATTATCTGTATAAAAATAGTTATGGGTACACTTTAATTTAAACTAAAAAAAGGAAATTTAAAATTTTAAGTTTAAAGTTTATTATTTTCCCTCCCCTTAACCCTACTGCGCTTAAGATTTCCCGGTTCAACTTTAGTAAATATCCTTAAAACTATTTTATCTGAAAATGATAGAATATATTTTAAGAAAATTTACATAATCGAATCCCCCGTATCGAAAAATCCACTCCCTCACTGACACCCTCGACTCTTGATACGGACTGGGCAAATCATAAGTTTACAGTCCACCTTTAATCTTAAAGGATTTATAACAATCATCATATTTTTAAAAACATTTAAATAGCACTTTTTTTATTATCAGTATAAAAATAGCTATGGGTACACTTTAATTTAAACAAAAAAAGGAAATTTAAAATTTTAAGTTTAAAGTTTATTATTTTCCCTCCCCTTAACCCTACTGCGCTTAAGATTAGCCCGGTTCAACTTTAGTAAATATCCTTAAAACTATTTTGTCAGAAAATGGCAGAACTGATTTTAAGAATCTTGACATAATTGAATTCCCCGTATCGAAAAATCCACTCCCTCACTGACACGCTCGACTCTTGATACGGACTGGGAAAATCTTAAGTTTACAGTCCACCTTTAATCTTAAAGGATTTATAAAAACTCATATATTTAAAAGCATTTAAAAAGCACTTTTTTAATATAAGTATAAAAATAGTTATGGGTACACATTAATTTAAACTAAAAAAAGGAAATTTAACATTTTAAGTTTAAAGTTTATTATTTTCCCTCCACTTAACCCTACTTCGCTTAAGGTTTGCCCGGTTCAACTTTAGTAAATATCCTTAAAACAATTTTATCAGAAAATGACAGAACTGATTTTAAGAAAATTTACATAATTGAATCCCCCGTATCGAAAAATCCACACCCTCACTGACACCCTCGACTCTTGATACGGACTGTGCAAATCTTAAGTTTACAGTCCACCTTTAATATTAAAGGATTTATAAAACGTCATATTTTTAAAAGCATTTAAATAGCACTTTTTTATTATCAGTATAAAAATAGTTATGGGTACACTTTAATTTAAACAAAAAAAGGAAATTTAAAATTTTAAGTTTAAAGTTTATTATTTTCCCTCCACTTAACCCTACTGCGCTTAAGGTTTGCCCAGTTCAACTTTAGTAAATATCGTTAAAACCATTTTATCAGAAAATGTTAGAACTGATTTTTAGAATATTTAAATAATTGAATCCCCCGTATCGAAAAATTCACTCTTTCACTGACACCCTCGACGCTTGATACGGACTGGGCAAATCATAAGTTTACAGTCCACCTTTAAACTATAACAATCATCATATTTTAAAAAGCATCTAAAAAGCACTATTTTTATTACCAGTATAAAAGTAGTTATGCGTACACTTTAATTTAAACTAAAAAAAGGAAATTTTAAATTTTAATTTTAAAGTTTATTATTTTCCCTCCCCTTAACCCTACTGCGCTTAAGGTTTGCCCGGTTCAACTTTAGTAGATATCGTTAAAACAATTTTATCAGAACATGATAAATTGATTTTAAGAAAATTTACATAATCGAATCCCCCGTATCGAAAAATCCACTCCCTCACAGACAACCTCGACTCTTGATACGGACTGGACAAATCATAAGTTTACAGTCCACCTTTAATCTTAAAGGATTTATAACAATCATCATATTTTTAAAAGCATTTAAAAAGCACTTTTTTTATTATCAGTATAAAAATAGTTATGGGTACACTTTAATTTAAACTAAAAAAAAGGAAATTTAAAATTTTAAGTTTAATGTTTATTATTTTCCCTCCCCTTAACCCTACTGCGCTTAAGATTTCCCGGTTCAACTTTAGTAAATATCCTTAAAACAATTTTATCAGAAAATGATAGAATTGATTTTAAGAAAATTTACATAATCGAATCTCCCGTATCGAAAAATACACTCCCTCACAGACACCCTCGACTCTTGATACGGACTCGGAAAATCATAAGTTTACAGTCCACCTTTAATCTTAAAGGATTTATAAAACGTCATATTTTTAAAAGCATTTAAATAGCACTTTTTTAATATCAGTATAAAAATAGTTATGGGTACACTTTAATTTAATCAAAAAAAAGGAAATTTTAAGTTTAAAGTTTATTACTTTCCCTCCCCTTAACCCTACTGCGCTAACGGTTTGCCCGGTTCAACTTTAGTAAATATCGTTAAAACCATTTTATCAGAAAATGATAGAAATGATTTTAAGAAAATTTACATAATCGAATCCCAGGTATCAAAAAATCCACTCCCTCACAGACATCCTCGACTCTTGATACGGATTGGGCAAATCATAAGTTTACAGTCCACCTTTAATCTTAAAGGATTTATAACAATCATCATATTTTTAAAAGCATTTAAAAAGCAATTTTTTTGTTATCAGTATAAAAATAGTTATGGGTACACATTAATTTAAACAAAAAAAGGAAATTTAAAATTTTAAGTTTAAAGTTTATTATTTTCCCTCCACTTAACCCTACTGCGCTTAAGGTTTGCCCGGTTCAACTTTAGTAAATATCGTTAAAACCATTTTATCAGAAAATGTTAGAACTGATTTTAAGAATATTTAAATAATTGAATCCCCCGTATCGAAAAATCCACACTTTCACTGACACACTCGACGCTTGATACGGACTGGGCAAATCATAAGTTTACAGTCCACCTTTAAACTATAACAATCATCATATTTTAAAAAGCATCTAAAAAGCACGATTTTTATTATCAGTATAAAAATAGTTATGGGTACACTTTAATTTAAACAAAAAAAGGAAATTTAAAATTTTAAGTTTAAAGTTTATTATTTTCCCTCCACTTAACCCTACTGCGCTTAAGGTTTGCCCGGTTCAACTTTAGTAAATATCGTTAAAACCATTTTATCAGAAAATGTTAGAACTGATTTTAAGAATATTTAAATAATTGAATCCCCCGTATCGAAAAATCCACACTTTCACTGACACACTCGACGCTTGATACGGACTGGGCAAATCATAAGTTTACAGTCCACCTTTAAACTATAAAATTCATCATATTTTAAAAAGCATCTAAAAAGCACTATTTTTATTATCAGTATAAAAGTAGTTATGCGTACACTTTAATTTAAACTAAAAAAAGGAATTTTTAAATTTTAATTTTAAAGTTTATTATTTTCCCTCCCCTTAAACCTACTGCGCTTAAGGTTTGCCCGGTTCAACTTTAGTAAATATCGTTAAAACAATTTTATCAGAAAATGATAAATTGATTTTAAGAAAATTTACATAATCGAATCCCCCGTATCGAAAAATCCACTCCCTCACAGACACCCTCGACTCTTGATACGGACTGGACAAATCATAAGTTTACAGTCCACCTTTAATCTTAAAGGATTTATAACAATCATCATATTTTTAAAAGCCTTTAAAAAGCACTTTTTTTATTGTCAGTATAAAAATAGTTATGGGTACACTTTAATTTAAACTAAAAAAAGGAAATTTTAAATTTTAAGTTTAAAGTTTATTATTTTCCCTCCCCTTAACCCTACTGCGCTTAAGATTTCCCGGTTCAACTTTAGTAAATATCCTTAAAATTATTTTATCTGAAAATGAAAGAATATATTTTAAGAAAATTTACATAATCGAATCCCCCGTATCGAAAAATCCACTCCCTCACTGACACCCTCGACTCTTGATACGGACTGGGCAAATCATAAGTTTACAGTCCACCTTTAATCTTAAAGGATTTATAACAATCATCATATTTTTAAAAGCATTTAAATAGCACTTTTTTTATTATCAGTATAAAAATAGATATGGGTACACTTTAATTTAAACAAAAAAAAAGGAAATTTAAAATTTTAAGTTTAAAGTTTAATATTTTCCCTCCCCTTAACCCTACTGCGCTTAAGATTTCCCGGTTCAACTTTAGTAAATATCCTTAAAACAATTTTATCAGAAAATGGTAGAATTGATTTTAAGAAAATTTACATAATCGAATCCCCCGTATCGAAAAATACACTCCCTCACAGACACCCTCGACTCTTGATACGGACTCGGAAAATCATAAGTTTACAGTCCACCTTTAATCTTAAAGGATTTATAAAACGTCATATTTTTAAAAGCATTTAAATAGCACTTTTTTAATATCAGTATAAAAATAGTTATGGGTACACTTTAATTTAATCAAAAAAAAGGAAATTTTAAGTTTAAAGTTTATTACTTTCCCTCCCCTTAACCCTACTGCGCTAACGGTTTGCCCGGTTCAACTTTAGTAAATATCGTTAAAACCATTTTATCAGAAAATGATAGAATTGATTTTAAGAAAATTTACATAATCGAATCCCCGTATCGAAAAATCCACTCCCTCACAGACACCCTCGACTCTTGATACGGACTGGGCAAATCATAAGTTTACAGTCCACCTTTAATCTTAAAGGATTTATAACAATCATCATATTTTTAAAAGCATTTAAATAGCACTTTTTTATTATCAGTATAAAAATAGTTATGGGTACACTTTAATTTAAACAAAAAAAGGAAATTTAAAATTTTAAGTTTAAAGTTTATTATTTTCCCTCCACTTAACCCTACTGCGCTTAAGGTTTGCCCAGTTCAACTTTAGTAAATATCGTTAAAACCATTTTATCAGAAAATGTTAGAACTGATTTTTAGAATATTTAAATAATTGAATCCCCCGTATCGAAAAATTCACTCTTTCACTGACACCCTCGACGCTTGATACGGACTGGGCAAATCATAAGTTTACAGTCCACCTTTAAACTATAACAATCATCATATTTTAAAAAGCATCTAAAAAGCACTATTTTTATTACCAGTATAAATATAGTTATGGGTACACTTTAATTTAAACAAAAAAAGGAAATTTAAAATTTTAAGTTTAAAGTTTATTATTTTCCTTCCACTTAACCTTATGCGCTTAAGGTTTGCCCGGTTCAACTTTAGTAAATATCGTTAAAACAATTTTATCAGAAGATGATAGATCTTATTTTAAGAATATTGACATAATTGAATCCCCCGTATCGAAAAATCCACTCCCTCACTGACACGTTCGACTCTTGATACGGACTGGGAAAATCTTAAGTTTACAGTCCACCTTTAATCTTAAAGGATTTATAAAACCTCATATTTTTAAAAGCATTTAAAAAGCACTTTTTTCATATAAGTATAAAAATAGTTATGGGTACTATTTAATTTAAACTAAAAAAAGGAAATTTTAAGTTTAAATTTTATTATTTTCCCTCCCCTTAACCCTACTGCGCTAACGGTTTGCCCGGTTCAACTTTAGTAAATATCGTTAAAACCATTTTATCAGAAAATGATAGAATTGATTTTAAGAAAATTTACATAATCGAATCCCCCGTATCGAAAAATCCACTCCCTCACAGACACCCTCGACTCTTGATACGGACTATTCAAATCATAAGTTTACAGTCCACCTTTAAACTATAACAATCATCATATTTTAAAAAGCATCTAAAAAGCACTATTTTTATTACCAGTATAAAAGTAGTTATGCGTACACTTTAATTTAAACTAAAAAAAGGAAATTTTAAATTTTAATTTTAAAGTTTATTATTTTCCCTCCCCTTAACCCTACTGCGCTTAAGGTTTGCCCGGTTCAACTTTAGTAGATATCGTTAAAACAATTTTATCAGAACATGATAAATTGATTTTAAGAAAATTTACATAATCGAATCCCCCGTATCGAAAAATCCACTCCCTCACAGACACCCTCGACTCTTGATACGGACTGGACAAATCATAAGTTTACAGTCCACCTTTAATCTTAAAGGATTTATAACAATCATCATATTTTTAAAAGCCTTTAAAAAGCACTTTTTTTATTGTCAGTATAAATATAGTTATGGGTACACTTTAATTTAAACAAAAAAAGGAAATTTAAAATTTTAAGTTTAAAGTTTATTATTTCCTTCCACTTAACCTTATGCGCTTAAGGTTTGCCCGGTTCAACTTTAGTAAATATCGTTAAAACAATTTTATCAGAAGATGATAGATCTTATTTTAAGAATATTGACATAATTGAATCCCCCGTATCGAAAAATCCACTCCCTCACTGACACGCTCGACTCTTGATACGGACTGCACAAATCATAAGTTTACAGTCCACCTTTAATCTTAAAGGATTTATAACAATCATCATATTTTAAAAAGCCTTTAAAAAGCACTTTTTTTATTGTCAGTATAAATATAGTTATGGGTACACTTTAATTTAAACAAAAAAAGGAAATTTAAAATTTTAAGTTTAAAGTTTATTATTTTCCCTCCCCTTAACCCTACTGCGCTTAAGATTTCCCGGTTCAACTTTAGTAAATATCCTTAAAACTATTTTACCTGAAAATGATAGAACATATTTTAAGAAAATTTACATAATCGAATCCCCCGTATCGAAAAATCCACTCCCTCACTGACACCCTCGACTCTTGATACGGACTGCGCAAATCATAAGTTTACAGTCCACCTTTAATCTTAAAGGATTTATAACAATCATCATATTTTTAAAAGCATTTAAATAGCACTTTTTTTATTATCAGTATAAAAATAGATATGGGTACACTTTAATTTAAACAAAAAAAGGAAATTTAAAATTTTAAGTTTAAAGTTTATTATTTTCCCTCCACTTAACCCTACTGCGCTTAAGGTTTGCCCGGTTCAACTTTAGTAAATATCGTTAAAACCATTTTATCAGAAAATGATAGAATTGATTTTAAGAAAATTTACATAATCGAATCCCCCGTATCGAAAAATCCACTCCCTCACAGACACCCTCGACTCTTGATACGGACTGGTCAAATCATAAGTTTACAGTCCACCTTTAAACTATAACAATCTTCATATTTTAAAAAGCATCTAAAAAGCACTATTTTTATTACCAGTATAAAAGTAGTTATGCGTACACTTTAATTTAAACTAAAAAAAGGAAATTTTAAATTTTAATTTTAAAGTTTATTATTTTCCCTCCCCTTAACCCTACTGCGCTTAAGGTTTGCCCGGTTCAACTTTAGTAGATATCGTTAAAACAATTTTATCAGAACATGATAAATTGATTTTAAGAAAATTTACATAATCGAATCCCCCGTATCGAAAAATCCACTCCCTCACAGACACCCTCGACTCTTGATACGGACTGGACAAATCATAAGTTTACAGTCCACCTTTAATCTTAAAGGATTTATAACAATCATCATATTTTTAAAAGCCTTTAAAAAGCACTTTTTTTATTGTCAGTATAAAAATAGTTATGGGTACACTTTAATTTAAACTAAAAAAAGGAAATTTTAAATTTTAAGTTTAAAGTTTATTATTTTCCCTCCCCTTAACCCTACTGCGCTTAAGATTTCCCGGTTCAACTTTAGTAAATATCCTTAAAATTATTTTATCTGAAAATGAAAGAATATATTTTAAGAAAATTTACATAATCGAATCCCCCGTATCGAAAAATACACTCCCTCACAGACACCCTCGACTCTTGATACGGACTCGGAAAATCATAAGTTTACAGTCCACCTTTAATCTTAAAGGATTTATAAAACGTCATATTTTTAAAAGCATTTAAATAGCACTTTTTTAATATCAGTATAAAAATAGTTATGGGTACACTTTAATTTAATCAAAAAAAAGGAAATTTTAAGTTTAAAGTTTATTACTTTCCCTCCCCTTAACCCTACTGCGCTAACGGTTTGCCCGGTTCAACTTTAGTAAATATCGTTAAAACCATTTTATCAGAAAATGATAGAAATGATTTTAAGAAAATTTACATAATCGAATCCCAGGTATCAAAAAATTCACTCCCTCACAGACACCCTCGACTCTTGATACGGATTGGGCAAATCATAAGTTTACAGTCCACCTTTAATCTTAAAGGATTTATAACAATCATCATATTTTTAAAAGCATTTAAAAAGCAATTTTTTTGTTATCAGTATAAAAATAGTTATGGGTACACATTAATTTAAACAAAAAAAGGAAATTTAAAATTTTAAGTTTAAAGTTTATTATTTTCCCTCCACTTAACCCTACTGCGCTTAAGGTTTGACCGGTTCAACTTTAGTAAATATCGTTAAAACCATTTTATCAGAAAATGTTAGAACTGATTTTAAGAATATTTAAATAATTGAATCCCCCGTATCGAAAAATCCACTCCCTCACAGACACCCTCGACTCTTGATACGGACTGGGAAAATCATAAGTTTACAGTCCACCTTTAAACTATAACAATCATCATATTTTAAAAAGCATCTAAAAAGCACTATTTTTATTATCAGTATAAAAATAGTTATGGGTACACTTTAATTTTAACAAAAAAAGGAAATTTAAAATTTTAAGTTTAAAGTTTATTATTTTCCCTCCACTTAACCCTACTGCGCTTAAGGTTTGCCCGGTTCAACTTTAGTAAATATCGTTAAAACCATTTTATCAGAAAATGTTAGAACTGATTTTAAGAATATTTAAATAATTGAATCCCCCGTATCGAAAAATCCACACTTTCACTGACACACTCGACGCTTGATACGGACTGGGCAAATCATAAGTTTACAGTCCACCTTTAAACTATAACAATCATCATATTTTAAAAAGCATCTAAAAAGCACTATTTTTATTATCAGTATAAAAGTAGTTATGCGTACACTTTAATTTAAACAAAAAAAAGGAAATTTAAAATTTTAAGTTTAAAGTTTAATATTTTCCCTCCCCTTAACCCTACTGCGCTTAAGATTTCCCGGTTCAACTTTAGTAAATATCCTTAAAACAATTTTATCAGAAAATGGTAGAATTGATTTTAAGAAAATTTACATAATCGAATCCCCCGTATCGAAAAATACACTCCCTCACAGACACCCTCGACTCTTGATACGGACTGGGAAAATCATAAGTTTACAGTACACCTTTAATCTTAAAGGATTTATAAAACGTCATATTTTTAAAAGCATTTAAATAGCACTTTTTTATTATCAGTATAAATATAGTTATGGGTACACTTTAATTTAAACAAAAAAAGGAAATTTAAAATTTTAAGTTTAAAGTTTATTATTTCCTTCCACTTAACCTTATGCGCTTAAGGTTTGCCCGGTTCAACTTTAGTAAATATCGTTAAAACAATTTTATCAGAAGATGATAGATCTTATTTTAAGAATATTGACATAATTGAATCCCCCGTATCGAAAAATCCACTCCCTCACTGACACGCTCGACTCTTGATACGGACTGCACAAATCATAAGTTTACAGTCCACCTTTAATCTTAAAGGATTTATAACAATCATCATATTTTAAAAAGCATCTAAAAAGCACTATTTTTATTACCAGTATAAAAATAGTTATGCGTACACCTTAATTTAAACTAAAAAAAGGAAATTTTAAATTTTAAGTTTAAAGTTTATTATTTTCCCTCCCCTTAACCCTACTGCGCTTAAGATTTCCCGGTTCAACTTTAGTAAATATCCTTAAAACTATTTTACCTGAAAATGATAGAACATATTTTAAGAAAATTTACATAATCGAATCCCCCGTATCGAAAAATCCACTCCCTCACTGACACCCTCGACTCTTGATACGGACTGCGCAAATCATAAGTTTACAGTCCACCTTTAATCTTAAAGGATTTATAACAATCATCATATTTTTAAAAGCATTTAAATAGCACTTTTTTTATTATCAGTATAAAAATAGATATGGGTACACTTTAATTTAAACAAAAAAAGGAAATTTAAAATTTTAAGTTTAAAGTTTATTATTTTCCCTCCACTTAACCCTACTGCGCTTAAGGTTTGCCCGGTTCAACTTTAGTAAATATCGTTAAAACCATTTTATCAGAAAATGATAGAATTGATTTTAAGAAAATTTACATAATCGAATCCACCGTATCGAAAAATCCACTCCCTCACAGACACCCTCGACTCTTGATACGGACTGGTCAAATCATAAGTTTACAGTCCACCTTTAAACTATAACAATCATCATATTTTAAAAAGCATCTAAAAAGCACTATTTTTATTATCAGTATAAAAATAGTTATGGGTACACTTTAATTTAAACAAAAAAAGGAAATTTAAAATTTTAAGTTTAAAGTTTATTATTTTCCCTCCACTTAACCCTACTGCGCTTAAGGTTTGCCCGGTTCAACTTTAGTAAATATCGTTAAAACCATTTTATCAGAAAATGTTAGAACTGATTTTAAGAATATTTAAATAATTGAATCCCCCGTATCGAAAAATCCACTCCCTCACTGACACGCTCGACTCTTGATATGGACTGGGAAAATCTTAAGTTTACAGTTCACCTTTAATCTTAAAGGATTTATAAAACCTCATATTTTTAAAAGCATTTAAAAAGCACTATTTTTATTACCAGTATAAAAATAGTTATGCGTACACTTTAATTTAAACTAAAAAAAGGAAATTTTAAATTTTAAGTTTAAAGTTTATTATTTTCCCTCCCCTTAACCCTACTGCGCTTAAGATTTCCCGGTTCAACTTTAGTAAATATCCTTAAAACAATTTAATCAGAAAATGATAGAATTGATTTTAAGAAAATTTACATGATCGAATCCCCCGTATCGAAAAATACTCTCCCTCACAGACACCCTCGACTCTTGATACGGACTGGGAAAATCATAAGTTTACAGTCCACCTTTAATCTTAAAGGATTTATAACAATCATCATATTTTTAAAAGCATTTAAAAAGCACTTTTTTTATTATCAGTATAAAAATAGTTATGGGTACACTTTAATTTAAACTAAAAAAAGGAAATTTAAAATTTTAAGTTTAAAGTTTATTATTTTCCCTCCACTTAACCCTACTGCGCTTAAGGTTTGCCCGGTTCAACTTTAGTAAATATCGTTAAAACAATTTTATCAGAAGATGATTGATCTGATTTTAAGAATATTGACATAATTGAATCCCCCGTATCGAAAAATCCACTCCCTCACTGACACCCTCGACTCTTGATACGGACTGGACAAATCATAAGTTTACAGTCCACCTTTAATCTTAAAGGATTTATAACAATCATCATATTTTAAAAAGCATCTAAAAAGCACTATTTTTATTACCAGTATAAAAATAGTTATGCGTACACTTTAATTTAAACTAAAAAAAGGAAATTTTAAACTTTAAGTTTAAAGTTTATTATTTTCCCTCCCCTTAACCCTACTGCGCTTAAGATTTCCCGGTTCAACTTTAGTAAATATCCTTAAAACAATTTAATCAGAAAATGATAGAATTGATTTTAAGAAAATTTACATGATCGAATCCCCCGTATCGAAAAATACTCTCCCTCACAGACACCCTCGACTCTTGATACGGACTGGGAAAATCATAAGTTTACAGTCCACCTTTAATCTTAAAGGATTTATAAAACGTCATATTTTTAAAAGCATTTAAATAGCACTTTTTTATTATCAGTATAAATATAGTTATGGGTACACTTTAATTTAAACAAAAAAAGGAAATTTAAAATTTTAAGTTTAAAGTTTATTATTTCCTTCCACTTAACATTATGCGCTTAAGGTTTGCCCGGTTCAACTTTAGTAAATATCGTTAAAACAATTTTATCAGAAGATGATAGATCTTATTTTAAGAATATTGACATAATTGAATCCCCCGTATCGAAAAATCCACTCCCTCACTGACACGCTCGACTCTTGATACGGACTGCACAAATCATAAGTTTACAGTCCACCTTTAATCTTAAAGGATTTATAACAATCATCATATTTTAAAAAGCATCTAAAAAGCACTATTTTTATTACCAGTATAAAAATAGTTATGCGTACACCTTAATTTAAACTAAAAAAAGGAAATTTTAAATTTTAAGTTTAAAGTTTATTATTTTCCCTCCCCTTAACCCTACTGCGCTTAAGATTTCCCGGTTCAACTTTAGTAAATATCCTTAAAACTATTTTACCTGAAAATGATAGAACATATTTTAAGAAAATTTACATAATCGAATCCCCCGTATCGAAAAATCCACTCCCTCACTGACACCCTCGACTCTTGATACGGACTGCGCAAATCATAAGTTTACAGTCCACCTTTAATCTTAAAGGATTTATAACAATCATCATATTTTTAAAAGCATTTAAATAGCACTTTTTTTATTATCAGTATAAAAATAGATATGGGTACACTTTAATTTAAACAAAAAAAGGAAATTTAAAATTTTAAGTTTAAAGTTTATTATTTTCCCTCCACTTAACCCTACTGCGCTTAAGGTTTGCCCGGTTCAACTTTAGTAAATATCGTTAAAACCATTTTATCAGAAAATGATAGAATTGATTTTAAGAAAATTTACATAATCGAATCCACCGTATCGAAAAATCCACTCCCTCACAGACACCCTCGACTCTTGATACGGACTGGTCAAATCATAAGTTTACAGTCCACCTTTAAACTATAACAATCATCATATTTTAAAAAGCATCTAAAAAGCACTATTTTTATTATCAGTATAAAAATAGTTATGGGTACACTTTAATTTAAACAAAAAAGGAAATTTAAAATTTTAAGTTTAAAGTTTATTATTTTCCCTCCACTTAACCCTACTGCGCTTAAGGTTTGCCCGGTTCAACTTTAGTAAATATCGTTAAAACCATTTTATCAGAAAATGTTAGAACTGATTTTAAGAATATTTAAATAATTGAATCCCCCGTATCGAAAAATCCACTCCCTCACTGACACGCTCGACTCTTGATATGGACTGGGAAAATCTTAAGTTTACAGTTCACCTTTAATCTTAAAGGATTTATAAAACCTCATATTTTTAAAAGCATTTAAAAAGCACTATTTTTATTACCAGTATAAAAATAGTTATGCGTACACTTTAATTTAAACTAAAAAAAGGAAATTTTAAATTTTAAGTTTAAAGTTTATTATTTTCCCTCCCCTTAACCCTACTGCGCTTAAGATTTCCCGGTTCAACTTTAGTAAATATCCTTAAAACAATTTAATCAGAAAATGATAGAATTGATTTTAAGAAAATTTACATGATCGAATCCCCCGTATCGAAAAATACTCTCCCTCACAGACACCCTCGACTCTTGATACGGACTGGGAAAATCATAAGTTTACAGTCCACCTTTAATCTTAAAGGATTTATAACAATCATCATATTTTTAAAAGCATTTAAAAAGCACTTTTTTTATTATCAGTATAAAAATAGTTATGGGTACACTTTAATTTAAACTAAAAAAAGGAAATTTAAAATTTTAAGTTTAAAGTTTATTATTTTCCCTCCACTTAACCCTACTGCGCTTAAGGTTTGCCCGGTTCAACTTTAGTAAATATCGTTAAAACAATTTTATCAGAAGATGATTGATCTGATTTTAAGAATATTGACATAATTGAATCCCCCGTATCGAAAAATCCACTCCCTCACTGACACCCTCGACTCTTGATACGGACTGGACAAATCATAAGTTTACAGTCCACCTTTAATCTTAAAGGATTTATAACAATCATCATATTTTAAAAAGCATCTAAAAAGCACTATTTTTATTACCAGTATAAAAATAGTTATGCGTACACTTTAATTTAAACTAAAAAAAGGAAATTTTAAACTTTAAGTTTAAAGTTTATTATTTTCCCTCCCCTTAACCCTACTGCGCTTAAGATTTCCCGGTTCAACTTTAGTAAATATCCTTAAAACAATTTAATCAGAAAATGATAGAATTGATTTTAAGAAAATTTACATGATCGAATCCCCCGTATCGAAAAATACTCTCCCTCACAGACACCCTCGACTCTTGATACGGACTGGGAAAATCATAAGTTTACAGTCCACCTTTAATCTTAAAGGATTTATAACAATCATCATATTTTTAAAAGCATTTAAAAAGCACTTTTTTTATTATCAGTATAAAAATAGTTATGGGTACACTTTAATTTAAACTAAAAAAAGGAAATTTAAAATTTTAAGTTTAAAGTTTATTATTTTCCCTCCACTTAACCCTACTGCGCTTAAGGTTTGCCCGGTTCAACTTTAGTAAATATCGTTAAAACCATTTTATCAGAAAATGTTAGAACTGATTTTAAGAATATTTAAATAATTGAATCCCCCGTATCGAAAAATCCACTCCCTCACTGACACGCTCGACTCTTGATATGGACTGGGAAAATCTTAAGTTTACAGTTCACCTTTAATCTTAAAGGATTTATAAAACCTCATATTTTTAAAAGCATTTAAAAAGCACTATTTTTATTACCAGTATAAAAATAGTTATGCGTACACTTTAATTTAAACTAAAAAAAGGAAATTTTAAATTTTAAGTTTAAAGTTTATTATTTTCCCTCCCCTTAACCCTACTGCGCTTAAGATTTCCCGGTTCAACTTTAGTAAATATCCTTAAAACTATTTTATCTGAAAATGATAGAATATATTTTAAGAAAATTTACATAATCGAATCCCCCGTATCAAAAAATCCACTCCCTCACTGACACCCTCGACTCTTGATACGGACTGGGCAAATCATAAGTTTACAGTCCACCTTTAATCTTAAAGGATTTATAACAATCATCATATTTTTAAAAGCATTTAAATAGCACTTTTTTTATTATCAGTATAAAAATAGCTATGGGTACACTTTAATTTAAACAAAAAAAGGAAATTTAAAATTTTAAGTTTAAAGTTTATTATTTTCCCTCCCCTTAACCCTACTGCGCTTAAGATTTCCCGGTTCAACTTTAGTAAATATCCTTAAAACAATTTAATCAGAAAATGATAGAATTGATTTTAAGAAAATTTACATGATCGAATCCCCCGTATCGAAAAATACTCTCCCTCACAGACACCCTCGACTCTTGATACGGACTGGGAAAATCATAAGTTTACAGTCCACCTTTAATCTTAAAGGATTTATAACAATCATCATATTTTTAAAAGCATTTAAAAAGCACTTTTTTTATTATCAGTATAAAAATAGTTATGGGTACACTTTAATTTAAACTAAAAAAAGGAAATTTAAAATTTTAAGTTTAAAGTTTATTATTTTCCCTCCACTTAACCCTACTGCGCTTAAGGTTTGCCCGGTTCAACTTTAGTAAATATCGTTAAAACAATTTTATCAGAAGATGATTGATCTGATTTTAAGAATATTGACATAATTGAATCCCCCGTATCGAAAAATCCACTCCCTCACTGACACCCTCGACTCTTGATACGGACTGGACAAATCATAAGTTTACAGTCCACCTTTAATCTTAAAGGATTTATAACAATCATCATATTTTAAAAAGCATCTAAAAAGCACTATTTTTATTACCAGTATAAAAATAGTTATGCGTACACTTTAATTTAAACTAAAAAAAGGAAATTTTAAACTTTAAGTTTAAAGTTTATTATTTTCCCTCCCCTTAACCCTACTGCGCTTAAGATTTCCCGGTTCAACTTTAGTAAATATCCTTAAAACTATTTTATCTGAAAATGATAGAATATATTTTAAGAAAATTTACATAATCGAATCCCCCGTATCGAAAAATCCACTCCCTCACTGACACCCTCGACTCTTGATACGGACTGGGCAAATCATATGTTTACAGTCCACCTTTAATCTTAAAGGATTTATAACAATCATCATATTTTTAAAAGCATTTAAATAGCACTTTTTTTATTATCTGTATAAAAATAGCTATGGGTACACTTTAATTTAAACAAAAAAAGGAAATTTAAAATTTTAAGTTTAAAGTTTATTATTTTCCCTCCCCTTAACCCTACTGCGCTTAAGATTTCCCGGTTCAACTTTAGTAAATATCCTTAAAACAATTTTATCAGAAAATGATAGAATTGAATTTAAGAAAATTTACATAATCGAATCCCCCGTATCGAAAAATACTCTCCCTCACAGACACCCTCGACTCTTGATACGGACTGGGAAAATCATAAGTTTACAGTCCACCTTTAATCTTAAAGGATTTATAACAATCATCATATTTTTAAAAGCATTTAAAAAGCACTTTTTTTATTATCAGTATAAAAATAGTTATGGGTACACTTTAATTTAAACTAAAAAAAGGAAATTTAAAATTTTAAGTTTAAAGTTTATTATTTTCCCTCCACTTAACCCTACTGCGCTTAAGGTTTGCCCGGTTCAACTTTAGTAAATATCGTTAAAACAATTTTATCAGAAGATGATTGATCTGATTTTAAGAATATTGACATAATTGAATCCCCCGTATCGAAAAATCCACTCCCTCACTGACACCCTCGACTCTTGATACGGACTGGACAAATCATAAGTTTACAGTCCACCTTTAATCTTAAAGGATTTATAACAATCATCATATTTTAAAAAGCATCTAAAAAGCACTATTTTTATTACCAGTATAAAAATAGTTATGCGTACACTTTAATTTAAACTAAAAAAAGGAAATTTTAAATTTTAAGTTTAAAGTTTACTATTTTCCCTCCCCTTAACCCTACTGCGCTTAAGATTTCCCGGTTCAACTTTAGTAAATATCCTTAAAACAATTTTATCAGAAAATGATAGAATTGATTTTAAGAAAATTTACATAATCGAATCCCCCGTATCGAAAAATACTCTCCCTCACAGACACCCTCGACTCTTGATACGGACTGGGCAAATCATAAGTTTACAGTCCACCTTTAATCTTAAAGGATTTATAACAATCATCATATTTTTAAAAGCATTTAAAAAGCAATTTTTTTGTTATCAGTATAAAAATAGTTATGGGTACACATTAATTTAAACTAAAAAAAGGAAATTTAACATTTTAAGTTTAAAGTTTATTATTTTCCCTCCACTTAACCCTACTGCGCTTAAGGTTTGCCCGGTTCAACTTTAGTAAATATCCTTAAAACAATTTTATCAGAAAATGGCAGAACTGATTTTAAGAATATTGACATAATTGAATCCCCCGTATCGAAAAATCCACTCCCTCACTGACACCCTCGACTCTTGATACGGACTGGGAAAATCATAAGTTTACAGTCCACCTTTAATCTTAAAGGATTTATAAAACGTCATATTTTTAAAAGCATTTAAATAGCACTTTTTTTATTATCAGTATAAAAATAGTTATGGGTACACTTTAATTTAAACAAAAAAAGGAAATTTAAAATTTTAAGTTTAAAGTTTATTATTTTCCTTCCACTTAACCCTACTGCGCTTAAGGTTTGCCCGGTTCAACTTTAGTAAATATCGTTAAAACCATTTTATCAGAAAATGTTAGAACTGATTTTAAGAATATTTACATAATTGAATCCACCGTATCGAAAAATCCACTCTTTCACTGACACCCTCACGCTTGATACGGACTGGGCAAATCTTAAGTTTACAGTCTACCTTTAATCTTAAAGGATTTATAAAACCTCATATTTTTAAAAGCATTTAAAAAGCACTTTTTTAATATAAGTATAAAAATAGTTATGGGTACAATTTAATTTAAACTAAAAAAAGGAAATTTTAAGTTTAAATTTTATTATTTTCCCTCCCCTTAACCCTACTGCGCTAACGGTTTGCCCGGTTCAACTTTAGTAAATATCGTTAAAACCATTTTATCAGAAAATGATAGAATTGATTTTAAGAAAATTTACATAATCGAATCCCCCGTATCGAAAAATCCACTCCCTCACAGACACCCTCGACTCTTGATACGGACTGGGCAAATCATAAGTTTACAGTCCACCTTTAATCTTAAAGGATTTATAACAATCATCATATTTTTAAAAGCACTTAAAAAGCACTTTTTTGTTATCAGTATAAAAATAGTTATGGGTACACATTAATTTAAACTAAAAAAAGGAAATTTAACATTTTAAGTTTAAAGTTTATTATTTTCATTCCACTTAACCCTACTGCGCTTAAGGTTTGCCCGGTTCAACTTTAGTAAATATCCTTAAAACAATTTTATCAGAAAATGGCAGAACTGATTTTAAGAATATTGACATAATTGAATCCCCCGTATCGAAAAATCCACTCCCTCACTGACACCCTCGACTCTTGATACGGACTGTGCAAATCTTAAGTTTACAGTCCACCTTTAATATTAAAGGATTTATAAAACGTCATATTTTTAAAAGCATTTAAAAAGCACTTTTTTAAATATCAGTATAAAAATAGTTATGGATACACTTTAATTTAAACTAAAAAAAGGAAATTTAAAATTTTAAGTTTAAAGTTTATTATTTTCCCTCCCCTTAACCCTGCTGCGCTTAAGATTAGTCCGGTTCAACTTTAGTAAATATCCTTAAAACTATTTTGTCAGAAAATGGTAGAACTGATTTTAAGAATATTTACATAATTGAATCCCCCGTATCGAAAAATCCACTCCCCCACTGACATTCTCGACTCTTGATACGGACTGGGCAAATCATAAGTTTACAGTCCACCTTTAATCTTAAAGGATTTGTAACAATCATCATATTTTTAAAAGCATTTAAATAGCACTTTTTTATTATCAGTATAAAAATAGCTATGGGTACACTTTAATTTAAACAAAAAAAGGAAATTTAAAATTTTAAGTTTAAAGTTTATTATTTTCCCTCCCCTTAACCCTACTGCGCTTAAGATTTCCCGGTTCAACTTTAGTAAATATCCTTAAAACAATTTTATCAGAAAATGTTAGAACTGATTTTAAGAATATTTACATAATTGAATCCACCGTATCGAAAAATCCACACTTTCACTGACACCCTCGATGCTTGATACGGACTGGGCAAATCTTAAGTTTACAGTCTACCTTTAATCTTAAAGGATTTATAAAACGTCATATTTTTAAAAGCATTTAAAAAGCACTTTTTTAATATCAGTATAAAAATAGTTATGGGTACACTTTAATTTAAACTAAAAAAAGGAAATTTAAAATTTTAAGTTTAAAGTTTATTATTTTCCCTCCACTTAACCCTACTGCGCTTAATATTAGCCCGGTTCAACTTTAGTAAATATCGTTAAAACCATTTTATCCGAAAATGTTAGAACTGATTTTAAGAATATTTACATAATTGAATCCCCCGTATCGAAAAATCCACTCCCTCACAGACATCCTCGACACTTGATACGGACTGGGCAAATTTTAAGTTTACAGTCCACCTTTAAACTATAACATTCATGATAATTTAAAAAGCATATAAAAAGCACTATTTTTAATACCAGTATAAAATTAGTTATGCGTACACTTTTTAAACTAAAAAAAGGAAATTTTAAATTTTAAGTTTAAAGTTTATTATTTTCCCTCCACTTAGCCCTACTGCGCTTAAGATTTCCCAGTTCAACTTTAGTAAATATCCTTAAAACTATTTTATCTGAAAATGATAGAACATATTTAAAGAAAATTTACATAATCGAATCCCCCGTATCGAAAAATCCACTCCCTCACTGACACCCTCGATTCTTGATACGGACTGGGCAAATCCTAAGTTTACAGTCCACCTTTAATCTTAAAGGATTTATAACAATCATCATATTTTTAAAAGCATTTAAATAGCACATTTTTTATTATCAGTATAAAAATAGCTATGGGTACACTTTAATTTAAACAAAAAAAGGAAATTTAAAATTTTAAGTTTAAAGTTTATTATTTTCCCTCCCCTTAACACTACTGCGCTTAAGATTTCCCGGTTCAACTTTAGTAAATATCCTTAAAACAATTTTATCAGAAAATGATAGAATTGATTTTAAGAAAACTTACATAATCGAATCCCCCGTATCGAAAAATCCACTCCCTCACAGACACCCTGGACTCTTGATACGGACTGGGCAAATCATAAGTTTACAGTCCACCTTTAATCTTAAAGGATTTATAACAATCATCATATTTTTAAAAGCATTTAAAAGGCACTTTTTTTATTATCAGGATAAAAATAGTTATGGGTACACTTTAATTTAAACTAAAAAAAGGAAATTTAAAATTTTAAGTTTAAAGTTTATTAGTTTCCCTCCACTTAACCCTACTGCGCTTAAGGTTTGCCCGGTTCAACTTTAGTAAATATCGTTAAAACACTTTTATCAGAAGATGATAGATCTGATTTTAAGAATATTGACATAATTGAATCCCCCGTATCGAAAAATCCACTCCCTCACTGACACGCTCGACTCTTGATACGGACTGGGAAAATCTTAAGTTTACAGTCCACCTTTAATTTTAAAGGATTTATAAAACCTCATATTTTTAAAAGCATTTAAAAAGCACTTTTTTAATATAAGTATAAAAATAGTTATGGGTACAATTTAATTTAAACTAAAAAAAGGAAATTTTAAGTTTAAAGTTTATTATTTTCCCTCCCCTTAACCCTACTGCGCTTAAGATTTCCCGGTTCAACTTTAGTAAATATCCTTAAAACTATTTTATCTGAAAATGATAGAACATATTTTAAGAAAATTTACATAATCGAATCCCCCGTATCGAAAAATCCACTCCCTCACTGACACCCTCGACTCTTGATACGGACTGGGCAAATCCTAAGTTTACAGTCCACCTTTAATCTTAAAGGATTTATAACAATCATCATATTTTTAAAAGCATTTAAATAGCACTTTTTTTATTATCAGTATAAAAATAGCTATGGGTACACTTTAATTTAAACAAAAAAAGGAAATTTAAAATTTTAAGTTTAAAGTTTATTATTTTCCCTCCACTTAACCCTACTGCGCTTAAGGTTTGCCCGGTTGCACTTTAGTAAATATCGTTAAAACAATTTTATCAGAAGATGATTGATCTGATTTTAAGAATATTGACATAATTGAATCCCCCGTATCAAAAATCCACTCCCTCACTGACACCCTCGACTCTTGATACGGACTGGACAAATCATAAGTTTACAGTCCACCTTTAATCTTAAAGGATTTATAACAATCATCATATTTTAAAAAGCATCTAAAAAGCACTATTTTTATTACCAGTATAAAAATAGTTATGCGTACACTTTAATTTAAACTAAAAAAAGGAAATTTTAAATTTTAAGTTTAAAGTTTATTATTTTCCCTCCCCTTAACCCTACTGCGCTTAAGATTTCCCGGTTCAACTTTAGTAAATATCCTTCAAACAATTTTATCAGAAAATGATAGAATTGATTTTAAGAAAATTTACATAATCGAATCCCCCGTATCGAAAAATACTCTCCCTCACAGACACCCTCGACTCTTGATACGGACTGGGAAAATCCTAAGTTTACAGTCCACCTTTAATCTTAAAGGATTTATAACAATCATCATATTTTTAAAAGCATTTAAATAGCACTTTTTTTATTATCAGTATAAAAATAGCTATGGGTACACTTTAATTAAACAAAAAAAGGAAATTTAAAATTTTAAGTTTAAAGTTTATTATTTTCCCTCCTCTTAACCCTACTGCGCTTAAGATTTCCCGGTTCAACTTTAGTAAATATCCTTAAAACAATTTTATCAGAAAATGATAGAATTGATTTTAAGAAAATTTACATAATTGAATCCCCCGTATCGAAAAATCCACTCCCTCACTGACACCCTCGACTCTTGATACGGACTGGACAAATCATAAGTTTACAGTCCACCTTTAATCTTAAAGGATTTATAACAATCATCATATTTTAAAAAGCATCTAAAAAGCACTATTTTTATTACCAGTATAAAAATAGTTATGCGTACACTTTAATTTAAACTAAAAAAAGGAAATTTTAAATTTTAAGTTTAAAGTTTATTATTTTCCCTCCCCTTAACCCTACTGCGCTTAAGATTTCCTGGTTCAACTTTAGTAAATATCCTTAAAACAATTTTATCTGAAAATGATAGAATTGATTTTAAGAAAATTTACATAATCGAATCCCCCGTATCGAAAAATACTCTCCCTCACAGACACCCTCGACTCTTGATACGGACTGGGAAAATCATAAGTTTACAGTCCACCTTTAATCTTAAAGGATTTATAAAACCTCATATTTTTAAAAGCATTTAAAAAGCACTTTTTTAATATAAGTATAAAAATAGTTATGGGTACTATTTAATTTAAACTAAAAAAAGAAAATTTTAAGTTTAAATTTTATTATTTTCCCTCCCCTTAACCCTACTGCGCTAACGGTTTGCCCGGTTCAACTTTAGTAAATATCGTTAAAACCATTTTATCAGAAAATGGCAGAACTGATTTTAAGAAAATTTACATAATCGAATCCCCCGTATCGAAAAATACTCTCCCTCACTGACACCCTCGACTCTTGATACGGACTGGGCAAATCCTAAGTTTACAGTCCACCTTTAATCTTAAAGGATTTATAACAATCATCATATTTTAAAAAGCATCTAAAAAGCACTATTTTTATTACCAGTATAAAAATAGTTATGCGTACACTTTAATTTAAACTAAAAAAAGGAAATTTTAAATTTTAAGTTTAAAGTTTATTATTTTCCCTCCCCTTAACCCTACTGCGCTTAAGATTTCCCGGTTCAACTTTAGTAAATATCCTTCAAACAATTTTATCAGAAAATGATAGAATTGATTTTAAGAAAATTTACATAATCGAATCCCCCGTATCGAAAAATACTCTCCCTCACAGACACCCTCGACTCTTGATACGGACTGGGCAAATCATAAGTTTACAGTCCACCTTTAATCTTAAAGGATTTATAACAATCATCCTATTTTTAAAAGCATTTAAAAAGCAATTTTTTTGTTATCAGTATAAAAATAGTTATGGGTACACATTAATTTAAACTAAAAAAAGGAAATTTAACATTTTAAGTTTAAAGTTTATTATTTTCCCTCCACTTAACCCTACTGCGCTTAAGGTTTGCCCGGTTCAACTTTAGTAAATATCCTTAAAACAATTTTATCAGAAAATGGCAGAACTGATTTTAAGAATATTGACATAATTGAATCCCCCGTATCGAAAAATCCACTCCCTCACTGACACCCTCGACTCTTGATACGGACTGGGAAAATCATAAGTTTACAGTCCACCTTTAATCTTAAAGGATTTATAAAACGTCATATTTTTAAAAGCATTTAAATAGCACTTTTTTTATTATCAGTATAAAAATAGTTATGGGTACACTTTAATTTAAACAAAAAAAGGAAATTTAAAATTTTAAGTTTAAAGTTTATTATTTTCCTTCCACTTAACCCTACTGCGCTTAAGGTTTGCCCGGTTCAACTTTAGTAAATATCGTTAAAACCATTTTATCAGAAAATGTTAGAACTGATTTTAAGAATATTTACATAATTGAATCCACCGTATCGAAAAATCCACTCTTTCACTGACACCCTCACGCTTGATACGGACTGGGCAAATCTTAAGTTTACAGTCTACCTTTAATCTTAAAGGATTTATAAAACCTCATATTTTTAAAAGCATTTAAAAAGCACTTTTTTAATATAAGTATAAAAATAGTTATGGGTACAATTTAATTTAAACTAAAAAAAGGAAATTTTAAGTTTAAATTTTATTATTTTCCCTCCCCTTAACCCTACTGCGCTAACGGTTTGCCCGGTTCAACTTTAGTAAATATCGTTAAAACCATTTTATCAGAAAATGATAGAATTGATTTTAAGAAAATTTACATAATCGAATCCCCCGTATCGAAAAATCCACTCCCTCACAGACACCCTCGACTCTTGATACGGACTGGGCAAATCATAAGTTTACAGTCCACCTTTAATCTTAAAGGATTTATAACAATCATCATATTTTTAAAAGCACTTAAAAAGCACTTTTTTGTTATCAGTATAAAAATAGTTATGGGTACACATTAATTTAAACTAAAAAAAGGAAATTTAACATTTTAAGTTTAAAGTTTATTATTTTCATTCCACTTAACCCTACTGCGCTTAAGGTTTGCCCGGTTCAACTTTAGTAAATATCCTTAAAACAATTTTATCAGAAAATGGCAGAACTGATTTTAAGAATATTGACATAATTGAATCCCCCGTATCGAAAAATCCACTCCCTCACTGACACCCTCGACTCTTGATACGGACTGTGCAAATCTTAAGTTTACAGTCCACCTTTAATATTAAAGGATTTATAAAACGTCATATTTTTAAAAGCATTTAAAAAGCACTTTTTTAAATATCAGTATAAAAATAGTTATGGATACACTTTAATTTAAACTAAAAAAAGGAAATTTAAAATTTTAAGTTTAAAGTTTATTATTTTCCCTCCCCTTAACCCTGCTGCGCTTAAGATTAGTCCGGTTCAACTTTAGTAAATATCCTTAAAACTATTTTGTCAGAAAATGGTAGAACTGATTTTAAGAATATTTACATAATTGAATCCCCCGTATCGAAAAATCCACTCCCCCACTGACATTCTCGACTCTTGATACGGACTGGGCAAATCATAAGTTTACAGTCCACCTTTAATCTTAAAGGATTTGTAACAATCATCATATTTTTAAAAGCATTTAAATAGCACTTTTTTATTATCAGTATAAAAATAGCTATGGGTACACTTTAATTTAAACAAAAAAAGGAAATTTAAAATTTTAAGTTTAAAGTTTATTATTTTCCCTCCCCTTAACCCTACTGCGCTTAAGATTTCCCGGTTCAACTTTAGTAAATATCCTTAAAACAATTTTATCAGAAAATGTTAGAACTGATTTTAAGAATATTTACATAATTGAATCCACCGTATCGAAAAATCCACACTTTCACTGACACCCTCGATGCTTGATACGGACTGGGCAAATCTTAAGTTTACAGTCTACCTTTAATCTTAAAGGATTTATAAAACGTCATATTTTTAAAAGCATTTAAAAAGCACTTTTTTAATATCAGTATAAAAATAGTTATGGGTACACTTTAATTTAAACTAAAAAAAGGAAATTTAAAATTTTAAGTTTAAAGTTTATTATTTTCCCTCCACTTAACCCTACTGCGCTTAATATTAGCCCGGTTCAACTTTAGTAAATATCGTTAAAACCATTTTATCCGAAAATGTTAGAACTGATTTTAAGAATATTTACATAATTGAATCCCCCGTATCGAAAAATCCACTCCCTCACAGACATCCTCGACACTTGATACGGACTGGGCAAATTTTAAGTTTACAGTCCACCTTTAAACTATAACATTCATGATAATTTAAAAAGCATATAAAAAGCACTATTTTTAATACCAGTATAAAATTAGTTATGCGTACACTTTTTAAACTAAAAAAAGGAAATTTTAAATTTTAAGTTTAAAGTTTATTATTTTCCCTCCACTTAGCCCTACTGCGCTTAAGATTTCCCAGTTCAACTTTAGTAAATATCCTTAAAACTATTTTATCTGAAAATGATAGAACATATTTAAAGAAAATTTACATAATCGAATCCCCCGTATCGAAAAATCCACTCCCTCACTGACACCCTCGATTCTTGATACGGACTGGGCAAATCCTAAGTTTACAGTCCACCTTTAATCTTAAAGGATTTATAACAATCATCATATTTTTAAAAGCATTTAAATAGCACATTTTTTATTATCAGTATAAAAATAGCTATGGGTACACTTTAATTTAAACAAAAAAAGGAAATTTAAAATTTTAAGTTTAAAGTTTATTATTTTCCCTCCCCTTAACACTACTGCGCTTAAGATTTCCCGGTTCAACTTTAGTAAATATCCTTAAAACAATTTTATCAGAAAATGATAGAATTGATTTTAAGAAAACTTACATAATCGAATCCCCCGTATCGAAAAATCCACTCCCTCACAGACACCCTGGACTCTTGATACGGACTGGGCAAATCATAAGTTTACAGTCCACCTTTAATCTTAAAGGATTTATAACAATCATCATATTTTTAAAAGCATTTAAAAGGCACTTTTTTTATTATCAGGATAAAAATAGTTATGGGTACACTTTAATTTAAACTAAAAAAAGGAAATTTAAAATTTTAAGTTTAAAGTTTATTAGTTTCCCTCCACTTAACCCTACTGCGCTTAAGGTTTGCCCGGTTCAACTTTAGTAAATATCGTTAAAACACTTTTATCAGAAGATGATAGATCTGATTTTAAGAATATTGACATAATTGAATCCCCCGTATCGAAAAATCCACTCCCTCACTGACACGCTCGACTCTTGATACGGACTGGGAAAATCTTAAGTTTACAGTCCACCTTTAATTTTAAAGGATTTATAAAACCTCATATTTTTAAAAGCATTTAAAAAGCACTTTTTTAATATAAGTATAAAAATAGTTATGGGTACAATTTAATTTAAACTAAAAAAAGGAAATTTTAAGTTTAAAGTTTATTATTTTCCCTCCCCTTAACCCTACTGCGCTTAAGATTTCCCGGTTCAACTTTAGTAAATATCCTTAAAACTATTTTATCTGAAAATGATAGAACATATTTTAAGAAAATTTACATAATCGAATCCCCCGTATCGAAAAATCCACTCCCTCACTGACACCCTCGACTCTTGATACGGACTGGGCAAATCCTAAGTTTACAGTCCACCTTTAATCTTAAAGGATTTATAACAATCATCATATTTTTAAAAGCATTTAAATAGCACTTTTTTTATTATCAGTATAAAAATAGCTATGGGTACACTTTAATTTAAACAAAAAAAGGAAATTTAAAATTTTAAGTTTAAAGTTTATTATTTTCCCTCCACTTAACCCTACTGCGCTTAAGGTTTGCCCGGTTGCACTTTAGTAAATATCGTTAAAACAATTTTATCAGAAGATGATTGATCTGATTTTAAGAATATTGACATAATTGAATCCCCCGTATCAAAAATCCACTCCCTCACTGACACCCTCGACTCTTGATACGGACTGGACAAATCATAAGTTTACAGTCCACCTTTAATCTTAAAGGATTTATAACAATCATCATATTTTAAAAAGCATCTAAAAAGCACTATTTTTATTACCAGTATAAAAATAGTTATGCGTACACTTTAATTTAAACTAAAAAAAGGAAATTTTAAATTTTAAGTTTAAAGTTTATTATTTTCCCTCCCCTTAACCCTACTGCGCTTAAGATTTCCCGGTTCAACTTTAGTAAATATCCTTCAAACAATTTTATCAGAAAATGATAGAATTGATTTTAAGAAAATTTACATAATCGAATCCCCCGTATCGAAAAATACTCTCCCTCACAGACACCCTCGACTCTTGATACGGACTGGGAAAATCCTAAGTTTACAGTCCACCTTTAATCTTAAAGGATTTATAACAATCATCATATTTTTAAAAGCATTTAAATAGCACTTTTTTTATTATCAGTATAAAAATAGCTATGGGTACACTTTAATTAAACAAAAAAAGGAAATTTAAAATTTTAAGTTTAAAGTTTATTATTTTCCCTCCTCTTAACCCTACTGCGCTTAAGATTTCCCGGTTCAACTTTAGTAAATATCCTTAAAACAATTTTATCAGAAAATGATAGAATTGATTTTAAGAAAATTTACATAATTGAATCCCCCGTATCGAAAAATCCACTCCCTCACTGACACCCTCGACTCTTGATACGGACTGGACAAATCATAAGTTTACAGTCCACCTTTAATCTTAAAGGATTTATAACAATCATCATATTTTAAAAAGCATCTAAAAAGCACTATTTTTATTACCAGTATAAAAATAGTTATGCGTACACTTTAATTTAAACTAAAAAAAGGAAATTTTAAATTTTAAGTTTAAAGTTTATTATTTTCCCTCCCCTTAACCCTACTGCGCTTAAGATTTCCTGGTTCAACTTTAGTAAATATCCTTAAAACAATTTTATCTGAAAATGATAGAATTGATTTTAAGAAAATTTACATAATCGAATCCCCCGTATCGAAAAATACTCTCCCTCACAGACACCCTCGACTCTTGATACGGACTGGGAAAATCATAAGTTTACAGTCCACCTTTAATCTTAAAGGATTTATAAAACCTCATATTTTTAAAAGCATTTAAAAAGCACTTTTTTAATATAAGTATAAAAATAGTTATGGGTACAATTTAATTTAAACTAAAAAAAGAAAATTTTAAGTTTAAATTTTATTATTTTCCCTCCCCTTAACCCTACTGCGCTAACGGTTTGCCCGGTTCAACTTTAGTAAATATCGTTAAAACCATTTTATCAGAAAATGGCAGAACTGATTTTAAGAAAATTTACATAATCGAATCCCCCGTATCGAAAAATACTCTCCCTCACTGACACCCTCGACTCTTGATACGGACTGGGCAAATCCTAAGTTTACAGTCCACCTTTAATCTTAAAGGATTTATAACAATCATCATATTTTAAAAAGCATCTAAAAAGCACTATTTTTATTACCAGTATAAAAATAGTTATGCGTACACTTTAATTTAAACTAAAAAAAGGAAATTTTAAATTTTAAGTTTAAAGTTTATTATTTTCCCTCCCCTTAACCCTACTGCGCTTAAGATTTCCCGGTTCAACTTTAGTAAATATCCTTCAAACAATTTTATCAGAAAATGATAGAATTGATTTTAAGAAAATTTACATAATCGAATCCCCCGTATCGAAAAATACTCTCCCTCACAGACACCCTCGACTCTTGATACGGACTGGGAAAATCATAAGTTTACAGTCCACCTTTAATCTTAAAGGATTTATAAAACCTCATATTTTTAAAAGCATTTAAAAAGCACTTTTTTAATATAAGTATAAAAATAGTTATGGGTACAATTTAATTTAAACTAAAAAAAGGAAATTTTAAGTTTAAATTTTATTATTTTCCCTCCCCTTAACCCTACTGCGCTAACGGTTTGCCCGGTTCAACTTTAGTAAATATCGTTAAAACCATTTTATCAGAAAATGATAGAATTGATTTTAAGAAAATTTACATAATCGAATCCCCCGTATCGAAAAATCCACTCCCTCACAGGCACCCTCGACTCTTGATACGGACTGGGCAAATCATAAGTTTACAGTCCACCTTTAATCTTAAAGGATTTATAACAATCATCATATTTTTAAAAGCATTTAAAAAGCACTTTTTTTATTATCAGTATAAAAATAGTTATGGGTACACTTTAATTTAAACTAAAAAAAGGAAATTTAAAATTTTAAGTTTAAAGTTTATTATTTTCCCTCCCCTTAACCCTACTGCGCTTAAGATTTCCCGGTTCAACTTTAGTAAATATCCTTAAAACAATTTTATCAGAAAATGATAGAATTGATTTTAAGAAAATTTACATAATCGAATCCCCCGTATCGAAAAATACTCTCCCTCACAGACACCCTCGACTCTTGATACGGACTGGGAAAATCATAAGTTTACAGTCCACCTTTAATCTTAAAGGATTTATAACAATCATCATATTTTTAAAAGCATTTAAAAAGCACTTTTTTTATTATCAGTATAAAAATAGTTATGGGTACACTTTAATTTAAACTAAAAAAAGGAAATTTAAAATTTTAAGTTTAAAGTTTATTATTTTCCGTCCCCTTAACCCTACTGCGCTTAAGATTTCCCGGTTCAACTTTAGTAAATATCCTTAAAACAATTTTATCAGAAAATGATAGAATTGATTTTAAGAAAATTTACATAATCGAATCCCCCGTATCGAAAAATACTCTCCCTCACAGACACCCTCGACTCTTGATACGGACTGGGAAAATCATAAGTTTACAGTCCACCTTTAATCTTAAAGGATTTATAACAATCATCATATTTTTAAAAGCATTTAAAAAGCACTTTTTTTATTATCAGTATAAAAATAGTTATGGGTACACTTTAATTTAAACTAAAAAAAGGAAATTTAAAATTTTAAGTTTAAAGTTTATTATTTTCCCTCCCCTTAACCCTACTGCGCTTAAGATTTCCCGGTTCAACTTTAGTAAATATCCTTAAAACAATTTTATCAGAAAATGATAGAATTGATTTTAAGAAAATTTACATAATCGAATCCCCCGTATCGAAAAATACTCTCCCTCACAGACACCCTCGACCCTTGATACGGACTGGGAAAATCATAAGTTTACAGTCCACCTTTAATCTTAAAGGATTTATAACAATCATCATATTTTTAAAAGCATTTAAAAAGCACTTTTTTTAATATCAGTATAAAAATAGTTATGGGTACACTTTAATTTAATCAAAAAAAAAGGAAATTTTAAGTTTAAAGTTTATTACTTTCCCTCCCCTTAACCCTACTGCGCTTAAGATTTCCCGGTTTCCTCTTTAGTAAATATCCTTAAAACAATTTTATCAGAAAATGATAGAATTGATTTTAAGAAAATTTACATAATCGAATCCCCCGTATCGAAAAATCCACTCCCTCACTGACAACCTCGACTCTTGATACGGACTTGGCAAATCATAAGTTTACAGTCCACCTTTAATCTTAAAGGATTTATAAGAATCATCATATTTTTAAAAGCATTTAATAGGAACTTTTTTTATTATCAGTATAAAAATAGTTATGGGTACACTTTAATTTAAACAAAAAAAAGGAAATTTAAAATTTTAAGTTTAAAGATTATTATTTTCCCTCCCCTTAACCCTACTGCGCTTAAGATTTCCCGGTTCAACTTTAGTAAATATACTTAAAACAATTTTATCAGAAAATGATAGAATTGATTTTAAGAAAATTTACATAATCGAATCCCCCGTATCGAAAAATCCACTCCCTCACAGACACCCTCGACTCTTGATACGGACTGGGAAAATCTTAAGTTTACAGTCCACCTTTAATTTTAAAGGATTTATAAAACCTCATATTTTTAAAAGCATTTAAAAAGCACTTTTTTAATATAAGTATAAAAATAGTTATGGGTACAATTTAATTTAAACTAAAAAAAGGAAATTTTAAGTTTAAAGTTTATTATTTTCCCTCCCCTTAACCCTACTGCGCTTAAGATTTCCCGGTTCAACTTTAGTAAATATCCTTAAAACTATTTTATCTGAAAATGATAGAACATATTTTAAGAAAATTTACATAATCGAATCCCCCGTATCGAAAAATCCACTCCCTCACTGACACCCTCGACTCTTGATACGGACTGGGCAAATCCTAAGTTTACAGTCCACCTTTAATCTTAAAGGATTTATAACAATCATCATATTTTTAAAAGCATTTAAATAGCACTTTTTTTATTATCAGTATAAAAATAGCTATGGGTACACTTTAATTAAACAAAAAAAGGAAATTTAAAATTTTAAGTTTAAAGTTTATTATTTTCCCTCCTCTTAACCCTACTGCGCTTAAGATTTCCCGGTTCAACTTTAGTAAATATCCTTAAAACAATTTTATCAGAAAATGATAGAATTGATTTTAAGAAAATTTACATAATTGAATCCCCCGTATCGAAAAATCCACTCCCTCACTGACACCCTCGACTCTTGATACGGACTGGACAAATCATAAGTTTACAGTCCACCTTTAATCTTAAAGGATTTATAACAATCATCATATTTTAAAAAGCATCTAAAAAGCACTATTTTTATTACCAGTATAAAAATAGTTATGCGTACACTTTAATTTAAACTAAAAAAGGAAATTTTAAATTTTAAGTTTAAAGTTTATTATTTTCCCTCCCCTTAACCCTACTGCGCTTAAGATTTCCTGGTTCAACTTTAGTAAATATCCTTAAAACAATTTTATCTGAAAATGATAGAATTGATTTTAAGAAAATTTACATAATCGAATCCCCCGTATCGAAAAATACTCTCCCTCACAGACACCCTCGACTCTTGATACGGACTGGGAAAATCATAAGTTTACAGTCCACCTTTAATCTTAAAGGATTTATAAAACCTCATATTTTTAAAAGCATTTAAAAAGCACTTTTTTAATATAAGTATAAAAATAGTTATGGGTACAATTTAATTTAAACTAAAAAAAGAAAATTTTAAGTTTAAATTTTATTATTTTCCCTCCCCTTAACCCTACTGCGCTAACGGTTTGCCCGGTTCAACTTTAGTAAATATCGTTAAAACCATTTTATCAGAAAATGGCAGAACTGATTTTAAGAAAATTTACATAATCGAATCCCCCGTATCGAAAAATACTCTCCCTCACTGACACCCTCGACTCTTGATACGGACTGGACAAATCATAAGTTTACAGTCCACCTTTAATCTTAAAGGATTTATAACAATCATCATATTTTTAAAAGCATCAAAAAGCACTATTTTTATTACCAGTATAAAAATAGTTATGCGTACACTTTAATTTAAACTAAAAAAAGGAAATTTTAAATTTTAAGTTTAAAGTTTATTATTTTCCCTCCCCTTAACCCTACTGCGCTTAAGATTTCCCGGTTCAACTTTAGTAAATATCCTTAAAACTGTTTTACCTGAAAATGATAGAATTGATTTTAAGAAAATTTACATAATCGAATCCCCGTATCGAAAAATCCACTCCCTCACTGATTCCCTCGACTCTTCATACGGACTGGTCAAATCATAACTTTACAGTCCACCTTTAATCTTAAAGGATTTATAACAATCATCATATTTTTAAAAGCATTTAAATAGCACTTTTTTTATTATCAGTATAAAAATAGCTATGGGTACACTTTAATTTAAACAAAAAAAGGAAATTTAAAATTTTAAGTTTAAAGTTTATTATTTTCCCTCCCCTTAACCCTACTGCGCTTAAGATTTCCCGGTTCAACTTTAGTAAATATCCTTAAAACAATTTTATCAGAAAATGATAGAATTGATTTTAAGAAAATTTACATAATCGAATCCCCCGTATCGAAAAATACTCTCCCTCACAGACACCCTCGACTCTTGATACGGACTGGGAAAATCATAAGTTTACAGTCCACCTTTAATCTTAAAGGATTTATAACAATCATCATATTTTTAAAAGCATTTAAATAGCACTTTTTTTATTATCAGTATAAAAATAGCTATGGGTACACTTTAATTTAAACAAAAAAAGGAAATTTAAAATTTTAAGTTTAAAGTTTATTATTTTCCCTCCCCTTAACCCTACTGCGCTTAAGATTTCCCGGTTCAACTTTAGTAAATATCCTTAAAACAATTTTATCAGAAAATGATAGAATTGATTTTAAGAAAATTTACATAATCGAATCCCCCGTATCGAAAAATACTCTCCCTCACAGACACCCTCGACTCTTGATACGGACTGGGAAAATCATAAGTTTACAGTCCACCTTTAATCTTAAAGGATTTATAACAATCATCATATTTTTAAAAGCATTTAAAAAGCACTTTTTTGTTATCAGTATAAAAATAGTTATGGGTACACATTAATTTAAACTAAAAAAAGGAAACTTAACATTTTAAGTTTAAAGATTATTATTTTACCTCCACTTAACCCTACTGCGCTTAAGGTTTGCCCAGTTCAACTTTAGTAAATATCGTTAAAACCATTTTATCAGAAAATGTTAGAACTGATTTTAAGAATATTTACATAATTGAATCCACCGTATCGAAAAATCCACTCTTTCACTGACACCCTCACGCTTGATACGGACTGGGCAAATCTTAAGTTTACAGTCTACCTTTAATCTTAAAGGATTTATAAGACCTCATATTTTTAAAAGCATTTAAAAAGCACTTTTTTAATATAAGTATAAAAATAGTTATGGGTAGAATTTAATTTAAACTAAAAAAAGAAAAATTTTAAGTTTAAAGTTTATTATTTTCCCTCCCCTTAACCCTACTGCGCTTAAGATTTCCCGGTTCAACTTTAGTAAATATCCTTAAAACAATTTTATCAGAAAATGTTAGAACTGATTTTAAGAATATTTACATAATTGAATCCACCGTATCGAAAAATCCACTCTTTCACTGACACCCTCGACGCTTGATACGGACTGGGTAAATCGTTTACAGTCTACCTTTAATCTTAAAGGATTTATAAAACGTCATATTTTTAAAAGCATTTAAAAAGCACTTTTTTTAATATCAGTATAAAAATAGTTATGGGTACACTTTAATTTAAACTAAAAAAAGGAAATTTAAAATTTTAAGTTTAAAGTTTATTATTTTCCCTCCCCTTAACCCTGCTGCGCTTAAGATTAGTCCGGTTCAACTTTAGTAAATATCCTTAAAACTATTTTGTCAGAAAATGGCAGAACTGATTTTAAGAATATTTACATAATTGAATCCCCCGTATCGAAAAATCCACTCCCCCACTGACATTCTCGACTCTTGATTCGGACTGGGCAAATCATAAGTTTACAGTCCACCTTTAATCTTAAAGGATTTATAACAATCATCATATTTTTAAAAGCATTTAAATAGCACTTTTTTTATTATCAGTATAAAAATAGCTATGGGTACACTTTAATTTAAACAAAAAAGGAAATTTAAAATTTTAAGTTTAAAGTTTATTATTTTCCCTCCCCTTAACCCTACTGCGCTTAAGATTTCCCGGTTCAACTTTAGTAAATATCCTTAAAACAATTTTATCAGAAAATGTTAGAACTGATTTTAAGAATATTTACATAATTGAATCCACCGTATCGAAAAATCCACTCTTTCACTGACACCCTCGACGCTTGATACGGACTGGGCAAATCGTTTACAGTCTACCTTTAATCTTAAAGGATTTATAAAACGTCATATTTTTAAAAGCATTTAAAAAGCACTTTTTTTAATATCAGTATAAAAATAGTTATGGGTACACTTTAATTTAAACTAAAAAAAGGAAATTTAAAATTTTAAGTTTAAAGTTTATTATTTTCCCTCCACTTAACCCTACTGCGCTTAATATTAGCCCGGTTCAACTTTAGTAAATATCGTTAAAACCATTTTATCCGAAAATGTTAGAACTGATTTTAAGAATATTTACATAATTGAATACCCCGTATCGAAAAATCCACTCCCTCACTGACATCCTCGACACTTGATACGGACTGGGCAAATCTTAAGTTTACAGTCCATCTTTAAACTATAACATTCATCATATTTTAAAAAGCATCTAAAAAGCACTATTTTTAATACCAGTATAAAATTAGTTATGCGTACACTTTTTAAACTAAAAAAAGGAAATTTTAAATTTTAAGTTTAAAGTTTATTATTTTCCTTCCACTTAACCCTACTGCGCTTAAGGTTTGCCCGGTTCAACTTTAGTAAATATCGTTAAAACCATTTTATCAGAAAATGATAGAATTGATTTTAAGAAAATTTACATAATCGAATCCCCCGTATCGAAAAATCCACTCCCTCACAGACACCCTCGACTCTTGATACGGACTGGGCAAATCATAAGTTTACAGTCCACCTTTAATCTTAAAGGATTTATAACAATCATCATATTTTTAAAAGCATTTAAAAAGCACTTTTTTGTTATCAGTATAAAAATAGTTATGGGTACACATTAATTTAAACTAAAAAAAGGAAACTTAACATTTTAAGTTTAAAGATTATTATTTTCCCTCCACTTAACCCTACTGCGCTTAAGGTTTGCCCAGTTCAACTTTAGTAAATATCGTTAAAACCATTTTATCAGAAAATGTTAGAACTGATTTTAAGAATATTTACATAATTGAATCCACCGTATCGAAAAATCCACTCTTTCACTGACACCCTCACGCTTGATACGGACTGGGCAAATCTTAAGTTTACAGTCTACCTTTAATCTTAAAGGATTTATAAGACCTCATATTTTTAAAAGCATTTAAAAAGCACTTTTTTAATATAAGTATAAAAATAGTTATGGGTACAATTTAATTTAAACTAAAAAAAGGAAATTTTAAGTTTAAAGTTTATTATTTTCCCTCCCCTTAACCCTACTGCGCTTAAGATTTCCCGGTTCAACTTTAGTAAATATCCTTAAAACAATTTTATCAGAAAATGTTAGAACTGATTTTAAGAATATTTACATAATTGAATCCACCGTATCGAAAAATCCACTCTTTCACTGACACCCTCGACGCTTGATACGGACTGGGTAAATCGTTTACAGTCTACCTTTAATCTTAAAGGATTTATAAAACGTCATATTTTTAAAAGCATTTAAAAAGCACTTTTTTTAATATCAGTATAAAAATAGTTATGGGTACACTTTAATTTAAACTAAAAAAAGGAAATTTAAAATTTTAAGTTTAAAGTTTATTATTTTCCCTCCCCTTAACCCTGCTGCGCTTAAGATTAGTCCGATTCAACTTTAGTAAATATCCTTAAAACTATTTTGTCAGAAAATGGCAGAACTGATTTTAAGAATATTTACATAATTGAATCCCCCGTATCGAAAAATCCACTCCCCCACTGACATTCTCGACTCTTGATACGGACTGGGCAAATCATAAGTTTACAGTCCACCTTTAATCTTAAAGGATTTATAACAATCATCATATTTTTAAAAGCATTTAAATAGCACTTTTTTTATTATCAGTATAAAAATAGCTATGGGTACACTTTAATTTAAACAAAAAAGGAAATTTAAAATTTTAAGTTTAAAGTTTGTTATTTTCCCTCCCCTTAACCCTACTGCGCTTAAGATTTCCCGGTTCAACTTTAGTAAATATCCTTAAAACAATTTTATCAGAAAATGTTAGAACTGATTTTAAGAATATTTACATAATTGAATCCACCGTATCGAAAAATCCACTCTTTCACTGACACCCTCGACGCTTGATACGGACTGGGCAAATCGTTTACAGTCTACCTTTAATCTTAAAGGATTTATAAAACGTCATATTTTTAAAAGCATTTAAAAAGCACTTTTTTTAATATCAGTATAAAAATAGTTATGGGTACACTTTAATTTAAACTAAAAAAAGGAAATTTAAAATTTTAAGTTTAAAGTTTATTATTTTCCCTCCACTTAACCCTACTGCGCTTAATATTAGCCCGGTTCAACTTTAGTAAATATCGTTAAAACCATTTTATCCGAAAATGTTAGAACTGATTTTAAGAATATTTACATAATTGAATACCCCGTATCGAAAAATCCACTCCCTCACTGACATCCTCGACACTTGATACGGACTGGGCAAATCTTAAGTTTACAGTCCACCTTTAAACTATAACATTCATCATATTTTAAAAAGCATCTAAAAAGCACTATTTTTAATACCAGTATAAAATTAGTTATGCGTACACTTTTTAAACTAAAAAAAGGAAATTTTAAATTTTAAGTTTAAAGTTTATTATTTTCCCTCCACTTAACCCTACTGCGCTTAAGATTTCCCAGTTCAACTTTAGTAAATATCCTTAAAACTATTTTATCTGAAAATGATAGAACATATTTAAAGAAAATTTACGTAATCGAATCCCCCGTATCGAAAAATCCACTCCCTCACTGACACCCTCGACTCTTGATACGGACTGGGCAAATCCTAAGTTTACTGTCCACCTTTAATCTTAAAGGATTTATAACAATCATCATATTTTTAAAAGCATTTAAATAGCACTTTTTTTAATATCAGTATAAAAATAGCTATGGGTACACTTTAATTTAAACAAAAAAAGGAAATTTAAAATTTTAAGTTTAAAGTTTATTATTTTCCCTCCCCTTAACCCTACTGCGCTTAAGATTTCCCGGTTCAACTTTAGTAAATATCCTTAAAACTATTTTATCTGAAAATGATAGAATATATTTTAAGAAAATTTACATAATCGAATCCCCCGTATCGAAAAATCCACTCCCTCACTGACACCCTCGACTCTTGATACGGACTGGGCAAATCATATGTTTACAGTCCACCTTTAATCTTAAAGGATTTATATCAATCATCATATTTTTAAAAGCATTTAAATAGAACTTTTTTTATTATCAGTATAAAAATAGCTATGGGTACACTTTAATTTAAACAAAAAAAGGAAATTTAAAATTTTAAGTTTAAAGTTTATTATTTTCCCTCCCCTTAACCCTACTGCGCTTAAGATTTCCCGGTTCAACTTTAGTAAATATCCTTAAAACAATTTTATCAGAAAATGATAGAATTGATTTTAAGAAAATTTACATAATCGAATCCCCCGTATCGAAAAATACTCTCCCTCACAGACACCCTCGACTCTTGATACGGACTGGGAAAATCATAAGTTCACAGTCCACCTTTAATCTTAAAGGATTTATAACAATCATCATATTTTTAAAAGCACTTAAAAAGCACTTTTTTTGTTATCAGTATAAAAATAGCTATGGGTACACTTTAATTTAAACAAAAAAAGGAAATTTAAAATTTAAAGTTTAAAGTTTATTATTTTCTCTCCCCTTAACCCTACTGCGCTTAAGATTTCCCGGTTCAACTTTAGTAAATATCCTTAAAACAATTTTATCAGAAAATGATAGAATTGATTTTAAGAAAATTTACATAATCGAATCCCCCGTATCGAAAAATACACTCCCTCACAGACACCCTCGACTCTTGATACGGACTGGGAAAATCATAAGTTTACAGTCCACCTTTAATCTTAAAGGATTTATAAAACGTCATATTTTTAAAAGCATTTAAATAGCACTTTTTTTATTATCAGTATAAAAATAGTTATGGGTACACTTTAATTTAAACTAAAAAAAGGAAATTTAAAATTTTAAGTTTAAAGTTTATTATTTTCCCTCCCCTTAACCCTACTGCGCTTAAGATTTCCCGGTTCAACTTTAGTAAATATCCTTAAAACAATTTTATCAGAAAATGATAGAATTGATTCTAAGAAAATTTACATAATCGAATCCCCCGTATCGAAAAATACTCTCCCTCACAGACACCCTCGACACTTGATACGGACTGGGCAAATCTTAAGTTTACAGTCCACCTTTAAACTATAACATTCATCATATTTTAAAAAGCATCTAAAAAGCACTATTTTTAATACCAGTATAAAATTAGTTATGCGGACACTTTTTAAACTAAAAAAAGGAAATGTTAAATTTTAAGTTTAAAGTTTATTATTTTCCCTCCACTTAACCCTACAGCGCTTAAGGTTTGCCCGGTTCAACTTTAGTAAATATCGTTAACACAATTTTATCAGAAGATGATAACTGATTTTAAGAATATTGACATAATTGAATCCCCCGTATCGAACAATCATCTCCCTCACTGACACCCTCGACTCTTGATACGGACTGGGCAAATCTTAAGTTTACAGTCCACCTTTAATCTTAGAGGATTTATAACAATCATCATATTTTTAAAAGCATTTAAAAAGCACTTTTTTATTATCAGTATAAAAATAGTTATGGGTACACTTTAATTTAAACTAAAAAAAGGAAATTTAAAATTTTAATTTTAAAGTTTATTATTTTCCCTCCACTTAACCCTACTGCGCTTAATATTAGCCCGGTTCAACTTTAGTAAATATCGTTAAAACAATTTTATCAGAAGATGATAGATCTGATTTTAAGAATATTGACATAATTGAATCCCCCGTATCGAACAATCATCTCCCTCACTGACACCCTCGACTCTTGATACGGACTGGGCAAATCTTAAGTTTACAGTCCACCTTTAATCTTAAAGGATTTATAAAACGTCATATTTTTAAAAGCATTTAAAAAGCACTTTTTTAATATAAGTATAAAAATAGTTATGGGTACAATTTAATTTAAACTAAAAAAAGGAAATTTTAAGTTTAAATTTTATTATTTTCCCTCCCCTTAACCCTACTGCGCTTACGGTTTGCCCGGTTCAACTTTAGTAAATATCGTTAAAACCATTTTATCCGAAAATGTTAGAACTGATTTTAAGAATATTTACATAATTGAATCCCCCGTATCGAAAAATCCACTCCCTCACTGACACCCTCAACTCTTGATACGGACTGGGCAAATCTTAAGTTTACAGTCCACCTTTAATATTAAAGGATTTATAAAACGTCATATTTTTAAAAGCATTTAAAAAGCACTTTTTTAATATCAGTATAAAAATAGTTATGGGTACAATTTAATTTAAACTAAAAAAAGGAAATTTTAAGTTTAAATTTTATTATTTTCCCTCCCCTTAACCCTACTGCGCTTACGGTTTGCCCGGTTCAACTTTAGTAAATATCGTTAAAACCATTTTATCCGAAAATGATAGAACTGATTTTAATAATATTTACATAATTGGATCCCCCGTATCGAAAAATCCACTCTTTCACTGACACCCTCGACACTTGATACGGACTGGGCAAATCTTAAGTTTACAGTCCACCTTTAAACTATAACATTCACCATATTTTAAAAAGCATCTAAAAAGCACTATTTTTAATACCAGTATAAAGTTAGTTATGCGTACACTTTTTAAACTAAAAAAAGGAAATTTTAAATTTTAAGTTTAAAGTTTATTATTTTCCCTCGCCTTAACCCTATTGTGCTTAAGATTTCCCGGTTCAACTTTAGTAAATATCGTTAAAACCATTTTATCCGAAAATGTTAGAACTGATTTTAAGAATATTTACATAATTGAATCCCCCGTATCGAAAAATCCACTCCCTCACTGACATCCTCGACTCTTGATACGGACTGGGCAAATCATAAGTTTACAGTCCACCTTTAATCTTAAAGGATTTATAAAACGTCATATTTTTAAAAGCATTTAAATAGCACTTTTTTATTATCAGTATAAAAATAGTTATGGGTACACTTTAATTTAAACAAAAAAAGGAAATTTAAAATTTTAAGTTTAAAGTTTATTATTTTCCCTCCACTTAACCCTACTGCGCTTAATGTTTGCCCGGTTCAACTTTAGTAAATATCGTTAAAACCATTTTATCAGAAAATGTTAGAACTGATTTTAAGAATATTTAAATAATTGAATCCCCCGTATCGAAAAATCCACTCTTTCACTGACACCCTCGACGCTTGATACGGACTGGGCAAATCTTAAGTTTACAGTCTACCTTTAATCTTAAAGGATTTATAAAACGTCATATATTTAAAAGCATTTAAAAAGCACTTTTTTTAATATCAGTATAAAAATAGTTATGGGTACACTTTAATTTAATCAAAAAAAAAAAGAAAATTTTAAGTTTAAAGTTTATTATTTTCCCTCCCCTTAACCCTACTGCGCTTAAGATTTCCCGGTTCAACTTTAGTAAATATCCTTAAAACAATTTTATCAGAAAATGATAGAATTGATTTTAAGAAAATTTATATAATCGAATCCCCCGTATCGAAAAATCCACTCCCTCACAGACACCATGGACTCTTGATACGGACTGGGCAAATCATAAGTTTACAGTGCACCTTTAATCTTAAAGGATTTATAACAATCATCATATTTTTAAAAGCATTTAAAAAGCACTTTTTTTGTTATCAGTATAAAAATAGTTATGGGTACACTTTAATTTAAAAAAAAAGGAAATTTAAAATTTTAAGTTTAAAGTTTATTATTTTCCCTCCCCTTAACCCTACTGCGCTTAAGGTTTGCCCGGTTCAACTTTAGTAAATATCGTTAAAACAATTTTATCAGAAGATGATAGATCTGATTTTAAGAATATTGACATAATTGAATCCCCCGTATCGAAAAATACACTCCCTCACTGACACGCTCGACTCTTGATACGGACTGGGAAAATCATAAGTTTACAGTCCACCTTTAATCTTAAAGGATTTATAAAACGTCATAGTTTTAAAAGCATTTAAAAAGCACTTTTTTAATATAAGTATAAAAATAGTTATGTGTACAATTTAATTTAAACTAAAAAAAGGAATTTTTAAGTTTAAATTTTATTATTTTCCCTCCCCTTAACCCTACTGCGCTTACGGTTTATCCGGTTCAACTTTAGTAAATATCGTTAAAACCATTTTATCCGAAAATGATAGAACTGATTTTAATAATATTTACATAATTGGATCCCCCGTATCGAAAAATCCACTCTTTAACTGACACCCTCGACACTTGATACGGACTGGGCAAATCTTAAGTTTACAGTCCACCTTTAAACTATAACATTCACCATATTTTAAAAAGCATCTAAAAAGCACTATTTTTAATACCAGTATAAAGTTAGTTATGCGTACACTTTTTAAACTAAAAAAAGGAAACTTTAAATTTTAAGTTTAAAGTTTATTATTTTCCCTCGCCTTAACCCTATTGTGCTTAAGATTTCCCGGTTCAACTTTAGTAAATATCGTTAAAACCATTTTATCAGAAAGTGATAGAATTGATTTTAAGAAAATTTACATAATCGAATCCCCCGTATCGAAAAATCCACTCCCTCACTGACACCCTCGACTCTTGATACGGACTGGGCAAATCATAAGTTTACAGTCCACCTTTAATCTTAAAGGATTTATAACAATCATCATATTTTTAAAAGCATTTAAATAGAACATTTTTTATTATCAGTATAAAAATAGTTATGGGTACACTTTAATTAAAAAAAAAGGAAATTTAAAATTTTAAGTTTAAAGTTTATTATTTTCCCTCCCCTTAACCCTACTGCGCTTAAGATTTCCCGGTTCAACTTTAGTAAATATCCTTAAAACAATTTTATCAGAAAATGATAGAATTGATTTTAAGAAAATTTATATAATCGAATCCCCCGTATCGAAAAATCCACTCCCTCACAGATACCATGGACTCTTGATACGGACTGGGCAAATCATAAGTTTACAGTGCACCTTTAATCTTAAAGGATTTATAACAATCATCATATTTTTAAAAGCATTTAAAAAGCACTTTTTTTGTTATCAGTATAAAAATAGTTATGGGTACACTTTAATTAAAAAAAAAAGGAAATTTAAAATTTTAAGTTTAAAGTTTATTATTTTCCCTCCCCTTAACCCTACTGCGCTTAAGGTTTGCCCGGTTCAACTTTAGTAAATATCGTTAAAACAATTTTATCAGAAGATGATAGATCTGATTTTAAGAATATTGACATAATTGAATCCCCCGTATCGAAAAATACACTCCCTCACTGACACGCTCGACTCTTGATACGGACTGGGAAAATCTTAAGTTTACAGTCCACCTTTAATCTTAAAGGATTTATAAAACCTCATATTTTTAAAAGCATTTAAAAAGCACTTTTTTAATATAAGTATAAAAATAGTTATGGGTACAATTTAATTTAAACTAAAAAAAGGAAATTTTAAGTTTAAATTTTATTATTTTCCCTCCCCTTAACCCTACTGCGCTAACGGTTTGCCCGGTTCAACTTTAGTAAATATCGTTAAAACCATTTTATCAGAAAATGACAGAACTGATTTTAAGAAAATTTACATAATCGAATCCCCCGTATCGAAAAATCCACTCCCTCACAGATACCCTCGACTCTTGATACGGACTGGGCAAATCATAAGTTTACAGCCCACCTTTAATCTTAAAGGATTTATAACAATCATCATATTTTTAAAAGCATTTAAAAAGCACTTTTTTTGTTATCAGTATAAAATTAGTTATGGATACACTTTAATTTAAACTAAAAAAAGGAAATTTAAAATTTTAAGTTTAAAGTTTATTATTTTCCCTCCCCTTAACCCTACTGCGCTTAATATTAGCCCGGTTCAACTTTGGTAAATATCCTTAAAACTATTTTATCAGAAAATATTAGAACTTGTTTTAAGAATATTTACATAATTGAATCCCCCGTATCGAAAAATCCACTCCCTCACAGACACCCTCGACTCTTGATACGGACTGGGCAAATCTTAAGTTTACAGTCTACCTTAAATCTTAAAGGATTTATAAAACATCATATTTTTAAAAGTATTTAAAAAGCACTTTTTTTTAATATCAGTATAAAAATAGTTATGGGTACACTTTAATTTAATCAAAAAAAAGGAAATTTTAAGTTTAAAGTTTATTACTTTCCCTCCCCTTAACCCTACTGCGCTTAAGATTTCCCTGTTCAACTTTAGTAAATATCCTTAAAACTATTTTATCAGAAAATGATAGAATTAATTTTAAGAAAATTTACATAATCGAATCCCCCGTATCGAAAAAGCCACTCCCTCACTGACACCCTCGACTCTTGATACGGACTGGGCAAATCTTAAGTTTACAGTCTACCTTAAATCTTAAAGGATTTATAAAACATCATATTTTTAAAAGCATTTAAAAAGCACTTTTTTTTAATATCAGTATAAAAATAGTTATGGGTACACTTTAATTTAAACTAAAAAAAGGAAATTTAAAAATTTAAGTTTAAAGTTTATTATTTTCCCTCCACTTAACCCTACTGCGCTTAAGGTTTGCCCGGTTCAACTTTAGTAAATATCGTTAAAACCATTTTATCAGAAAATGATAGAATTGATTTTAAGAAAATTTACATAATCGAATCCCCCGTATCGAAAAATCCCCTCCCTCACAGACACCCCCGACTCTTGATACGGACTGGGCAAATCATAAGTTTACAGTCCACCTTTAAACTATAACATTCATCATATTTTAAAAAGCATCTAAAAAGTATTTTTTTTATTACCAGTATAAAATTAGTTATGCGTACACTTTTTAAACTAAAAAAAGGAAATTTTAAATTTTAAGTTTAAAGTTTATTATTTTCCCTCCCCTTAACCCTATTGCGCTTAAGATTTCCCGGTTCAACTTTAGTAAATATCCTTAAAACAATTTTATCAGAAAATGATAGAATTGATTTTAAGAAAATTTATATAATCGAATCCCCCGTATCGAAAAATCCACTCCCTCACAGACACCATGGACTCTTGATACGGACTGGGCAAATCATAAGTTTACAGTGCACCTTTAATCTTAAAGGATTTATAACAATCATCATATTTTTAAAAGCATTTAAAAAGCACTTTTTTTGTTATCAGTATAAAAATAGTTATGGGTACACTTTAATTAAAAAAAAAAGGAAATTTAAAATTTTAAGTTTAAAGTTTATTATTTTCCCTCCCCTTAACCCTACTGCGCTTAAGGTTTGCCCGGTTCAACTTTAGTAAATATCGTTAAAACAATTTTATCAGAAGATGATAGATCTGATTTTAAGAATATTGACATAATTGAATCCCCCGTATCGAAAAATACACTCCCTCACTGACACGCTCGACTCTTGATACGGACTGGGAAAATCTTAAGTTTACAGTCCACCTTTAATCTTAAAGGATTTATAAAACCTCATATTTTTAAAACCATTTAAAAAGCATTTAAAAAGCAGATTTTTTAATATAAGTATAAAAATAGTTATGGGTACAATTTAATTTAAACTAAAAAAAGGAAATTTTAAGTTTAAATTTTATTATTTTCCCTCCCCTTAACCCTACTGCGCTAACGGTTTGCCCGGTTCAACTTTAGTAAATATCGTTAAAACCATTTTATCAGAAAATGACAGAACTGATTTTAAGAAAATTTACATAATCGAATCCCCCGTATCGAAAAATCCACTCCCTCACAGATACCCTCGACTCTTGATACGGACTGGGCAAATCATAAGTTTACAGCCCACCTTTAATCTTAAAGGATTTATAACAATCATCATATTTTTAAAAGCATTTAAAAAGCACTTTTTTTGTTATCAGTATAAAATTAGTTATGGATACACTTTAATTTAAACTAAAAAAAGGAAATTTAAAATTTTAAGTTTAAAGTTTATTATTTTCCCTCCCCTTAACCCTACTGCGCTTAATATTAGCCCGGTTCAACTTTGGTAAATATCCTTAAAACTATTTTATCAGAAAATATTAGAACTTGTTTTAAGAATATTTACATAATTGAATCCCCCGTATCGAAAAATCCACTCCCTCACAGACACCCTCGACTCTTGATACGGACTGGGCAAATCTTAAGTTTACAGTCTACCTTAAATCTTAAAGGATTTATAAAACATCATATTTTTAAAAGTATTTAAAAAGCACTTTTTTTTAATATCAGTATAAAAATAGTTATGGGTACACTTTAATTTAATCAAAAAAAAGGAAATTTTAAGTTTAAAGTTTATTACTTTCCCTCCCCTTAACCCTACTGCGCTTAAGATTTCCCTGTTCAACTTTAGTAAATATCCTTAAAACTATTTTATCAGAAAATGATAGAATTGATTTTAAGAAAATTTACATAATCGAATCCCCGTATCGAAAAAGCCACTCCCTCACTGACACCCTCGACTCTTGATACGGACTGGGCAAATCTTAAGTTTACAGTCTACCTTAAATCTTAAAGGATTTATAAAACATCATATTTTTAAAAGCATTTAAAAAGCACTTTTTTTTAATATCAGTATAAAAATAGTTATGGGTACACTTTAATTTAAACTAAAAAAAGGAAATTTAAAAATTTAAGTTTAAAGTTTATTATTTTCCCTCCACTTAACCCTACTGCGCTTAAGGTTTGCCCGGTTCAACTTTAGTAAATATCGTTAAAACCATTTTATCAGAAAATGATAGAATTGATTTTAAGAAAATTTACATAATCGAATCCCCCGTATCGAAAAATCCCCTCCCTCACAGACACCCCCGACTCTTGATACGGACTGGGCAAATCATAAGTTTACAGTCCACCTTTAAACTATAACATTCATCATATTTTAAAAAGCATCTAAAAAGTATTTTTTTTATTACCAGTATAAAATTAGTTATGCGTACACTTTTTAAACTAAAAAAAGGAAATTTTAAATTTTAAGTTTAAAGTTTATTATTTTCCCTCCCCTTAACCCTATTGCGCTTAAGATTTCCCGGTTCAACTTTAGTAAATATCCTTAAAACAATTTTATCAGAAAATGATAGAATTGATTTTAAGAAAATTTATATAATCGAATCCCCCGTATCGAAAAATCCACTCCCTCACAGACACCATGGACTCTTGATACGGACTGGGCAAATCATAAGTTTACAGTGCACCTTTAATCTTAAAGGATTTATAACAATCATCATATTTTTAAAAGCATTTAAAAAGCACTTTTTTTGTTATCAGTATAAAAATAGTTATGGGTACACTTTAATTAAAAAAAAAAGGAAATTTAAAATTTTAAGTTTAAAGTTTATTATTTTCCCTCCCCTTAACCCTACTGCGCTTAAGGTTTGCCCGGTTCAACTTTAGTAAATATCGTTAAAACAATTTTATCAGAAGATGATAGATCTGATTTTAAGAATATTGACATAATTGAATCCCCCGTATCGAAAAATACACTCCCTCACTGACACGCTCGACTCTTGATACGGACTGGGAAAATCTTAAGTTTACAGTCCACCTTTAATCTTAAAGGATTTATAAAACCTCATATTTTTAAAACCATTTAAAAAGCATTTAAAAAGCAGATTTTTTAATATAAGTATAAAAATAGTTATGGGTACAATTTAATTTAAACTAAAAAAAGGAAATTTTAAGTTTAAATTTTATTATTTTCCCTCCCCTTAACCCTACTGCGCTAACGGTTTGCCCGGTTCAACTTTAGTAAATATCGTTAAAACCATTTTATCAGAAAATGACAGAACTGATTTTAAGAAAATTTACATAATCGAATCCCTCGTATCGAAAAATCCCCTCCCTCACAGACACCCTCGACTCTTGATACGGACTGTACAAATCATAAGTTTACAGTCCACCTTTAATCTTAACGGATTTATAACAATCATCATATTTTTAAAAGCATTTAAAAAGCACTTTTTTTGTTATCAGTATAAAAATAGTTATGGGTACACTTTAATTTAAACTAAAAAAAGGAAATTTAACATTTTAAGTTTAAAGTTTATTATTTTCCCTCCACTTAACCCTACTGCGCTTACGGTTTGCCCGGTTCAACTTTAGTAAATATCGTTAAAACCATTTTATCAGAAAATGATAGAATTGATTTTAAGAAAATTTACATAATCGAATCCCCCGTATCGAAAAATCCGCTCCCCAACCGACACCCTCGACTCCTGATACGGACTGGGCAAATCATAAGTTTACAGTCCACCTTTAAACTATAACATTCATCATATTTTAAAAAGCATCTAAAAATTATTTTTTTTATTACCAGTATAAAATTAGTTATGCGTACACTTTTTAAACTAAAAAAAGGAAATTTTAAATTTTAAGTTTAAAGTTTATTATTTTCCCTCCCCTTAACCCTATTGCGCTTAAGGTTTGCCCGGTTCAACTTTAGTAAATATCGTTAAAACAATTTTATCAAAAAATGATAGATCTGATTTTAAGAATATTGACATAATTTAATCCCCCGTATCGAAAAATTCACTCCTTCACTGACACGCTCGACTCTTGATACGGACTGGGAAAATCTTAAGTTTACAGTCCACCTTTAATCTTAAAGGATTTATAAAACGTCATATTTTTAAAAGCATTTAAAAAGCACTTTTTTAATATCATTATAAAAATAGTTATGGGTACAATTTAATTTAAACTAAAAAAAGGAAATTTTAAGTTTAAAGTTTATTATTTTCCCTCCCCTTAACCCTACTGCGCTTACGGTTTGCCCGGTTCAACTTTAATAAATATCGTTAAAACCATTTTATCAGAAAATGATAGAATTGATTTTAAGAAAATTTACATAATCGAATCCCCCGTATCGAAAAATCCACTCCCTCACAGACACCCTCGACTCTTGATACGGACTGGGCAAATCATAAGTTTACAGTCCACCTTTAATCTTAAAGGATTTATAACAATCATCATATTTTTAAAGGCATTTAAAAAGCACTTTTTTGTTATCAGTATAAAAATAGTTATGGGTGCACTTTAATTTAAACTAAAAAAAAAGAAATTTAAAATTTTAAGTTTAAAGTTTATTATTTTCCCTCCCCTTAACCCTACTGCGCTTAAGGTTTGCCCGGTTCAACTTTAGTAAATATCGTTAAAACAATTTTATCAGAAGATGATAGATGTGATTTTAAGAATATTTACATTATTGAATCCCCCGTATTGAAAAATCCACTCCCTCACTGACACTCTTGACTCTTGATACGGACTGGGAAAATCATAAGTTTACAGTCCACCTTTAAACTATAACATTCATCATATTTTAAAAAGCATCTAAAAAGTTTTTTTTTTATTACCAGTATAAAAATAGTTATGCGTACACTTTAATTTAAACTAAAAAAAGAAATTTTAAATTTTAAGTTTAAAGTTTATTATTTTCCCTCCCCTTAACACTATTGCGCTTAAGATTTGCCCGGTTCAACTTTAGTAAATATCCTTAAAACAATTTTATCCGAAAATGATAGAACTGATTTTAATAATATTTACATAATTGAATCCCCCGTATCGAAAAATCCACTCTTTCACTGACACCCTCGACAGTTGATACGGACTGGGCAAATCTTAAGTTTACAGTCCACCTTTAAACTATAACATTCATCATATTTTAAAAAGCATCTAAAAAGCACTATTTTTAATACCAGTATAAAAATAGTTATGCGTACACTTTTTAAACTAAAAAAAGGAAATTTTAAATTTTAAGTTTAAAGTTTATTGTTTTCCCTCCCCTTAACCATATTGCGCTTAAGATTTGCCCGGTTCAACTTTAGTAAATATCGTTAAAACCATTTTATCAGAAAATGATAGAATTGATTTTAAGAAAATTTACATAATCGAATCCCCTGTATTGAAAAATCCACTCCCTCCCAGACACCCTCGACTCTTGATACGGACTGGGCAAATCATAAGTTTACAGTCCACCTTTAAACTATAACATTCATCATATTTTAAAAAGCATCTAAAAAGTATTTTTTTTTATTACCAGTATAAAAATAGTTATGCGTACACTTTAACTTAAACTAAAAAAAGGAAATTTTAAATTTTAAGTTTAAAGTTTATTATTTTCCCTCCCCTTAACCCTATTGCGCTTAAGATTTGCCCGGTTCAACTTTAGTAAATATCGTTAAAACCATTTTATCAGAAAATGATAGAATTGATTTTAAGAAAATTTACATAATCGAATCCCCCGTATCGAAAAATCCCCTCCCTCACAGACACCCCCGACTCTTGATACGGACTGGGCAAATCATAAGTTTACAGTCCACCTTTAAACTATAACATTCATCATATTTTAAAAAGCATCTAAAAAGTATTTTTTTTATTACCAGTATAAAATTAGTTATGCGTACACTTTTTAAACTAAAAAAAGGAAATTTTAAATTTTAAGTTTAAAGTTTATTATTTTCCCTCCCCTTAACCCTATTGCGCTTAAGGTTTGCCCGGTTCAACTTTAGTAAATATCGTTAAAACAATTTTATCAAAAAATGATAGATCTGATTTTAAGAATATTGACATAATTTAATCCCCCGTATCGAAAAATCCACTCCCTCACTGACACGCTCGACTCTTGATACGGACTGGGAAAATCTTAAGTTTACAGTCCACCTTTAATCTTAAAGGATTTATAAAACGTCATATTTTTAAAAGCATTTAAAAAGCACTTTTTTAATATCATTATAAAAATAGTTATGGGTACAATTTAATTTAAACTAAAAAAAGGAAATTTTAAGTTTAAAGTTTATTATTTTCCCTCCCCTTAACCCTACTGCGCTTACGGTTTGCCCGGTTCAACTTTAATAAATATCGTTAAAACCATTTTATCAGAAAATGATAGAATTGATTTTAAGAAAATTTACATAATCGAATCCCCCGTATCGAAAAATCCACTCCCTCACAGACACCCTCGACTCTTGATACGGACTGGGCAAATCATAAGTTTACAGTCCACCTTTAATCTTAAAGGATTTATAACAATCATCATATTTTTAAAGGCATTTAAAAAGCACTTTTTTGTTATCAGTATAAAAATAGTTATGGGTGCACTTTAATTTAAACTAAAAAAAGAAATTTAAAATTTTAAGTTTAAAGTTTATTATTTTCCCTCCACTTAACCCTACTGCGCTTAAGGTTTGCCCGGTTCAACTTTAGGAAATATCGTTAAAACAATTTTATCAGAAGATGATAGATGTGATTTTAAGAATATTTACATAATTGAATCCCCCGTATCGAAAAATCCACTCCCTCACTGACACTCTCGACTCTTGATACGGACTGGGAAAATCATAAGTTTACAGTCCACCTTTAAACTATAACATTCATCATATTTTAAAAAGCATCTAAAAAGTATTTTTTTTTTTTTATTACCAGTATAAAAATAGTTATGCGTACACTTTAATTTAAACTAAAAAAAGGAAATTTTAAATTTTAAGTTTAAAGTTTATTATTTTCCCTCCCCTTAACCCTATTGCGCTTAAGATTTGCCCGGTTCAACTTTAGTAAATATCCTTAAAACAATTTTATCAGAAAATGATAGAACTGATTTTAATAATATTTACATAATTGAATCCCCCGTATCGAAAAATCCACTCTTTCACTGACACCCTCGACACTTGATACGGACTGGGCAAATCTTAAGTTTACAGTCCACCTTTAAACTATAACATTCATCATATTTTAAAAAGCATCTAAAAAGCACTATTTTTAATACCAGTATAAAAATAGTTATGCGTACACTTTTTAAACTAAAAAAAATCCCTGCCGGCCCGGCCTACAGGCAGAGGTAGATTTCGAAGTCAAATATACTAATTTCACAAACAAAATCTAAATCATGATTATAGATAAATCCACTTTAACAATTTCATCTGGCCGCTCTTGACGAGTTTTTATTTCATTTCCATATAATAGCTGGTTTTATCAGAATCATGTTAGGGCGGCATTAAAAAAAATACTTTTCCATGCTCAACAACTCGAAATTTCCTGGCATAATTCCAGATTCATTTTTAATTTAAAAAAAATATGAAACTTGCTGACGTGATTTTTGAAGAGATTTATAAGCGACCTGTGTTTTTATTTTTTGTTCAATTAATTAAAACTTGATATATAAACAATTATTTTCTCAGAAGGACAATATTTTTCGTTTCTAGCACAATCGCTTCGGGAAATTCCGTTCAAAATGCCCACTTTGATATCATTTTTTGAAATATATTCTGCCTCTATCTAAAAATCGATTATTACGGTACATTATATAGTTTCTGAATAAGCGAATCTACCAATTAAATGCGTTTGAGAGCAAAAATGAATTTAAAAACCAGTCAGAAAATAAGCAGTTTGGATTTAAGCGCATCCTTAATACAATGATTTTTTCAACACAATCCGCTTCGGTAAATTCGGTTCAAAATGCCCTTTTTAACAGCATTTAAAAAAATATATTCTGCCCCTATCAGAAAATCGACCATTACGGTACATTATATAGTTTCTGAGTAAGAAAACGTACCAATTGGAAGCCTTTGAGAGCAAAAATGAATTGTAAAATGAGTCGGAAAATAAGCAGTTTGGATTTGAATACACCCTTACTAAGATCAATTTTTTACTTAAACCGGTATGTATTTTTAATTTGTTTTTGCTCTAAGAATTGGTCCTATCCAAAACTTGTCTATATAGATGTTGTAGACAATATCAAGAAGATATATGATAAATTCATGGGGATTTTATATCTTTTGAATTGACGGAGTTATGGATTTTTTTCTTCTTCAAACCCCCTTTTTGTTTTCGTTTTTAATTTTTTTGCGGTACGAATTGGTCCTATCAAAAACTTGTGAATATAAAAGTTGTATATAATGTTAAGGAAATTCATGATAAAATTAATTGAATTTTATATCTTGAGAATTGACGAAGTTATGATTTTTTTTCTCCCAAAAACCCTATTTTTTGCGCCCCTTGAGCCCATTTTTAACTTTATCAAAAATCTGTGATACATAAATTTTTGGCCCTGTTTTTAGAAGTAATAAAAACTTTAAACTGATTTGATATGTACAAAAATTAAGAAGTTATGGGGGGTTTTCTGTTTTCACAAAACCCCTCCCTATTTCCCTCCCCTTGGTCCGATTTTGCCCATTAACGAACTTGACCGAGATTTTATGCCCATTGATTTTATGTATCAGTTTGGAAGAGATTGGTGCAGAATTACGAAAGTTATCGTGTCCAGAAGAAAGTGATATAGATAGATAGATAGATAGATAGATAGATAGATAGATAGATATATATATATATAAAGTTTTTTACTGAGGGTGGTATTGGGTTCTAGGGGTCATGATCGGTGTAGATCTGCAAAAATTTTTCAGAAATTCCAACATAGGAACGATCCCAATAGGTAGTATTTCATACGAAATCTACCTAGATAGGAAATTTTAAATTTTAAGTTTAAAGTTTATTATTTTCCCTCCCCTTAACCCTATTGCGCTTAAGATTTGCCCGGTTCAACTTTAGTAAATGTCGTTAAAACCATTTAATCAGAAAATGATAGAATTGATTTTAAGAAAATTTACATAATCGAATCCCCCGTATCGAAAAATCCACTCCATCACAGACACCCCGACTCTTGATACGGGCTGGGCAAATCATAAGTTTACAGTCCACCTTTAATGTTAAAGGATTTATAACAATCATCATATTTTTAAAAGCATTTAAAAAGCACTTTTTTAATATCAGTATAAAAATAGTTATGGATACACTTTAATTTAAACTAAAAAAAAGGAAATTTAAAATTTTAAGTTTAAAGTTTATTATTTTCCCTCCCCTTAACCCTACTGCGCTTAATATTAGCCCGGTTCAACTTTAGTAAATATCCTTAAAACTATTTTATCAGAAAATTTTAGAACTTATTTTAAGAATATTTACATAATTGAATCCCCCGTATCGAAAAATCCACTCCCTCACTGACATCCTCGACTCTCTATACGGACTGGGCAAATCATAAGTTTACAGTCCACCTTTAAACTATAACATTCATCATATTTTAGAAAGCATCTAAAAAGTATTTTTTTTATTACCAGTATAAAAATAGTTATGCGTACACTTTAATTTAAACTAAAAAAAGGAAATTTTAAATTTTAAGATTAAAGTTTATTATTTTCCCTCCCCTTAACCCTATTGCGCTTAAGATTTGCCCGGTTCAACTTTAGTAAATATCGTTAAAACCATTTTATCAGAAAATGATAGAATTGATTTTAAGAAAATTTACATAATCGAATCCCCCGTATCGAAAAATCCACTCCCTCACAGACACCCTCGACTCTTGATACGGACTGGGCAAATCATAAGTTTACAGTCCACCTTTAATCTTAAAGGATTTATAACAATCATCATATTTTTAAAAGCATTTAAAAAGTACTTTTTTGTTATCAGTATAAAAATAGTTATGGGTACACTTTAATTTAAACTAAAAAAAGGAAATTTAACATTTTAAGTTTAAAGTTTATTATTTTCCCTCCACTTATTCCTACTGCGCTTAAGGTTTGCCCGGTTCAACTTTAGTAAATATCCTTAAAACAATTTTATCAGAAAATAACAGAACTGATTTTAAGAAAATTTACATAATTGAATGCCCCGTATCGAAAAATCCACTCCCTCACTGACACCCTCGACTCTTGATACGGACTGGGCAAATCTTAAGTTTACAGTCCACCTTTAATGTTAAAGGATTTATAAAACGTAATATTTTTAAAAGCATTTAAAAAGCACATTTTTAATATCAGTATAAAAATAGTTATGGATACACGTTAATTTAAACTAAAAAAAGGAAATTTAATATTTTAAGTTTAAAGTTTATTATTTTCCCTCCCCTTAACCCTACTGCGCTTAAGATTAGCCCGGTTCAACTTTAGTAAATATCCTTAAAACTATTTTGTCAGAAAATGGCAGAACTGATTTTAAGAATATTTACATAATGGAATCCCCCGTATCGAAAAATCCACTCCCTCACTGACACTCTCGACTCTTGATACGGACTGGGCAAATCTTAAGTTTACAGTCCACCTTTAATCTTAGAGGATTTGTAACAATCATCATATTTTTAAAAGCATTTAAAAAGCACTTTTTTTAGTATCAGTATAAAAATAGTTATGGGTACAATTTAATTTAAATGAAAAAAAAGGAAATTTAAAATTTTAAGTTTAAAGATTATTATTTCCCTCCACTTAACCCTACTGCGCTTAAGGTTTGCCCGGTTCAACTTTAGTAAATATCGTTAAAACCATTTTATCAGAAAATGATAGAATTGATTTTACGAAAATTTACATAATTGAATCCCCCGTATCAAAAAATCCACTCCCTCACTGACACTCTCGACTCTTGATACGGACTGGGAAAATCATAAGTTTACAGTCCACCTTTAAACTATAACATTCATCATATTTTAAAAAGCATCTAAAAAGCACTATTTTTAATACCAGTATAAAAATAGTTATGCGTACACTTTTTAAACTAAAAAAAGGAAATTTTAAATTTTAAGTTTAAAGTTTATTATTTTCCCTCCCCTTAACCCTATTGCGCTTAAGATTTGCCCGGTTCAACTTTAGTAAATATCGTTAAAACCATTTTATCAGAAAATGATAGATCTGATTTTAAGAAAATTTACATAATCGGATCCCCCGTATCGAAAAATCCACTCCCTCACTGACACCCTCGACTCTTGATACGGACTGGGCAAATCATAAGTTTACAGTCCACCTTTAATCTTAAAGGATTTATAACAATCATCATATTTTTAAAAGCATTTAAATAGCACTTTTTTTATTATCAGTATAAAAATAGCTATGGGTACACTTTAATTTAAACAAAAAAGGAAATTTAAAATTTTAAGTTTAAAGTTTATTTTTTTCCCTCCCCTTAACATTACTGCGCTTAAGATTTCCCGGTTCAACTTTAGTAAATATCGTTAAAACAATTTTATCAGAAAATGATTGAATTGATTTTAAGAAAATTTACATAATCGAATCCCCCGTATCGAAAATACACTCCCTCACAGACACCCTCGACTCTTGATACGGACTGGGAAAATCATAAGTTTACAGTCCACCTTTAATCTTAAAGGATTTATAAAACGTCATATTTTTAAAAGCATTTAAATAGCACTTTTTTTAATTACCAGTATAAAAATAGTTATGCGTACACTTTAATTTAAACTAAAAAAGGAAATTTTATATTTTAAGATTTAAAGTTTATTATTTTCCCTCCCCTTAACCCTATTGCGCTTAAGATTTGCCCGGTTCAACTTTAGTAAATATCCTTAAAACTATTTTATCCGAAAATGACAGAACTGATTTTAAGAATATTTACATAATTGAATCCCCCGTATCGGAAAATTCACTCCCTCACTGACACCCTCGACTCTATACGGACTGGGAAAATCATAAGTTTTAAGTCCACATTTAAACTATAACATTCATCATATTTTAAAAAGCATCTAAAAAGTATTTTTTTTTTATTACCAGTATAAAAATAGTTATGCGTACACTTTAATTTAAACTAAAAAAAAGAAATTTTAAATTTTAAGTTTAAAGTTTATTATTTTCCCTCCCCTTAACCTTATTGCGCTTAAGATTTGCCCGGTTCAACTTTAGTAAATATTGTTAAAACCATTTTATCAGAAAATGATAGAATTGATTTTAAGAAAATTTACATAATCGAATCCCCCGTATCGAAAAATCCCCTCCCTCACAGACACCCTCGACTCTTGATACGGACTGGGCAAATCATAAGTTTACAGTTTACCTTTAATCTTAAAGGATTTATAACAATCATCATATTTTTAAAAGCATTTAAAAAGCACTTTTTTGTTATCAGTATAAAAATAGTTATGGGTACACTTTAATTTAAACTAAAAAAAGGAAATTTAACATTTTAAGTTTAAAGTTTATTATTTTCCCTCCACTTAACCCTACTGCGCTTACGGTTTGCCCGGTTCAACTTTAGTAAATATCGTTAAAACCATTTTATCAGAAAATGATAGAATTGATTTTAAGAAAATTTACATAATCGAATCCCCCGTATCGAAAAATCCACTCCCCAACATACACCCTCGACTCTTGATACGGACTGGGCAAATCATAAGTTTACAGTCCACCTTTAATCTTAAAGGATTTATAACAATCATCATATTTTTAAAAGCATTTAAAAAGCACTTTTTTGTTATCAGTATAAAAATAGTTATGGGTACACTTTAATTTAAACTAAAAAAAGGAAATTTAAAATTTTAAGTTTAAAGTTTATTATTTTCCCTCCAATTAACCCTACTGCGCTTAAAGTTTGCCCGGCTCAACTTTAGTAAATATCGTTAAAACAATTTTATCAGAAGATGATAGATGTGATTTTAAGAATATTTACATAATTGAATCCCCCGTATCAAAAAATCCACTCCCTCACTGACACTCTCGACTCTTGATAGGGACTGGGAAAATCATAAGTTTACAGTCCACCTTTAAACTATAACATTCATCATATTTTAAAAAGCATCTAAAAAGTCTTTTTTATTACCAGTATAAAAATAGTTATGCGTACATTTTAATTTAAACTAAAAAAAGGAAATTTTAAATTTTAAGTTTAAAGTTTATTATTTTCCCTCCCCTTAACCCTATTGCGCTTAAGATTTGCCCGGTTCAACTTTAGTAAATATCCTTAAAACTATTTTATCAGAAAATGATAGAATTGATTTTAAGAAAATTTACATAATCGATTCCCCCGTATCGAAAAAGCCACTCCCTCACTGACACCCTCGACTCTTGATACGGACTGGGCAAATCATAAGTTTACAGTCCACCTTTAATCTTAAAGGATTTATAACAATCATCATATTTTTAAAAAGCATTTAAATAGCACTTTTTTTGTTATCAGTATAAAAATAGTTATGGGTACACTTTAATTTAAACTAAAGAAGGAAATTTAAAATTTTAAGTTTACAGTTTATTATTTTCCCTCCCCTTAACCCTACTGCGCTTACGGTTTGCCCGGTTCAACTTTAGTAAATATCGTTAAAACCATTTTATCAGAAAATGATAGAACTGATTTTAAGAAAATTTACATAATCGAATCCCCCGTATCGAAAAATCCACTCCCTCACAGACACCCTCGACTCTTGATACGGACTGGGCAAATCATAAGTTTACAGTCCACCTTTAATCTTAAAGGATTTATAACAATCATCATATTTTTAAAAGCATTTAAAAAGCACTTTTTTTGTTATCAGTATAAAAATAGTTATGGGTACACTTTAATTTAAACTAAAGAAGGAAATTTAAAATTTTAAGTTTACAGTTTATTATTTTCCCTCCCCTTAACCCTACTGCGCTTACGGTTTGCCCGGTTCAACTTTAGTAAATATCGTTAAAACCATTTTATCAGAAAATGATAGAACTGATTTTAAGAAAATTTACATAATCGAATCCCCCGTATCGAAAAATCCACTCCCTCACTGACACCCTCGAATCTTGATACGGACTGGGAAAATCATAAGTTTTAAGTCCACATTTAAACTATAACATTCATCATATTTTAAAATCATCTAAAAAGTATTTTTTTTTTATTACCAGTATAAAAATAGTTATGTGTACACTTTAATTTAAACTAAAAAAAAGAAATTTTAAATTTTAAGTTTAAAGTTTATTATTTTCCCTCCCCTTAACCCTATTGCGATTAAGATTTGCCCGGTTCAACTTTAGTAAATATTGTTAAAACCATTTTATCAGAAAATGATAGAATTGATTTTAAGAAAATTTACATAATCGAATCCCCCGTATCGAAAAATCCCCTCCCTCACAGACACCCTCGACTCTTGATACGGACTGGGCAAATCATAAGTTTACAGTCCACCTTTAATCTTAGAGGATTTATAACAATCATCATATTTTTAAAAGCATTTAAAAAGCACTTTTTTTGTTATCAGTATAAAAATAGTTATGGGTACACTTTAATTTAAACTAAAAAAAGGAAATTTAACATTTTAAGTTTAAAGTTTATTATTTTCCCTCCACTTAACCCTACTGCGCTTACGGTTTGCCCGGTTAAACTTTAGTAAATATCGTTAAAACCATTTTATCAGAAAATGATAGAATTGATTTTAAGAAAATTTACATAATCGAATCCCCCGTATCGAAAAATCCACTCCCCAACATACACCCTCGACTCTTGATACGGACTGGGCAAATCATAAGTTTACAGTCCACCTTTAATCTTAAAGGATTTATAACAATATTCATATTTTTAAAAGCATTTAAAAAGCACTTTTTTTGTTATCAGTATAAAAATAGTTATGGGTACACTTTAATTTAAACTAAAAAAAGGAAATTTAAAATTTTAAGTTTAAAGTTTATTATTTTCCCTCCAATTAACCCTACTGCGCTTAAGGTTTGCCCGGTTCAACTTTAGTAAATATCGTTAAAACAATTTTATCAGAAGATGATAGATGTGTTTTTAAGAAACATAATTGAATCCCCCGTATCGAAAAATCCACTCCCTCACTGACACTCTCGACTCTTGATAGGGACTGGGAAAATCATAAGTTTACAGTCCACCTTTAAACTATAACATTCATCATATTTTAAAAAGCATCTAAAAAGTCTTTTTTATTACCAGTATAAAAATAGTTATGCGTACACTTTAATTTAAACTAAAAAAAGGAAATTTTAAATTTTAAGTTTAAAGTTTATTATTTTCCCTCCCCTTAACCCTATTGCGCTTAAGATTTGCCCGGTTCAACTTTAGTAAATATCCTTAAAACAATTTTATCCGAAAATGATAGAACTGATTTTAATAATATTTACATAATTGAATACCCCGTATCGAAAAAAACACTCCCTCACAGACACCCTCGACTCTTGATACGGACTGGGCAAATCTTAAGTTTACAGTCTACCTTAAATCTTAAAGGATTTATAAAACATCATATTTTTAAAAGCATTTAAAAAGCACTTTTTTTTAATATCAGTATAAAAATAGTTATGGGTACACTTTAATTTAATAAAAAAAAAGGAAATTTTAAGTTTAAAGTTTATTACTTTCCCTCCCCTTAACCCTACTGCGCTTAAGATTTCCCGGTTCAACTTTAGTAAATATCCTTAAAACTATTTTATCAGAAAATGATAGAATTGATTTTAAGAAAATTTACATAATCGATTCCCCCGTATCGAAAAAGCCACTCCCTCACTGACACCCTCGACTCTTGATACGGACTGGGCAAATCATAAGTTTACAGTCCACCTTTAATCTTAAAGGATTTATAACAATCATCATATTTTTAAAAGCATTTAAAAAGCACTTTTTTTGTTATCAGTATAAAAATAGTTATGGGTACACTTTAATTTAAACTAAAAAAAGGAAATTTAAAAATTTAAGTTTAAAGTTTATTATTTTCCCTCCACTTAACCCTGCTGCGCTTAAAGTTTGCCCGGTTCAACTTTAGTAAATATCGTTAAAACAATTTTATCAGAAGATGATAGATGTGATTTTAAGAATATTTACATAATTGAATCCCCCGTATCGAAAAATCCACTCCCTCACTGACACTCTCGACTCTTGATACGGACTGGGAAAATCATAAGTTTACAGTCCACCTTTAAACTATAACATTCATCATATTTTAAAAAGCATCTAAAAAGTATTTTTTTTATTACCAGTATAAAAATAGTTATGCGTACACTTTAATTTAAACTAAAAAAAGGAAATTTTAAATTTTAAGTTTAAAGTTTATTATTTTCCCTCCCCTTAACCCTACTGCGCTTACGGTTTGCCCGGTTCAACTTTAGTAAATATCGTTAAAACCATTTTATCAGAAACTGATAGAACTGATTTTAAGAATATTTACATAATTGAATCCCCCGTATCGAAAAATCCACTCCCTCACTGACACCCTCGACTCTTGATACGGACTGGGAAAATCATAAGTTTTAAGTCCACATTTAAACTATAACATTCATCATATTTTAAAATCATCTAAAAAGTATTTTTTTTTTATTACCAGTATAAAAATAGTTATGCGTACACTTTAATTTAAACTAAAAAAAGGAAATTTTAAATTTTAAGTTTAAAGTTTATTATTTTCCCTCCCCTTAACCCTACTGCGCTTAAGATTAGCCCGGTTCAACTTTAGTAAATATCCTTAAAACTATTTTGTCAGAAAATAACAGAACTGATTTTAAGAATATTTACATAATTGAATCCCCCGTATCGAAAAATCCACTCCCTCACTGACATCCTCGACTCTTGATACGGACTGGGCAAATCATAAGTTTACAGTCCACCTTTAAACTATAACAATCATCATATTTTAAAAAGCATCTAAAAAGCACTATTTTTATTACCAGTATAAAAATAGTTATGCGTACACTTTAATTTAAACTAAAAAAAAGGAAATTTTAAATTTTAAGTTTATTACTTTCCCTCCCCTTAACCCTACCGCGCTTAAGATTTGCCCGGTTCAACTTTAGTAAATATCCTTAAAACAATTTTATCAGAAAATTTTAGAACTTATTTTAAGAATATTTACATAATTGAATCCCCCGTATCGAAAAATCCACTCCCTCACTGACATCCTCGACTCTTGATACGGACTGGGCAAATCATAAGTTTGCAGTCCACCTTTAAACTATAACAATCATCATATTTTAAAAAGCATCTAAAAAGCAATATTTTTATTACCAGTATAAAAATAGTTATGCGTACACTTTAATTTAAACTAAAAAAAAGGAAATTTTATATTTTAAGTTTTAAAGTTTATTATTTTCCCTCCCCTTAACCCTATTGCGCTTAAGATTTGCCCGGTTCAACTTTAGTAAATATCCTTAAAACTATTTTATCCGAAAATGACAGAACTGATTTTAAGAATATTTACATAATTGAATCCCCCGTATCGAAAAATTCACTCCCTCACTGACACCCTCGACTCTTGATACGGACTGGGCAAATCTTAAGTTTACAGTTCACCTTTAATCTTAAAGGATTTATAAAATGTCATATTTTTAAAAGCATTTAATAAGCACTTTTTTAATATCAGTATAAAAATAGTTATGGGTACACTTTAATTTAAACTAAAAAAAAGGAAATTTAAAATTTTAAGTTTAAAGTTTATTATTTTCCTTCCCTTTAACCCTACTGCGCTTAATATTAGCCCGGTTCAACTTTAGTAAATATCCTTAAAACTATTTTATCAGAAAATTTTAGAACATATTTTAAGAATATTTACATAATTGAATCCCCCGTATCGAAAAATCCACTCCCTCACTGACATCCTCGACTCTTGATACGGACTGGGCAAATCATAAGTTTACAGTCCACCTTTAAACTATAACAATCATCATATTTTAAAAAGCATCTAAAAAGCACTATTTTTATTACCAGTATAAAAATAGTTATGCGTACACTTTAATTTAAACTAAAAAAAAGGAAATTTTAAATTTTAAGTTTATTACTTTCCCTCCCCTTAACCCTACCGCGCTTAAGATTTGCCCGGTTCAACTTTAGTAAATATCCTTAAAACAATTTTATCAGAAAATGACAGAACTGATTTTAAGAAAATTTACATAATTGAATCCCCCGTATCGAAAAATCCACTCCCTCACTGACACCCTCGACTCTTGATACGGACTGGGCAAATCTTAAGTTTACAGTCCACCTTTAATATTAAAGGATTTATAAAACGTCATATTTTTAAAAGCATTTAAAAAGCAATTTTTAATATCAGTATAAAAATAGTTATGGATACACTTTAATTTAAACTAAAAAAAGGAAATTTAAAATTTTAAGTTTAAAGTTTATTATTTTCCCTCCCCTTAACCCTACTGCGCTTAAGATTAGCCCGGTTCAACTTTAGTAAATATAATTAAAACAATTTTGTCAGAAAATAACAGAACTGATTTTAAGAATATTTACATAATTGAATCCCCCGTATCGAAAAATCCACTCCCTCACTGACACCCTCGACTCTTGATACGGACTGGGCAAATCTTAAGTTTACAGTCCACCTTTAATATTAAAGGATTTATAAAACGTCATATTTTTAAAAGCATTTAAAAAGCACTTTTTTAAATATCAGTATAAAAATAGTTATGGATACACTTTAATTTAAACTAAAAAAAGGAAATTTATAATTTTAAGTTTAAAGTTTATTATTTTCCCTCCCCTTAACCCTACTGCGCTTACGGTTTGCCCGGTTCAACTTTAGTAAGTATCGTTGAAACCATTTTATCAGAAACTGATAGAACTGATTTTAAGAATATTTACATAATTGAATCCCCCGTATCGAAAAATCCACTCCCTCACTGACACCCTCGACTCTTGATACGGACTGGGAAAATCATAAGTTTTAAGTCCACATTTAAACTATAACATTCATCATATTTTAAAAAGCATCTAAAAAGTATTTTTTTTAATTACCAGTATAAAAATAGTTATGCGTACACTTTAATTTAAACTAAAAAAAAGAAATTTTAAATTTTAAGTTTAAAGTTTATTATTTTCCCTCCCCTTAACCTTATTGCGCTTAAGATTTGCCCGGTTCAACTTTAGTAAATATTGTTAAAACCATTTTATCAGAAAATGATAGAATTGATTTTAAGAAAATTTACATAATCGAATCCCCCGTATCGAAAAATCCACTCCCCAACATACACCCTCGACTCTTGATACGGACTGGGCAAATCATAAGTTTACAGTCCACCTTTAATCTTAAAGGATTTATAACAATCATCATATTTTTAAAAGCATTTAAAAAGCACTTTTTTGTTATCAGTATAAAAATAGTTATGGGTACACTTTAATTTAAACTAAAAAAAGGAAATTTAAAATTTTAAGTTTAAAGTTTATTATTTTCCCTCCAATTAACCCTACTGCGCTTAAGGTTTGCCCGGTTCAACTTTAGTAAATATCGTTAAAACAATTTTATCAGAAGATGATAGATGTGTTTTTAAGAAACATAATTGAATCCCCCGTATCGAAAAATCCACTCCCTCACTGACACTCTCGACTCTTGATAGGGACTGGGAAAATCATAAGTTTACAGTCCACCTTTAAACTATAACATTCATCATATTTTAAAAAGCATCTAAAAAGTCTTTTTTATTACCAGTATAAAAATAGTTATGCGTACATTTTAATTTAAACTAAAAAAAGGAAATTTTAAATTTTAAGTTTAAAGTTTATTATTTTCCCTCCCCTTAACCCTATTGCGCTTAAGATTTGCCCGGTTCAACTTTAGTAAATATCCTTAAAACTATTTTATCAGAAAATGATAGAATTGATTTTAAGAAAATTTACATAATCGATTCCCCCGTATCGAAAAAGCCACTCCCTCACTGACACCCTCGACTCTTGATACGGACTGGGCAAATCATAAGTTTACAGTCCACCTTTAATCTTAAAGGATTTATAACAATCATCATATTTTTAAAAAGCATTTAAATAGCACTTTTTTTGTTATCAGTATAAAAATAGTTATGGGTACACTTTAATTTAAACTAAAGAAGGAAATTTAAAATTTTAAGTTTACAGTTTATTATTTTCCCTCCCCTTAACCCTACTGCGCTTACGGTTTGCCCGGTTCAACTTTAGTAAATATCGTTAAAACCATTTTATCAGAAAATGATAGAACTGATTTTAAGAATATTTACATAATTGAATCCCCCGTATCGAAAAATCCACTCCCTCACTGACACCCTCGAATCTTGATACGGACTGGGAAAATCATAAGTTTTAAGTCCACATTTAAACTATAACATTCATCATATTTTAAAATCATCTAAAAAGTATTTTTTTTTTATTACCAGTATAAAAATAGTTATGTGTACACTTTAATTTAAACTAAAAAAAAGAAATTTTAAATTTTAAGTTTAAAGATTATTATTTTCCCTCCCCTTAACCCTATTGCGATTAAGATTTGCCCGGTTCAACTTTAGTAAATATTGTTAAAACCATTTTATCAGAAAATGATAGAATTGATTTTAAGAAAATTTACATAATCGAATCCCCCGTATCGAAAAATCCACTCCCCAACATACACCCTCGACTCTTGATACGGACTGGGCAAATCATAAGTTTACAGTCCACCTTTAATCTTAAAGGATTTATAACAATATTCATATTTTTAAAAGCATTTAAAAAGCACTTTTTTTGTTATCAGTATAAAAATAGTTATGGGTACACTTTAATTTAAACTAAAAAAAGGAAATTTAAAATTTTAAGTTTAAAGTTTATTATTTTCCCTCCAATTAACCCTACTGCGCTTAAGGTTTGCCCGGTTCAACTTTAGTAAATATCGTTAAAACAATTTTATCAGAAGATGATAGATGTGTTTTTAAGAAACATAATTGAATCCCCCGTATCGAAAAATCCACTCCCTCACTGACACTCTCGACTCTTGATAGGGACTGGGAAAATCATAAGTTTACAGTCCACCTTTAAACTATAACATTCATCATATTTTAAAAAGCATCTAAAAAGTCTTTTTTATTACCAGTATAAAAATAGTTATGCGTACACTTTAATTTAAACTAAAAAAAGGAAATTTTAAATTTTAAGTTTAAAGTTTATTATTTTCCCTCCCCTTAACCCTATTGCGCTTAAGATTTGCCCGGTTCAACTTTAGTAAATATCCTTAAAACAATTTTATCCGAAAATGATAGAACTGATTTTAATAATATTTACATAATTGAATACCCCGTATCGAAAAAAACACTCCCTCACAGACACCCTCGACTCTTGATACGGACTGGGCAAATCTTAAGTTTACAGTCTACCTTAAATCTTAAAGGATTTATAAAACATCATATTTTTAAAAGCATTTAAAAAGCACTTTTTTTTAATATCAGTATAAAAATAGTTATGGGTACACTTTAATTTAATAAAAAAAAAGGAAATTTTAAGTTTAAAGTTTATTACTTTCCCTCCCCTTAACCCTACTGCGCTTAAGATTTCCCGGTTCAACTTTAGTAAATATCCTTAAAACTATTTTATCAGAAAATGATAGAATTGATTTTAAGAAAATTTACATAATCGATTCCCTCGTATCGAAAAAGCCACTCCCTCACTGACACCCTCGACTCTTGATACGGACTTTGCAAATCATAAGTTTACAGTCCACCTTTAATCTTAAAGGATTTATAACAATCATCATATTTTTAAAAAGCATTTAAATAGCACTTTTTTTGTTATCAGTATAAAAATATTTATGGGTACACTTTAATTTAAACTAAAGAAGGAAATTTAAAATTTTAAGTTTACAGTTTATTATTTTCCCTCCCCTTAACCCTACTGCGCTTACGGTTTGCCCGGTTCAACTTTAGTAATTATCGTTAAAACCATTTTATCAGAAAATGATAGAATTGATTTTAAGAAAATTTACATAATCGAATCCCCCGTATCGAAAAATCCACTCCCTCACAGACACCCTCGACTCTTGATACGGACTGGGCAAATCATAAGTTTACAGTCCACCTTTAATCTTAAAGGATTTATAACAATCATCATATTTTTAAAAGCATTTAAAAAGCACTTTTTTTGTTATCAGTATAAAAATAGTTATGGGTACACTTTAATTTAAACTAAAAAAAGGAAATTTAAAAATTTAAGTTTAAAGTTTATTATTTTCCCTCCACTTAACCCTGCTGCGCTTAAAGTTTGCCCGGTTCAACTTTAGTAAATATCGTTAAAACAATTTTATCAGAAGATGATAGATGTGATTTTAAGAATATTTACATAATTGAATCCCCCGTATCGAAAAATCCACTCCCTCACTGACACTCTCGACTCTTGATACGGACTGGGAAAATCATAAGTTTACAGTCCACCTTTAAACTATAACATTCATCATATTTTAAAAAGCATCTAAAAAGTATTTTTTTTATTACCAGTATAAAAATAGTTATGCGTACACTTTAATTTAAACTAAAAAAAGGAAATTTTAAATTTTAAGTTTAAAGTTTATTATTTTCCCTCCCCTTAACCCTACTGCGCTTACGGTTTGCCCGGTTCAACTTTAGTAAATATCGTTAAAACCATTTTATCAGAAACTGATAGAACTGATTTTAAGAATATTTACATAATTGAATCCCCCGTATCGAAAAATCCACTCCCTCACTGACACCCTCGACTCTTGATACGGACTGGGAAAATCATAAGTTTTAAGTCCACATTTAAACTATAACATTCATCATATTTTAAAATCATCTAAAAAGTATTTTTTTTTTATTACCAGTATAAAAATAGTTATGCGTACACTTTAATTTAAACTAAAAAAAGGAAATTTTAAATTTTAAGTTTAAAGTTTATTATTTTCCCTCCCCTTAACCCTACTGCGCTTAAGATTAGCCCGGTTCAACTTTAGTAAATATCCTTAAAACTATTTTGTCAGAAAATAACAGAACTGATTTTAAGAATATTTACATAATTGAATCCCCCGTATCGAAAAATCCACTCCCTCACTGACATCCTCGACTCTTGATACGGACTGGGCAAATCATAAGTTTACAGTCCACCTTTAAACTATAACAATCATCATATTTTAAAAAGCATCTAAAAAGCACTATTTTTATTACCAGTATAAAAATAGTTATGCGTACACTTTAATTTAAACTAAAAAAAAGGAAATTTTAAATTTTAAGTTTATTACTTTCCCTCCCCTTAACCCTACCGCGCTTAAGATTTGCCCGGTTCAACTTTAGTAAATATCCTTAAAACAATTTTATCAGAAAATTTTAGAACTTATTTTAAGAATATTTACATAATTGAATCCCCCGTATCGAAAAATCCACTCCCTCACTGACATCCTCGACTCTTGATACGGACTGGGCAAATCATAAGTTTGCAGTCCACCTTTAAACTATAACAATCATCATATTTTAAAAAGCATCTAAAAAGCAATATTTTTATTACCAGTATAAAAATAGTTATGCGTACACTTTAATTTAAACTAAAAAAAAGGAAATTTTATATTTTAAGTTTTAAAGTTTATTATTTTCCCTCCCCTTAACCCTATTGCGCTTAAGATTTGCCCGGTTCAACTTTAGTAAATATCCTTAAAACTATTTTATCCGAAAATGACAGAACTGATTTTAAGAATATTTACATAATTGAATCCCCCGTATCGAAAAATTCACTCCCTCACTGACACCCTCGACTCTTGATACGGACTGGGCAAATCTTAAGTTTACAGTTCACCTTTAATCTTAAAGGATTTATAAAATGTCATATTTTTAAAAGCATTTAATAAGCACTTTTTTAATATCAGTATAAAAATAGTTATGGGTACACTTTAATTTAAACTAAAAAAAAGGAAATTTAAAATTTTAAGTTTAAAGTTTATTATTTTCCTTCCCTTTAACCCTACTGCGCTTAATATTAGCCCGGTTCAACTTTAGTAAATATCCTTAAAACTATTTTATCAGAAAATTTTAGAACATATTTTAAGAATATTTACATAATTGAATCCCCCGTATCGAAAAATCCACTCCCTCACTGACATCCTCGACTCTTGATACGGACTGGGCAAATCATAAGTTTACAGTCCACCTTTAAACTATAACAATCATCATATTTTAAAAAGCATCTAAAAAGCACTATTTTTATTACCAGTATAAAAATAGTTATGCGTACACTTTAATTTAAACTAAAAAAAAGGAAATTTTAAATTTTAAGTTTATTACTTTCCCTCCCCTTAACCCTACCGCGCTTAAGATTTGCCCGGTTCAACTTTAGTAAATATCCTTAAAACAATTTTATCAGAAAATGACAGAACTGATTTTAAGAAAATTTACATAATTGAATCCCCCGTATCGAAAAATCCACTCCCTCACTGACACCCTCGACTCTTGATACGGACTGGGCAAATCTTAAGTTTACAGTCCACCTTTAATATTAAAGGATTTATAAAACGTCATATTTTTAAAAGCATTTAAAAAGCAATTTTTAATATCAGTATAAAAATAGTTATGGATACACTTTAATTTAAACTAAAAAAAGGAAATTTAAAATTTTAAGTTTAAAGTTTATTATTTTCCCTCCCCTTAACCCTACTGCGCTTAAGATTAGCCCGGTTCAACTTTAGTAAATATAATTAAAACAATTTTGTCAGAAAATAACAGAACTGATTTTAAGAATATTTACATAATTGAATCCCCCGTATCGAAAAATCCACTCCCTCACTGACACCCTCGACTCTTGATACGGACTGGGCAAATCTTAAGTTTACAGTCCACCTTTAATATTAAAGGATTTATAAAACGTCATATTTTTAAAAGCATTTAAAAAGCACTTTTTTAAATATCAGTATAAAAATAGTTATGGATACACTTTAATTTAAACTAAAAAAAGGAAATTTATAATTTTAAGTTTAAAGTTTATTATTTTCCCTCCCCTTAACCCTACTGCGCTTACGGTTTGCCCGGTTCAACTTTAGTAAGTATCGTTGAAACCATTTTATCAGAAACTGATAGAACTGATTTTAAGAATATTTACATAATTGAATCCCCCGTATCGAAAAATCCACTCCCTCACTGACACCCTCGACTCTTGATACGGACTGGGAAAATCATAAGTTTTAAGTCCACATTTAAACTATAACATTCATCATATTTTAAAAAGCATCTAAAAAGTATTTTTTTTAATTACCAGTATAAAAATAGTTATGCGTACACTTTAATTTAAACTAAAAAAAAGAAATTTTAAATTTTAAGTTTAAAGTTTATTATTTTCCCTCCCCTTAACCTTATTGCGCTTAAGATTTGCCCGGTTCAACTTTAGTAAATATTGTTAAAACCATTTTATCAGAAAATGATAGAATTGATTTTAAGAAAATTTACATAATCGAATCCCCCGTATCGAAAAATCCACTCCCCAACATACACCCTCGACTCTTGATACGGACTGGGCAAATCATAAGTTTACAGTCCACCTTTAATCTTAAAGGATTTATAACAATCATCATATTTTTAAAAGCATTTAAAAAGCACTTTTTTGTTATCAGTATAAAAATAGTTATGGGTACACTTTAATTTAAACTAAAAAAAGGAAATTTAAAATTTTAAGTTTAAAGTTTATTATTTTCCCTCCAATTAACCCTACTGCGCTTAAGGTTTGCCCGGTTCAACTTTAGTAAATATCGTTAAAACAATTTTATCAGAAGATGATAGATGTGTTTTTAAGAAACATAATTGAATCCCCCGTATCGAAAAATCCACTCCCTCACTGACACTCTCGACTCTTGATAGGGACTGGGAAAATCATAAGTTTACAGTCCACCTTTAAACTATAACATTCATCATATTTTAAAAAGCATCTAAAAAGTCTTTTTTATTACCAGTATAAAAATAGTTATGCGTACATTTTAATTTAAACTAAAAAAAGGAAATTTTAAATTTTAAGTTTAAAGTTTATTATTTTCCCTCCCCTTAACCCTATTGCGCTTAAGATTTGCCCGGTTCAACTTTAGTAAATATCCTTAAAACTATTTTATCAGAAAATGATAGAATTGATTTTAAGAAAATTTACATAATCGATTCCCCCGTATCGAAAAAGCCACTCCCTCACTGACACCCTCGACTCTTGATACGGACTGGGCAAATCATAAGTTTACAGTCCACCTTTAATCTTAAAGGATTTATAACAATCATCATATTTTTAAAAAGCATTTAAATAGCACTTTTTTTGTTATCAGTATAAAAATAGTTATGGGTACACTTTAATTTAAACTAAAGAAGGAAATTTAAAATTTTAAGTTTACAGTTTATTATTTTCCCTCCCCTTAACCCTACTGCGCTTACGGTTTGCCCGGTTCAACTTTAGTAAATATCGTTAAAACCATTTTATCAGAAAATGATAGAACTGATTTTAAGAATATTTACATAATTGAATCCCCCGTATCGAAAAATCCACTCCCTCACTGACACCCTCGAATCTTGATACGGACTGGGAAAATCATAAGTTTTAAGTCCACATTTAAACTATAACATTCATCATATTTTAAAATCATCTAAAAAGTATTTTTTTTTTATTACCAGTATAAAAATAGTTATGTGTACACTTTAATTTAAACTAAAAAAAAGAAATTTTAAATTTTAAGTTTAAAGATTATTATTTTCCCTCCCCTTAACCCTATTGCGATTAAGATTTGCCCGGTTCAACTTTAGTAAATATTGTTAAAACCATTTTATCAGAAAATGATAGAATTGATTTTAAGAAAATTTACATAATCGAATCCCCCGTATCGAAAAATCCACTCCCCAACATACACCCTCGACTCTTGATACGGACTGGGCAAATCATAAGTTTACAGTCCACCTTTAATCTTAAAGGATTTATAACAATATTCATATTTTTAAAAGCATTTAAAAAGCACTTTTTTTGTTATCAGTATAAAAATAGTTATGGGTACACTTTAATTTAAACTAAAAAAAGGAAATTTAAAATTTTAAGTTTAAAGTTTATTATTTTCCCTCCAATTAACCCTACTGCGCTTAAGGTTTGCCCGGTTCAACTTTAGTAAATATCGTTAAAACAATTTTATCAGAAGATGATAGATGTGTTTTTAAGAAACATAATTGAATCCCCCGTATCGAAAAATCCACTCCCTCACTGACACTCTCGACTCTTGATAGGGACTGGGAAAATCATAAGTTTACAGTCCACCTTTAAACTATAACATTCATCATATTTTAAAAAGCATCTAAAAAGTCTTTTTTATTACCAGTATAAAAATAGTTATGCGTACACTTTAATTTAAACTAAAAAAAGGAAATTTTAAATTTTAAGTTTAAAGTTTATTATTTTCCCTCCCCTTAACCCTATTGCGCTTAAGATTTGCCCGGTTCAACTTTAGTAAATATCCTTAAAACAATTTTATCCGAAAATGATAGAACTGATTTTAATAATATTTACATAATTGAATACCCCGTATCGAAAAAAACACTCCCTCACAGACACCCTCGACTCTTGATACGGACTGGGCAAATCTTAAGTTTACAGTCTACCTTAAATCTTAAAGGATTTATAAAACATCATATTTTTAAAAGCATTTAAAAAGCACTTTTTTTTAATATCAGTATAAAAATAGTTATGGGTACACTTTAATTTAATAAAAAAAAAGGAAATTTTAAGTTTAAAGTTTATTACTTTCCCTCCCCTTAACCCTACTGCGCTTAAGATTTCCCGGTTCAACTTTAGTAAATATCCTTAAAACTATTTTATCAGAAAATGATAGAATTGATTTTAAGAAAATTTACATAATCGATTCCCTCGTATCGAAAAAGCCACTCCCTCACTGACACCCTCGACTCTTGATACGGACTTTGCAAATCATAAGTTTACAGTCCACCTTTAATCTTAAAGGATTTATAACAATCATCATATTTTTAAAAAGCATTTAAATAGCACTTTTTTGTTATCAGTATAAAAATATTTATGGGTACACTTTAATTTAAACTAAAGAAGGAAATTTAAAATTTTAAGTTTACAGTTTATTATTTTCCCTCCCCTTAACCCTACTGCGCTTACGGTTTGCCCGGTTCAACTTTAGTAATTATCGTTAAAACCATTTTATCAGAAAATGATAGAATTGATTTTAAGAAAATTTACATAATCGAATCCCCCGTATCGAAAAATCCACTCCCTCACAGACACCCTCGACTCTTGATACGGACTGGGCAAATCATAAGTTTACAGTCCACCTTTAATCTTAAAGGATTTATAACAATCATCATATTTTTAAAAGCATTTAAAAAGCACTTTTTTTGTTATCAGTATAAAAATAGTTATGGGTACACTTTAATTTAAACTAAAAAAAGGAAATTTAAAAATTTAAGTTTAAAGTTTATTATTTTCCCTCCACTTAACCCTGCTGCGCTTAAAGTTTGCCCGGTTCAACTTTAGTAAATATCGTTAAAACAATTTTATCAGAAGATGATAGATGTGATTTTAAGAATATTTACATAATTGAATCCCCCGTATCGAAAAATCCACTCCCTCACTGACACTCTCGACTCTTGATACGGACTGGGAAAATCATAAGTTTACAGTCCACCTTTAAACTATAACATTCATCATATTTTAAAAAGCATCTAAAAAGTATTTTTTTTTATTACCAGTATAAAAATAGTTATGCGTACACTTTAATTTAAACTAAAAAAAGGAAATTTTAAATTTTAAGTTTAAAGTTTATTATTTTCCCTCCCCTTAACCCTACTGCGCTTACGGTTTGCCCGGTTCAACTTTAGTAAATATCGTTAAAACCATTTTATCAGAAACTGATAGAACTGATTTTAAGAATATTTACATAATTGAATCCCCCGTATCGAAAAATCCACTCCCTCACTGACACCCTCGACTCTTGATACGGACTGGGAAAATCATAAGTTTTAAGTCCACATTTAAACTATAACATTCATCATATTTTAAAATCATCTAAAAAGTATTTTTTTTTTTATTACCAGTATAAAAATAGTTATGCGTACACTTTAATTTAAACTAAAAAAAAGAAATTTTAAATTTTAAGTTTAAAGTTTATTATTTTCCCTCCCCTTAACCCTATTGCGCTTAAGATTTGCCCGGTTCAACTTTAGTAAATATTGTTAAAACCATTTTATCAGAAAATGATAGAATTGATTTTAAGAAAATTTACATAATCGAATCCCCCGTATCGAAAAATCCCCTCCCTCACAGACACCCTCGACTCTTGATACGGACTGGGCAAATCATAAGTTTACAGTCCACCTTTAATCTTAGAGGATTTATAACAATCATCATATTTTTAAAAGCATTTAAAAAGCACTTTTTTTGTTATCAGTATAAAAATAGTTATGGGTACACTTTAATTTAAACTAAAAAAAGGAAATTTAACATTTTAAGTTTAAAGTTTATTATTTTCCCTCCACTTAACCCTACTGCGCTTACGGTTTGCCCGGTTAAACTTTAGTAAATATCGTTAAAACCATTTTATCAGAAAATGATAGAATTGATTTTAAGAAAATTTACATAATCGAATCCCCCGTATCGAAAAATCCACTCCCCAACATACACCCTCGACTCTTGATACGGACTGGGCAAATCATAAGTTTACAGTCCACCTTTAATCTTAAAGGATTTATAACAATATTCATATTTTTAAAAGCATTTAAAAAGCACTTTTTTTGTTATCAGTATAAAAATAGTTATGGGTACACTTTAATTTAAACTAAAAAAAGGAAATTTAAAATTTTAAGTTTAAAGTTTATTATTTTCCCTCCAATTAACCCTACTGCGCTTAAGGTTTGCCCGGTTCAACTTTAGTAAATATCGTTAAAACAATTTTATCAGAAGATGATAGATGTGTTTTTAAGAAACATAATTGAATCCCCCGTATCGAAAAATCCACTCCCTCACTGACACTCTCGACTCTTGATAGGGACTGGGAAAATCATAAGTTTACAGTCCACCTTTAAACTATAACATTCATCATATTTTAAAAAGCATCTAAAAAGTCTTTTTTATTACCAGTATAAAAATAGTTATGCGTACACTTTAATTTAAACTAAAAAAAGGAAATTTTAAATTTTAAGTTTAAAGTTTATTATTTTCCCTCCCCTTAACCCTATTGCGCTTAAGATTTGCCCGGTTCAACTTTAGTAAATATCCTTAAAACAATTTTATCCGAAAATGATAGAACTGATTTTAATAATATTTACATAATTGAATACCCCGTATCGAAAAAAACACTCCCTCACAGACACCCTCGACTCTTGATACGGACTGGGCAAATCTTAAGTTTACAGTCTACCTTAAATCTTAAAGGATTTATAAAACATCATATTTTTAAAAGCATTTAAAAAGCACTTTTTTTTAATATCAGTATAAAAATAGTTATGGGTACACTTTAATTTAATAAAAAAAAAGGAAATTTTAAGTTTAAAGTTTATTACTTTCCCTCCCCTTAACCCTACTGCGCTTAAGATTTCCCGGTTCAACTTTAGTAAATATCCTTAAAACTATTTTATCAGAAAATGATAGAATTGATTTTAAGAAAATTTACATAATCGATTCCCCCGTATCGAAAAAGCCACTCCCTCACTGACACCCTCGACTCTTGATACGGACTGGGCAAATCATAAGTTTACAGTCCACCTTTAATCTTAAAGGATTTATAACAATCATCATATTTTTAAAAGCATTTAAAAAGCACTTTTTTTGTTATCAGTATAAAAATAGTTATGGGTACACTTTAATTTAAACTAAAAAAAGGAAATTTAAAAATTTAAGTTTAAAGTTTATTATTTTCCCTCCACTTAACCCTGCAGCGCTTAAAGTTTGCCCGGTTCAACTTTAGTAAATATCGTTAAAACAATTTTATCAGAAGATGATAGATGTGATTTTAAGAATATTTACATAATTGAATCCCCCGTATCGAAAAATCCACTCCCTCACTGACACTCTCGACTCTTGATACGGACTGGGAAAATCATAAGTTTACAGTCCACCTTTAAACTATAACATTCATCATATTTTAAAAAGCATCTAAAAAGTATTTTTTTTATTACCAGTATAAAAATAGTTATGCGTACACTTTAATTTAAACTAAAAAAAGGAAATTTTAAATTTTAAGTTTAAAGTTTATTATTTTCCCTCCCCTTAACCCTACTGCGCTTACGGTTTGCCCGGTTCAACTTTAGTAAATATCGTTAAAACCATTTTATCAGAAACTGATAGAACTGATTTTAAGAATATTTACATAATTGAATCCCCCGTATCGAAAAATCCACTCCCTCACTGACACCCTCGACTCTTGATACGGACTGGGAAAATCATAAGTTTTAAGTCCACATTTAAACTATAACATTCATCATATTTTAAAATCATCTAAAAAGTATTTTTTTTTATTACCAGTATAAAAATAGTTATGCGTACACTTTAATTTAAACTAAAAAAAGGAAATTTTAAATTTTAAGTTTAAAGTTTATTATTTTCCCTCCCCTTAACCCTACTGCGCTTAAGATTAGCCCGGTTCAACTTTAGTAAATATCCTTAAAACTATTTTGTCAGAAAATAACAGAACTGATTTTAAGAATATTTACATAATTGAATCCCCCGTATCGAAAAATCCACTCCCTCACTGACATCCTCGACTCTTGATACGGACTGGGCAAATCATAAGTTTGCAGTCCACCTTTAAACTATAACAATCATCATATTTTAAAAAGCATCTAAAAAGCACTATTTTTATTACCAGTATAAAAATAGTTATGCGTACACTTTAATTTAAACTAAAAAAAAGGAAATTTTAAATTTTAAGTTTATTACTTTCCCTCCCCTTAACCCTACCGCGCTTAAGATTTGCCCGGTTCAACTTTAGTAAATATCCTTAAAACAATTTTATCAGAAAATTTTAGAACTTATTTTAAGAATATTTACATAATTGAATCCCCCGTATCGAAAAATCCACTCCCTCACTGACATCCTCGACTCTTGATACGGACTGGGCAAATCATAAGTTTGCAGTCCACCTTTAAACTATAACAATCATCATATTTTAAAAAGCATCTAAAAAGCAATATTTTTATTACCAGTATAAAAATAGTTATGCGTACACTTTAATTTAAACTAAAAAAAAGGAAATTTTATATTTTAAGTTTTAAAGTTTATTATTTTCCCTCCCCTTAACCCTATTGCGCTTAAGATTTGCCCGGTTCAACTTTAGTAAATATCCTTAAAACTATTTTATCCGAAAATGACAGAACTGATTTTAAGAATATTTACATAATTGAATCCCCCGTATCGAAAAATTCACTCCCTCACTGACACCCTCGACTCTTGATACGGACTGGGCAAATCTTAAGTTTACAGTTCACCTTTAATCTTAAAGGATTTATAAAATGTCATATTTTTAAAAGCATTTAATAAGCACTTTTTTAATATCAGTATAAAAATAGTTATGGGTACACTTTAATTTAAACTAAAAAAAAGGAAATTTAAAATTTTAAGTTTAAAGTTTATTATTTTCCTTCCCTTTAACCCTACTGCGCTTAATATTAGCCCGGTTCAACTTTAGTAAATATCCTTAAAACTATTTTATCAGAAAATTTTAGAACATATTTTAAGAATATTTACATAATTGAATCCCCCGTATCGAAAAATCCACTCCCTCACTGACATCCTCGACTCTTGATACGGACTGGGCAAATCATAAGTTTACAGTCCACCTTTAAACTATAACAATCATCATATTTTAAAAAGCATCTAAAAAGCACTATTTTTATTACCAGTATAAAAATAGTTATGCGTACACTTTAATTTAAACTAAAAAAAAGGAAATTTTAAATTTTAAGTTTATTACTTTCCCTCCCCTTAACCCTACCGCGCTTAAGATTTGCCCGGTTCAACTTTAGTAAATATCCTTAAAACAATTTTATCAGAAAATGACAGAACTGATTTTAAGAAAATTTACATAATTGAATCCCCCGTATCGAAAAATCCACTCCCTCACTGACACCCTCGACTCTTGATACGGACTGGGCAAATCTTAAGTTTACAGTCCACCTTTAATATTAAAGGATTTATAAAACGTCATATTTTTAAAAGCATTTAAAAAGCAATTTTTAATATCAGTATAAAAATAGTTATGGATACACTTTAATTTAAACTAAAAAAAGGAAATTTAAAATTTTAAGTTTAAAGTTTATTATTTTCCCTCCCCTTAACCCTACTGCGCTTAAGATTAGCCCGGTTCAACTTTAGTAAATATAATTAAAACAATTTTGTCAGAAAATAACAGAACTGATTTTAAGAATATTTACATAATTGAATCCCCCGTATCGAAAAATCCACTCCCTCACTGACACCCTCGACTCTTGATACGGACTGGGCAAATCTTAAGTTTACAGTCCACCTTTAATATTAAAGGATTTATAAAACGTCATATTTTTAAAAGCATTTAAAAAGCACTTTTTTAAATATCAGTATAAAAATAGTTATGGATACACTTTAATTTAAACTAAAAAAAGGAAATTTATAATTTTAAGTTTAAAGTTTATTATTTTCCCTCCCCTTAACCCTACTGCGCTTACGGTTTGCCCGGTTCAACTTTAGTAAGTATCGTTGAAACCATTTTATCAGAAACTGATAGAACTGATTTTAAGAATATTTACATAATTGAATCCCCCGTATCGAAAAATCCACTCCCTCACTGACACCCTCGACTCTTGATACGGACTGGGAAAATCATAAGTTTTAAGTCCACATTTAAACTATAACATTCATCATATTTTAAAAAGCATCTAAAAAGTATTTTTTTTAATTACCAGTATAAAAATAGTTATGCGTACACTTTAATTTAAACTAAAAAAAAGAAATTTTAAATTTTAAGTTTAAAGTTTATTATTTTCCCTCCCCTTAACCCTATTGCGCTTAAGATTTGCCCGGTTCAACTTTAGTAAATATTGTTAAAACCATTTTATCAGAAAATGATAGAATTGATTTTAAGAAAATTTACATAATCGAATCCCCCGTATCGAAAAATCCCCTCCCTCACAGACACCCTCGACTCTTGATACGGACTGGGCAAATCATAAGTTTACAGTCCACCTTTAATCTTAAAGGATTTATAACAATCATCATATTTTTAAAAGCATTTAAAAAGCACTTTTTTTGTTATCAGTATAAAAATAGTTATGGGTACACTTTAATTTAAACTAAAAAAAGGAAATTTAAAATTTTAAGTTTAAAGTTTATTATTTTCCCTCCCCTTAACCCTATTGCGCTTAAGATTTGCCCGGTTCAACTTTAGTAAATATCCTTAAAACAATTTTATCCGAAAATGAGAGAACTGATTTTAATAATATTTACATAATTGAATACCCCGTATCGAAAAAAAACACTCCCTCACAGACACCCTCGACTCTTGATACGGACTGGGAAAATCTTAAGTTTACAGTCCACCTTTAATCTTAAAGGATTTATAAAACGTCATATTTTTAAAAGCATTTAAAAAGCACTTTTTTAATATCATTATAAAAATAGTTATGGGTACAATTTAATTTAAACTAAAAAAAGCAAATTTTAAGTTTAAAGTTTATTATTTTCCCTCCCCTTAACCCTACTGCGCTTAAGGTTTGCCCGGTTCAACTTTAGTAAATATCGTTAAAACAATTTTATCAGAAGATGATAGATGTGATTTTAAGAATATTTACATTATTGAATCACCCGTATTGAAAAATCCACTCCCTCACTGACACTCTCGACTCTTGATACGGACTGGGAAAATCATAAGTTTACAGTCCACCTTTAAACTATAACATTCATCATATTTTAAAAAGCATCTAAAAAGTATTTTTTTTTTATTACCAGTATAAAAATAGTTATGCGTACACTTTAATTTAAACTAAAAAAAGGAAATTTTAAATTTTAAGTTTAAAGTTTATTATTTTCCCTCCCCTTAACCCTATTGCGCTTAAGATTTGCCCGGTTCAACTTTAGTAAATATCCTTAAAACAATTTTATCCGAAAATGATAGAACTGATTTTAATAATAATTACATAATTGAATCCCCCGTATCGAAAAATCCACTCTTTCACTGACACCCTCGACACTTGATACGGACTGGGCAAATCTTAAGTTTACAGTCCACCTTTAAACTATAACATTCATCATATTTTAAAAAGCATCTAAAAAGCACTATTTTTAATACCAGTATAAAAATAGTTATGCGTACACTTTTTAAACTAAAAAAAGGAAATTTTAAATTTTAAGTTTAAAGTTTATTATTTTCCCTCCCCTTAACCATATTGCGCTTAGGATTTGCCCGGTTCAACTTTAGTAAATATCGTTAAAACCATTTTATCAGAAAATGATAGAATTGATTTTAAGAAAATTTACATAATCGAATCCCCCGCATCGAAAAATCCACTCCCTCACAGACACCCTCGACTCTTGATACGGACTGGGCAAATCATAAGTTTACAGTCCACCTTTAATCTTAAAGGATTTATAACAATCATCATATTTTTAAAAGCATTTAAAAAGCACTTTTTTTGTTATCAGTATAAAAACAGTTATGGGTACACTTTAATTTAAACTAAAAAAAGGAAATTTAACATTTTAAGTTTAAAGTTTATTATTTTCCCTCCACTTAACCCTACTGCGCTTACGGTTTGCCCGGTTCAACTTTAGTAAATATCGTTAAAACCATTTTATCAGAAAATGATAGAATTGATTTTAAGAAAATTTACATAATCGCATCCCCCGTATCGAAAAATCCACTCCCCAACAGACACCCTCGACTCTTGATACGGACTGGGCAAATCATAAGTTTACAGTCCACCTTTAAACTATAACATTCATCATATTTTAAAAAGCATCTAAAAAGTCTTTTTTATTACCAGTATAAAAATAGTTATGCGTACACTTTAATTTAAACTAAAAAAAGGAAATTTTAAATTTTAAGTTTAAAGTTTATTATTTTCCCTCCCCTTAACCCTATTGCGCTTAAGATTTGCCCGGTTCAACTTTAGTAAATATCCTTAAAACAATTTTATCCGAAAATGATAGAACTGATATTAATAATATTTACATAATTGAATCCCCCGTATCGAAAAATCCACTCTTTCAATGACACCCTCGACACTTGATACGGACTGGGCAAATCTTAAGTTTACAGTCCACCTTTAAACAAAAACATTCATCATATTTTAAAATGCATCTAAAAAGTATTATTTTTACTACCAGTATAAAATTAGTTATGCGTACACTTTTTAAACTAAAAAAAGGAAATTTTAAATTTTAAGTTTAAAGTTTATTATTTTCCCTCCCCTTAACCCTATTGCGCTTAAGGTTTGCCCGGTTCAACTTTAGTAAATATCGTTAAAACAATTTTATCAAAAAATGATAGATCTGATTTTAAGAATATTGACATAATTTAATCCCCCGTATCGAAAAATCCACTCCCTCACTGACACGCTCGACTCTTGATACGGACTGGGAAAATCTTAAGTTTACAGTCCACCTTTAATCGTAAAGGATTTATAAAACGTCATATTTTTAAAAGCATTTAAAAAGCACTTTTTTAATATCATTATAAAAATAGTTATGGGTACAATTTAATTTAAACTAAAAAAGGAAATTTTAAGTTTAAAGTTTATTATTTTCCCTCCCCTTAACCCTACTGCGCTTACGGTTTGCCCGGTTCAACTTTAGTAAATATCGTTAAAACCATTTTATCAGAAAATGATAGAATTGATTTTAAGAAAATTTACATAATCGAATCCCCCGTATCGAAAAATCCACTCCATCACAGACACCCCGACTCTTGATACGGGCTGGGCAAATCATAAGTTTACAGTCCACCTTTAATGTTAAAGGATTTATAACAATCATCATATTTTTAAAAGCATTTAAAAAGCACTTTTTTAATATCAGTATAAAAATAGTTATGGATACACTTTAATTTAAACTAAAAAAAAAAGGAAATTTAAAATTTTAAGTTTAAAGTTTATTATTTTCCCTCCCCTTAACCCTACTGCGCTTAATATTAGCCCGGTTCAACTTTAGTAAATATCCTTAAAACTATTTTATCAGAAAATTTTAGAACTTATTTTAAGAATATTTACATAATTGAATCCCCCGTATCGAAAAATCCACTCCCTCACTGACATCCTCGACTCTCTATACGGACTGGGCAAATCATAAGTTTACAGTCCACCTTTAAACTATAACATTCATCATATTTTAGAAAGCATCTAAAAAGTATTTTTTTTATTACCAGTATAAAAATAGTTATGCGTACACTTTAATTTAAACTAAAAAAAGGAAATTTTAAATTTTAAGTTTAAAGTTTATTATTTTCCCTCCCCTTAACCCTATTGCGCTTAAGATTTGCCCGGTTCAACTTTAGTAAATATTGTTAAAACCATTTTATCAGAAAATGATAGAATTGATTTTAAGAAAATTTACATAATCGAATCCCCCGTATCGAAAAATCCCCTCCCTCACAGACACCCTCGACTCTTGATACGGACTGGGCAAATCATAAGTTTACAGTCCACCTTTAATCTTAAAGGATTTATAACAATCATCATATTTTTAAAAGCATTTAAAAAGCACTTTTTTTGTTATCAGTATAAAAATAGTTATGGGTACACTTTAATTTAAACTAAAAAAAGGAAATTTAAAATTTTAAGTTTAAAGTTTATTATTTTCCCTCCAATTAACCCTACTGCGCTTAAGGTTTGCCCGGTTCAACTTTAGTAAATATCGTTAAAACAATTTTATCAGAAGATGATAGATGTGATTTTAAGAAACATAATTGAATCCCCCGTATCGAAAAATCCACTCCCTCACTGACACTCTCGACTCTTGATACGGACTGGGAAAATCATAAGTTTACAGTCCACCTTTAAACTATAACATTCATCATATTTTAAAAAGCATCTAAAAAGTCTTTTTTATGACCAGTATAAAAATAGTTATGCGTACACTTTAATTTAAACTAAAAAAAGGAAATTTTAAATTTTAAGTTTAAAGTTTATTATTTTCCCTCCCCTTAACCCTACTGCGCTTAAGATTAGCCCGGTTCAACTTTAGTAAATATCCTTAAAACTATTTTGTCAGAAAATAACAGAACTGATTTTAAGAATATTTACATAATTGAATCCCCCGTATCGAAAAATCCACTCCCTCACTGACATCCTCGACTCTTGATACGGACTGGGCAAATCATAAGTTTACAGTCCACCTTTAAACTATAACAATCATCATATTTTAAAAAGCATCTAAAAAGCACTATTTTTATTACCAGTATAAAAATAGTTATGCGTACACTTTAATTTAAACTAAAAAAAAGGAAATTTTAAATTTTAAGTTTATTACTTTCCCTCCCCTTAACCCTACCGCGCTTAAGATTTGCCCGGTTCAACTTTAGTAAATATCCTTAAAACAATTTTATCAGAAAATTTTAGAACTTATTTTAAGAATATTTACATAATTGAATCCCCCGTATCGAAAAATCCACTCCCTCACTGACATCCTCGACTCTTGATACGGACTGGGCAAATCATAAGTTTGCAGTCCACCTTTAAACTATAACAATCATCATATTTTAAAAAGCATCTAAAAAGTCTTTTTTATTACCAGTATAAAAATAGTTATGCGTACACTTTAATTTAAACTAAAAAAAGGAAATTTTAAATTTTAAGTTTAAAGTTTATTATTTTCCCTCCCCTTAACCCTATTGCGCTTAAGATTTGCCCGGTTCAACTTTAGTAAATATCCTTAAAACAATTTTATCCGAAAATGATAGAACTGATATTAATAATATTTACATAATTGAATCCCCCGTATCGAAAAATCCACTCTTTCAATGACACCCTCGACACTTGATACGGACTGGGCAAATCTTAAGTTTACAGTCCACCTTTAAACAAAAACATTCATCATATTTTAAAATGCATCTAAAAAGTATTATTTTTATTACCAGTATAAAATTAGTTATGCGTACACTTTTTAAACTAAAAAAAGGAAATTTTAAATTTTAAGTTTAAAGTTTATTATTTTCCCTCCCCTTAACCCTATTGCGCTTAAGGTTTGCCCGGTTCAACTTTAGTAAATATCGTTAAAACAATTTTATCAAAAAATGATAGATCTGATTTTAAGAATATTGACATAATTTAATCCCCCGTATCGAAAAATCCACTCCCTCACTGACACGCTCGACTCTTGATACGGACTGGGAAAATCTTAAGTTTACAGTCCACCTTTAATCGTAAAGGATTTATAAAACGTCATATTTTTAAAAGCATTTAAAAAGCACTTTTTTAATATCATTATAAAAATAGTTATGGGTACAATTTAATTTAAACTAAAAAAGGAAATTTTAAGTTTAAAGTTTATTATTTTCCCTCCCCTTAACCCTACTGCGCTTACGGTTTGCCCGGTTCAACTTTAGTAAATATCGTTAAAACCATTTTATCAGAAAATGATAGAATTGATTTTAAGAAAATTTACATAATCGAATCCCCCGTATCGAAAAATCCACTCCATCACAGACACCCCGACTCTTGATACGGGCTGGGCAAATCATAAGTTTACAGTCCACCTTTAATGTTAAAGGATTTATAACAATCATCATATTTTTAAAAGCATTTAAAAAGCACTTTTTTAATATCAGTATAAAAATAGTTATGGATACACTTTAATTTAAACTAAAAAAAAGGAAATTTAAAATTTTAAGTTTAAAGTTTATTATTTTCCCTCCCCTTAACCCTACTGCGCTTAATATTAGCCCGGTTCAACTTTAGTAAATATCCTTAAAACTATTTTATCAGAAAATTTTAGAACTTATTTTAAGAATATTTACATAATTGAATCCCCCGTATCGAAAAATCCACTCCCTCACTGACATCCTCGACTCTCTATACGGACTGGGCAAATCATAAGTTTACAGTCCACCTTTAAACTATAACATTCATCATATTTTAGAAAGCATCTAAAAAGTATTTTTTTTATTACCAGTATAAAAATAGTTATGCGTACACTTTAATTTAAACTAAAAAAAGGAAATTTTAAATTTTAAGTTTAAAGTTTATTATTTTCCCTCCCCTTAACCCTATTGCGCTTAAGATTTGCCCGGTTCAACTTTAGTAAATATCGTTAAAACCATTTTATCAGAAAATGATAGAATTGATTTTAAGAAAATTTACATAATCGAATCCCCCGTATCGAAAAATCCACTCCCTCACAGACACCCTCGAATCTTGATACGGACTGGGCAAATCATAATTTTACAGTCCACCTTTAATCTTAAAGGATTTATAACAATCATCATATTTTTAAAAGCATTTAAAAAGTACTTTTTTGTTATCAGTATAAAAATAGTTATGGGTACACTTTAATTTAAACTAAAAAAAGGAAATTTAACATTTTAAGTTTAAAGTTTATTATTTTCCCTCCCCTTAACCCTACTGCGCTTACGGTTTGCCCGGTTCAACTTTAGTAAATATCGTTAAAACCATTTTATCAGAAACTGATAGAACTGATTTTAAGAATATTTACATAATTGAATCCCCCGTATCGAAAAATCCACTCCCTCACTGACACCCTCGAATCTTGATACGGACTGGGAAAATCATAAGTTTTAAGTCCACATTTAAACTATAACATTCATCATATTTTAAAATCATCTAAAAAGTTTTTTTTTTTATTACCAGTATAAAAATAGTTATGTGTACACTTTAATTTAAACTAAAAAAAAGAAATTTTAAATTTTAAGTTTAAAGTTTATTATTTTCCCTCCCCTTAACCCTATTGCGCTTAAGATTTGCCCGGTTCAACTTTAGTAAATATTGTTAAAACCATTTTATCAGAAAATGATAGAATTGATTTTAAGAAAATTTACATAATCGAATCCCCCGTATCGAAAAATCCCCTCCCTCACAGACACCCTCGACTCTTGATACGGACTGGGCAAATCATAAGTTTACAGTCCACCTTTAATCTTAGAGGATTTATAACAATCATCATATTTTTAAAAGCATTTAAAAAGCACTTTTTTTGTTATCAGTATAAAAATAGTTATGGGTACACTTTAATTTAAACTAAAAAAAGGAAATTTAACATTTTAAGTTTAAAGTTTATTATTTTCCCTCCACTTAACCCTACTGCGCTTACGGTTTGCCCGGTTCAACTTTAGTAAATATCGTTAAAACCATTTTCTCAGAAAATGATAGAATTGATTTTAAGAAAATTTACATAATCGAATCCCCCGTATCGAAAAATCCACTCCCCAACATACACCCTCGACTCTTGATACGGACTGGGCAAATCATAAGTTTACAGTCCACCTTTAATCTTAAAGGATTTATAACAATATTCATATTTTTAAAAGCATTTAAAAAGCACTTTTTTTGTTATCAGTATAAAAATAGTTATGGGTACACTTTAATTTAAACTAAAAAAAGGAAATTTAAAATTTTAAGTTTAAAGTTTATTATTTTCCCTCCAATTAACCCTACTGCGCTTAAGGTTTGCCCGGTTCAACTTTAGTAAATATCGTTAAAACAATTTTATCAGAAGATGATAGATGTGTTTTTAAGAAACATAATTGAATCCCCCGTATCGAAAAATCCACTCCCTCACTGACACTCTCGACTCTTGATAGGGACTGGGAAAATCATAAGTTTACAGTCCACCTTTAAACTATAACATTCATCATATTTTAAAAAGCATCTAAAAAGTCTTTTTTATTACCAGTATAAAAATAGTTATGCGTACACTTTAATTTAAACTAAAAAAAGGAAATTTTAAATTTTAAGTTTAAAGTTTATTATTTTCCCTCCCCTTAACCCTATTGCGCTTAAGATTTGCCCGGTTCAACTTTAGTAAATATCCTTAAAACAATTTTATCCGAAAATGATAGAACTGATTTTAATAATATTTACATAATTGAATACCCCGTATCGAAAAAAACACTCCCTCACAGACACCCTCGACTCTTGATACGGACTGGGCAAATCTTAAGTTTACAGTCTACCTTAAATCTTAAAGGATTTATAAAACATCATATTTTTAAAAGCATTTAAAAAGCACTTTTTTTTAATATCAGTATAAAAATAGTTATGGGTACACTTTAATTTAATAAAAAAAAAGGAAATTTTAAGTTTAAAGTTTATTACTTTCCCTCCCCTTAACCCTACTGCGCTTAAGATTTCCCGGTTCAACTTTAGTAAATATCCTTAAAACTATTTTATCAGAAAATGATAGAATTGATTTTAAGAAAATTTACATAATCGATTCCCCCGTATCGAAAAAGCCACTCCCTCACTGACACCCTCGACTCTTGATACGGACTGGGCAAATCATAAGTTTACAGTCCACCTTTAATCTTAAAGGATTTATAACAATCATCATATTTTTAAAAAGCATTTAAATAGCACTTTTTTTGTTATCAGTATAAAAATAGTTATGGGTACACTTTAATTTAAACTAAAGAAGGAAATTTAAAATTTTAAGTTTACAGTTTATTATTTTCCCTCCCCTTAACCCTACTGCGCTTACGGTTTGCCCGGTTCAACTTTAGTAATTATCGTTAAAACCATTTTATCAGAAAATGATAGAATTGATTTTAAGAAAATTTACATAATCGAATCCCCCGTATCGAAAAATCCACTCCCTCACAGACACCCTCGACTCTTGATACGGACTGGGCAAATCATAAGTTTACAGTCCACCTTTAATCTTAAAGGATTTATAACAATCATCATATTTTTAAAAGCATTTAAAAAGCACTTTTTTTGTTATCAGTATAAAAATAGTTATGGGTACACTTTAATTTAAACTAAAAAAAGGAAATTTAAAAATTTAAGTTTAAAGTTTATTATTTTCCCTCCACTTAACCCTGCTGCGCTTAAAGTTTGCCCGGTTCAACTTTAGTAAATATCGTTAAAACAATTTTATCAGAAGATGATAGATGTGATTTTAAGAATATTTACATAATTGAATCCCCCGTATCGAAAAATCCACTCCCTCACTGACACTCTCGACTCTTGATACGGACTGGGAAAATCATAAGTTTACAGTCCACCTTTAAACTATAACATTCATCATATTTTAAAAAGCATCTAAAAAGTATTTTTTTTTATTACCAGTATAAAAAGAGTTATGCGTACACTTTAATTTAAACTAAAAAAAGGAAATTTTAAATTTTAAGTTTAAAGTTTATTATTTTCCCTCCCCTTAACCCTACTGCGCTTACGGTTTGCCCGGTTCAACTTTAGTAAATATCGTTAAAACCATTTTATCAGAAACTGATAGAACTGATTTTAAGAATATTTACATAATTGAATCCCCCGTATCGAAAAATCCACTCCCTCACTGACACCCTCGACTCTTGATACGGACTGGGAAAATCATAAGTTTTAAGTCCACCTTTAATCTTAAAGGATTTATAACAATCATCATATTTTTAAAAGCATTTAAAAAGCACTTTTTTTGTTATCAGTATAAAAATAGTTATGGGTACACTTTAATTTAAACTAAAAAAAGGAAATTTAAAATTTTAAGTTTAAAGTTTATTATTTTCCCTCCAATTAACCCTACTGCGCTTAAGGTTTGCCCGGTTCAACTTTAGTAAATATCGTTAAAACAATTTTATCAGAAGATGATAGATGTGTTTTTAAGAAACATAATTGAATCCCCCGTATCGAAAAATCCACTCCCTCACTGACACTCTCGACTCTTGATAGGGACTGGGAAAATCATAAGTTTACAGTCCACCTTTAAACTATAACATTCATCATATTTTAAAAAGCATCTAAAAAGTATTTTTTTTTTATTACCAGTATAAAAATAGTTATGCGTACACTTTAATTTAAACTAAAAAAAGGAAATTTTAAATTTTAAGTTTAAAGTTTATTATTTTCCCTCCCCTTAACCCTACTGCGCTTACGGTTTGCCCGGTTCAACTTTAGTAAATATCGTTAAAACCATTTTATCAGAAACTGATAGAACTGATTTTAAGAATATTTACATAATTGAATCCCCCGTATCGAAAAATCCACTCCCTCACTGACACCCTCGAATCTTGATACGGACTGGGAAAATCATAAGTTTTAAGTCCACATTTAAACTATAACATTCATCATATTTTAAAATCATCTAAAAAGTATTTTTTTTTTATTACCAGTATAAAAATAGTTATGTGTACACTTTAATTTAAACTAAAAAAAAGAAATTTTAAATTTTAAGTTTAAAGTTTATTATTTTCCCTCCCCTTAACCCTATTGCGCTTAAGATTTGCCCGGTTCAACTTTAGTAAATATTGTTAAAACCATTTTATCAGAAAATGATAGAATTGATTTTAAGAAAATTTACATAATCGAATCCCCCGTATCGAAAAATCCCCTCCCTCACAGACACCCTCGACTCTTGATACGGACTGGGCAAATCATAAGTTTACAGTCCACCTTTAATCTTAGAGGATTTATAACAATCATCATATTTTTAAAAGCATTTAAAAAGCACTTTTTTTGTTATCAGTATAAAAATAGTTATGGGTACACTTTAATTTAAACTAAAAAAAGGAAATTTAACATTTTAAGTTTAAAGTTTATTATTTTCCCTCCACTTAACCCTACTGCGCTTACGGTTTGCCCGGTTCAACTTTAGTAAATATCGTTAAAACCATTTTCTCAGAAAATGATAGAATTGATTTTAAGAAAATTTACATAATCGAATCCCCCGTATCGAAAAATCCACTCCCCAACATACACCCTCGACTCTTGATACGGACTGGGCAAATCATAAGTTTACAGTCCACCTTTAATCTTAAAGGATTTATAACAATATTCATATTTTTAAAAGCATTTAAAAAGCACTTTTTTTGTTATCAGTATAAAAATAGTTATGGGTACACTTTAATTTAAACTAAAAAAAGGAAATTTAAAATTTTAAGTTTAAAGTTTATTATTTTCCCTCCAATTAACCCTACTGCGCTTAAGGTTTGCCCGGTTCAACTTTAGTAAATATCGTTAAAACAATTTTATCAGAAGATGATAGATGTGTTTTTAAGAAACATAATTGAATCCCCCGTATCGAAAAATCCACTCCCTCACTGACACTCTCGACTCTTGATAGGGACTGGGAAAATCATAAGTTTACAGTCCACCTTTAAAATATAACATTCATCATATTTTAAAAAGCATCTAAAAAGTCTTTTTTATTACCAGTATAAAAATAGTTATGCGTACACTTTAATTTAAACTAAAAAAAGGAAATTTTAAATTTTAAGTTTAAAGTTTATTATTTTCCCTCCCCTTAACCCTATTGCGCTTAAGATTTGCCCGGTTCAACTTTAGTAAATATCCTTAAAACAATTTTATCCGAAAATGATAGAACTGATTTTAATAATATTTACATAATTGAATACCCCGTATCGAAAAAAACACTCCCTCACAGACACCCTCGACTCTTGATACGGACTGGGCAAATCTTAAGTTTACAGTCTACCTTAAATCTTAAAGGATTTATAAAACATCATATTTTTAAAAGCATTTAAAAAGCACTTTTTTTTAATATCAGTATAAAAATAGTTATGGGTACACTTTAATTTAATAAAAAAAAAGGAAATTTTAAGTTTAAAGTTTATTACTTTCCCTCCCCTTAACCCTACCGCGCTTAAGATTTGCCCGGTTCAACTTTAGTAAATATCCTTAAAACAATTTTATCAGAAAATTTTAGAACTTATTTTAAGAATATTTACATAATTGAATCCCCCGTATCGAAAAATCCACTCCCTCACTGACATCCTCGACTCTTGATACGGACTGGGCAAATCATAAGTTTGCAGTCCACCTTTAAACTATAACAATCATCATATTTTAAAAAGCATCTAAAAAGCAATATTTTTATTACCAGTATAAAAATAGTTATGCGTACACTTTAATTTAAACTAAAAAAAAGGAAATTTTATATTTTAAGTTTTAAAGTTTATTATTTTCCCTCCCCTTAACCCTATTGCGCTTAAGATTTGCCCGGTTCAACTTTAGTAAATATCCTTAAAACTATTTTATCCGAAAATGACAGAACTGATTTTAAGAATATTTACATAATTGAATCCCCCGTATCGAAAAATTCACTCCCTCACTGACACCCTCGACTCTTGATACGGACTACTGGGCAAATCTTAAGTTTACAGTTCACCTTTAATCTTAAAGGATTTATAAAATGTCATATTTTTAAAAGCATTTAATAAGCACTTTTTTAATATCAGTATAAAAATAGTTATGGGTACACTTTAATTTAAACTAAAAAAAAGGAAATTTAAAATTTTAAGTTTAAAGTTTATTATTTTCCTTCCCCTTAACCCTACTGCGCTTAATATTAGCCCGGTTCAACTTTAGTAAATATCCTTAAAACTATTTTATCAGAAAATTTTAGAACATATTTTAAGAATATTTACATAATTGAATCCCCCGTATCGAAAAATCCACTCCCTCACTGACATCCTCGACTCTTGATACGGACTGGGCAAATCATAAGTTTACAGTCCACCTTTAAACTATAACAATCATCATATTTTAAAAAGCATCTAAAAAGCACTATTTTTATTACCAGTATAAAAATAGTTATGCGTACACTTTAATTTAAACTAAAAAAAAGGAAATTTTAAATTTTAAGTTTATTACTTTCCCTCCCCTTAACCCTACCGCGCTTAAGATTTGCCCGGTTCAACTTTAGTAAATATCCTTAAAACAATTTTATCAGAAAATGACAGAACTGATTTTAAGAAAATTTACATAATTGAATCCCCCGTATCGAAAAATCCACTCCCTCACTGACACCCTCGGCTCTTGATACGGACTGGGCAAATCTTAAGTTTACAGTCCACCTTTAATATTAAAGGATTTATAAAACGTCATATTTTTAAAAGCATTTAAAAAGCAATTTTTAATATCAGTATAAAAATAGTTATGGATACACTTTAATTTAAACTAAAAAAAGGAAATTTAAAATTTTAAGTTTAAAGTTTATTATTTTCCCTCCCCTTAACCCTACTGCGCTTAAGATTAGCCCGGTTCAACTTTAGTAAATATAATTAAAACTATTTTGTCAGAAAATAACAGAACTGATTTTAAGAATATTTACATAATTGAATCCCCCGTATCGAAAAATCCACTCCCTCACTGACACCCTCGACTCTTGATACGGACTGGGCAAATCTTAAGTTTACAGTCCACCTTTAATATTAAAGGATTTATAAAACGTCATATTTTTAAAAGCATTTAAAAAGCAATTTTTAATATCAGTATAAAAATAGTTATGGATACACTTTAATTTAAACTAAAAAAAGGAAATTTATAATTTTAAGTTTAAAGTTTATTATTTTCCCTCCCCTTAACCCTACTGCGCTTACGGTTTGCCCGGTTCAACTTTAGTAAATATCGTTGAAACCATTTTATCAGAAAATGATAGAATTGATTTTAAGAAAATTTACATAATCGAATCCCCCGTATCGAAAAATCCCCTCCCTCACAGACACCCTCGACTCTTGATACGGACTGGGCAAATCATAAGTTTACAGTCCACCTTTAATCTTAAAGGATTTATAACAATCATCATATTTTTAAAAGCATTTAAAAAGCACTTTTTTTGTTATCAGTATAAAAATAGTTATGGGTACAATTTAATTTAAACTAAAAAAAGCAAATTTTAAGTTTAAAGTTTATTATTTTCCCTCCCCTTAACCCTACTGCGCTTAAGGTTTGCCCGGTTCAACTTTAGTAAATATCGTTAAAACAATTTTATCAGAAGATGATAGATGTGATTTTAAGAATATTTACATTATTGAATCACCCGTATTGAAAAATCCACTCCCTCACTGACACTCTCGACTCTTGATACGGACTGGGAAAATCATAAGTTTACAGTCCACCTTTAAACTATAACATTCATCATATTTTAAAAAGCATCTAAAAAGTATTTTTTTTTATTACCAGTATAAAAATAGTTATGCGTACACTTTAATTTAAACTAAAAAAAGGAAATTTTAAATTTTAAGTTTAAAGTTTATTATTTTCCCTCCCCTTAACCCTATTGCGCTTAAGATTTGCCCGGTTCAACTTTAGTAAATATCCTTAAAACAATTTTATCCGAAAATGATAGAACTGATTTTAATAATAATTACATAATTGAATCCCCCGTATCGAAAAATCCACTCCCTCACAGACACCCTTGACTCTTGATACGGACTGGGCAAATCATAAGTTTACAGTCCACCTTTAATCTTAAAGGATTTATAACAATCATCATATTTTTAAAAGCATTTAAAAAGCACTTTTTTTGTTATCAGTATAAAAATAGTTATGGGTACACTTTAATTTAAACTAAAAAAAGGAAATTTAAAATTTTAAGTTTAAAGTTTATTATTTTCCCTCCACTTAACCCTACTGCGCTTAAGGTTTGCCCGGTTCAACTTTAGTAAATATCGTTAAAACAATTTTATCAGAAGATGATAGATGTGATTTTAAGAATATTTACATAATTGAATCCCCCGTATCGAAAAATCCACTCCCTCACTGACACTCTCGACTCTTGATACGGACTGGGAAAATCATAAGTTTACAGTCCACCTTTAAACTATAACATTTATCATATTTTAAAAAGCATCTAAAAAGCACTATTTTTAATACCAGTATAAAAATAGTTATGCGTAAACTTTTTAAACTAAAAAAAGGAAATTTTAAATTTTAAGTTTAAAGTTTATTATTTTCCCTCCCCTTAACCCTACTGCGCTTAAGATTTCCCGGTTCAACTTTAGTAAATATGATTAAAACAATTTTATCAGAAAATGATAGAATTGATTTTAAGAAAATTTACATAATCGAATCCCCCGTATCGAAAAATCCACTCCCTCACAGACACGCTCGACTCTTGATACGGACTGGGAAAATCATAAGTTTACAGTCCACCTTTAATCTTAAAGGATTTATAAAACGTCATATTTTTAAAAGCATTTAAAAAGCACTTTTTTAAATATCAGTATAAAAATAGTTATGGGTACACTTTAATTTAATCAAAAAAAGGAAATTTTAAGTTTAAAGTTTATTACTTTCCCTCCCCTTAACCCTACTGCGCTTAAGATTTCCCGGTTCAACTTTAGTAAATATCCTTAAAACTATTTTATCAGAAAATGATAGAATTGATTTTAAGAAAATTTACATAATCGAATCCCCCGTATCGAAAAATCCACTCCCTCACAGACACGCTCGACTCTTGATACGGACTGGGAAAATCTTAAGTTTACAGTCCACCTTTAATCTTAAAGGATTTATAAAACGTCATATTTTTAAAAGCATTTAAAAAGCACTTTTTTAATATCAGTATAAAATTAGTTATGGGTACAATTTAATTTAAACTAAAAAAAGGAAATTTTAAGATTAAAGTTTATTATTTTCCCTCCCCTTAACCCTACTGCGCTTACGGTTTGCCCGGTTCAACTTTAGTAAATATCGTTAAAACCATTTTATCAGAAACTGATAGAACTGATTTTAAGAATATTTACATAATTGAATCCCCCGTATCGAAAAATCCACTCCCTCACTGACATCCTCGACTCTTGATACGGACTGGGCAAATCATAAGTTTACAGTCCACCTTTAAACTATCACAATCATCATATTTTAAAAAGCATCTAAAAAGCACTATTTTAATTACCAGTATAAAAATAGTTATGCGTACACTTTAATTTAAACTAAAAAAAAGGAAATTTAAAATTTTAAGTTTAAAGTTTATTATTTTCCCTACCCTTAACCCTACTGCGCTTAAGATTAGCCCGGTTCAACTTTAGTAAATATCCTTAAAACTATTTTGTCAGAAAATAACAGAACTGATTTTAAGAATATTAACATAATTGAATCCCCCGTATCGAAAAATCCACTCCCTCATTGACACTCTCGACTCTTGATACGGACTGGGCAAATCTAAAGTTTACAGTCCACCTTTAATCTTAGAGGATTTGTAACAATCATCATATTTTTAAAAGCATTTAAAAAGCACTTTTTTTAGTATCAGTATAAAAATAGTTATGGGTACAATTTAATTTAAACAAAAAAAAGGAAATTTAAAATTTTAAGTTTAAAGTTTATTATTATCCCTCCACTTAACCCTACTGCGCTTAAGGTTTGCCCGGTTCAACTTTAGTAAATATCGTTAAAACAATTTTATCAGAAGATGATAGAACTGATTTTAAGAATATTTACATAATTGAATCCCCCGTATCGAAAAATCCACTCCCTCACTGACACCCTCGACTCTTGATACGGACTGGGCAAATCTTAAGTTTACAGTCCACCTTTAATATTAAAGGATTTATAAAACGTCATACATTTAAAAGCATTTAAAAAGCACTTTTTTAAATATCAGTATAAAAATAGTTATGGATACACTTTAATTTAAACTAAAAAAAGGAAATTTAAAATTTTAAGTTTAAAGTTTATTATTTTCCCTCCCCTTAACCCTACTGCGCTTAATATTAGCCCGGTTCAACTTTAGTAAATATCCTTAAAACTATTTTATCTGAAAATTTTAGAACTTATTTTAAGAATATTTACATAATTGAATCCCCCGTATCGAAAAATCCACTCCCTCACTGACATCCTCGACTCTTGATACGGACTGGGCAAATCATTAGTTTACAGTCCACCTTTAAACTATAACAATCATCATATTTTAAAAAGCATCTAAAAAGCACTATTTTTATTACCAGTATAAAAATAGTTATGCGTACACTTTAATTTAAACTAAAAAAAGGAAATTTTATATTTTAAGTTTTAAAGTTTATTATTTTCCCTCCCCTTAACCCTATTGCGCTTAAGATTTGCCCGATTCAACTTTAGTAAATATCCTTAAAACTAATTTATCCGAAAATGACAGAACTGATTTTAAGAATATTTACATAATTGAATCCCCCGTATCGAAAAATTCACTCCCTCACTGACACCCTCGACTCTTGATACGGACTGGGCAAATCATAAGTTTACAGTCCACCTTTAAACTATAACAATCATCATATTTTAAAAAGCATCTAAAAAGCACTATTTTTATTACCAGTATATAAATAGTTATGCGTACACTTTAATTTATTCTAAAAAAAAGGAAATTTTAAATTTTAAGTTTATTACTTTCCCTCCCCTTAACCCTACCGCGCTTAAGATTTGCCCGGTTCAACCTTAGTAAATATCCTTAAAACTATTTTATCCGAAAATGACAGAACTGATTTTATATATAAAAATACAGTCCACCTTTGCATTTAAAAAGCACTTTTTTTAATATCAGTATAAAAATAGTTATGGATACACTTTAATTTAAACTAAAAAAAGGAAATTTTAAGTTTAAAGTTTATTACTTTCCCTCCCCTTAACCCTACTGCGCTTAAGATTTCCCGGTTCAACTTTAGTAGATATCCTTAAAACAATTTTATCAGAAAATGACAGAACTGATTTTAAGAAAATTTACATAATTGAATCCCCCGTATCGAAAAATCCACTCCCTCACTGACACTCTCGACTCTTGATACGGACTGGGCAAATCTAAAGTTTACAGTCCACCTTTAATCTTAGAGGATTTGTAACAATCATCATATTTTTAAAAGCATTTAAAAAGCACTTTTTTTAGTATCAGTATAAAAATAGTTATGGGTACAATTTAATTTAAACAAAAAAAAGGAAATTTAAAATTTTAAGTTTAAAGTTTATTATTATCCCTCCACTTAAGCCTACTGCGCTTAAGGTTTGCCCGGTTCAACTTTAGTAAATATCGTTAAAACAATTTTATCAGAAGATGATAGAACTGATTTTAAGAATATTGACATAATTGAATCCCCCGTATCGAACAATCAACTCCCTCACTGAGACCCTCGACTCTTGATACGGACTGGGAAAATCTTAAGTTTACAGTCCACTTTTAATCTTAGAAGATTTATAACAATCATCATATTTTTAAAAGCATTTAAAAAGCACTTTTTTTATTATCAGTATAAAAATAGTTATGGGTACACTTTAATTTAAACAAAAAAAGGAAATTTAAAATTTTAAGTTTAAAGTTTATTATTTTCCCTCCCCTTTACCCTACTGCGCTTAAGATTTCCCGGTTCAACTTTAGTAAATATCCTTAAAACTATTTTATCAGAAAATGATAGAATTGATTTTAAGAAAATTTACGTAATTGAATCCCCCGTATCGAAAAATCCACTCCCTCACTGACACCCTCGACTCTTGATACGGACTGGGCAAATCTTAAGTTTACAGTCCACCTTTAATATTAAAGGATTTATAAAACGTCATACTTTTAAAAGCATTTAAAAAGCACTTTTTTTAATATCAGTAAAAAATAGTTATGGATACACTTTAATTTAAACTAAAAAAAGGAAATTTAAAATTTTAAGTTTAAAGTTTATTATTTTCCCTCCCCTTAACCCTACTGCGCTTAATATTAGCCCAGTTCAACTTTAGTAAATATCCTTAAAACTATTTTATCAGAAAATTTTAGAACTTATTTTAAGAATATTTACATAATTGAATCCCCCGTATCGAAAAATCCACTCCCTCACTGACATCCTCGACTCTTGATACGGACTGGGCAAATCATAAGTTTACAGTCCACCTTTAAACTATAACAATCATCATATTTTAAAAAGCATCTAAAAAGCACTATTTTTATTACCAGTATAAAAATAGTTATGCGTACACTTTAATTTAAACTAAAAAAAAGGAAATTTTAAATTTTAAGTTTATTACTTTCCCTCCCCTTAACCCTACCGCGCTTAAGATTTGCCCGGTTCAACTTTAGTAAATATCCTTAAAACTATTTTATCCGAAAATGACAGAACTGATTTTATATATAAAAATACAGTCCACCTTTGCATTTAAAAAGCACTTTTTTTAATATCAGTATAAAAATAGTTATGGGAACACTTTAATTTAATCAAAAAAAAAGGAAATTTTAAGTTTAAAGTTTATTACTTTCCCTCCCCTTAACCCTACTGCGCTTAAGATTTCCCGGTTCAACTTTAGTAAATATCCTTAAAATAATTTTATCAGAAAATGATAGAATTGATTTTAAGAAAATTTACATAATCGAATCCCCCGTATCGAAAAATCCACTCCCTCACAGACACCCTCGACTCTTGATACGGACTGGGCAAATCATAAGTTTACAGTCCACCTTTAATCTTAAAGGATTTATAACAATCATCATATTTTTAAAAGCATTTAAAAAGCACTTTTTTTATTATCAGTATAAAAATAGTTATGGGTACACTTTAATTTAAACTAAAAAAAGGAAATTTAAAATTTTAAGTTTAAAGTTTATTATTTTCCCTCCACTTAACCCTACTGCGCTTAAGGTTTGCCCGGTTCAACTTTAGTAAATATCGTTAAAACAATTTTATCAGAAGATGATAGATCTGATTTTAAGAATATTGACATAATTGAATCCCTCGTATCGAAAAATCCACTCCCTCTCTGACACGCTCGATGATACGGACTGGGAAAATCTTAAGTTTTAATCTTAAAGGATTTATAAAACGTCATATTTTTAAAAGCATTTAAAAATCACTTTTTTAATATCAGTATAAAAATAGTTATGGGTACAATTGAATTTAAACTAAAAAAAGGAAATTTTAAGTTTAAATTTTATTATTTTCCCTCCCCTTAACCCTACTGCGCTTACGGTTTGCCCGGTTCAACTTTAGTAAATATCGTTAAAACCATTTTATCAGAAACTGATAGAACTGATTTTAAGAATATTTACATAATTGAATCCCCCGTATCGAAAAATCCACTCCCTCACTGACACCCTCGACTCTTGATACGGACTGGGAAAATCATAAGTTTACAGTCCACCTTTAAACTATAACATTCATCATATTTTAAAAAGCATCTAAGAAGTATTTTTTTTTTATTAGCAGTATAAAAATAGTTATGCGTACACTTTAATTTAAACTAAAAAAAGGAAATTTTAAATTTTAAGTTTAAAGTTTATTATTTTCCCTCCCCTTAACCCTATTGCGCTTAAGATTTGCCCGGTTCAACTTTAGTAAATATCCTTAAAACAATTTTATCCGAAAATGATAGAACTGATTTTAATAATATTTACATAATTGAATCCCCCGTATCGAAAAATCCACTCTTTCACTGACACCCTCGACACTTGACACGGACTGGGCAAATCTTAAGTTTACAGTCCACCTTTAAACTATAACATTCATCATATTTTAAAAAGCATCTAAAAAGCACTATTTTTATTACCAGTATAGAAATAGTTACGTACACTTTAATTTAAACTAAAAAAGGGAAATTTAAAATTTTAAGTTTAACGTCTATTATTTTCCCTCGCCTTAACCCTACTGCGCTTAAGATTTGCCCGGTTCAACTTTAGTAAGTATCCTTAAAACAATTTTATATGAAAATCATGTCTTGACAATGGAATGCTGGAAGACAAATCCTCCTTTATTGTTAGCATTCGGAACCTCTTTTTACCCGACTACCAAGAAGGGTTATGTGTTTCACGCGTATCTGGTAAGTGGATTTCTTTATATCCTCGAAACATCCCAACGGCTGGATGGATTTTAATGAATGAGGTATCTATCGATTCGTCTTAACCGTTCGATAGTTTAAGGCTAGGTTTTGTTTTTATATATTCAAAATAGCGGTTGTAAAATACAAAATTGCGGTACCGTTAGTCATAGACATATAGTTTCAAATACAAAAATGTTTTAAATCAGGTAAAGAATTATTTTAAAAGCGATTTGGGTCAATAAAAACATTTCTTAAAAAATTACGAAATTTAAATTTTTATACGGTCCTTCAGTCCTATAAGTTATATTTAGTGAAATTTTCCGTTTACTTTTGACAAGTAATACAAAAAAAGTCCCGTTGTTCTACGATTAAAATTGACCGAGTAATACCTGTTTAAAGTTGGAGCATATTTTTTGCTGCAAATTGGGGGTCATTCACAAATTTAGTCGAAATATAATTTCGTCAGATATATGAAAAAATGGTTGAGAGTAAAATTAACATTGCAATATAAATTTGAAATCTTTAGTCATTCTGACATATTAATGCAAAATATACAATTTTTTAATACATATTTAAGAAGAAAAAAAAAACGGAATTTTTGTTAAATAAAATGATGCTAAATTAACAGCCTCAATTCTTTACAAAATGATACGTATTTTAAAATATTATTAGATTACACTAGCCTGCAAAAGTTGGGTTATTTCATGTTTTTTTAGCTTTTGCTAGTTTATTCTTATGTATTCTATACAGTTGAATCCGGAATTGACCTTCATTTTTAGCCATCACATCAAGATTTTTCGCAAATTGTAAATTTCAAAGTTCAAAAGTTCAAAGTTAAAATTTAATCTCCTCCCCCTTCTCATCACACCTCCCAGCTGTAAGAATCCCAAGATAAGCAAAAATATTGAATAAATTATTGAATCAAATAAAATAAAAAAGTTTTACATATGTTTTATAGTATGAGATTTTCGCTATATTTTAACTTGCACATTTTCAAAAAAATTCTAACGTGATGGTAAAAATGAAAGTCATTTTCAGATTTAGTGCTAAAATGTACGTAAAAATCAATTATCAAAAGTTAAAAAATACAACCATCTCCTCTACTTTATAGTATCCGATTTCTGTTATTCTTTAAATTCGACAATTTATGATTTGCGAAATATCCTGACATGATCGCTAAAAATTAAGGTAATTTTCGGATTCAGTGCTTAAAAATACATAAAAGTTTAAAACCATAACAATCTCCGTCTTGTATTATCTTATATAAAACTTTTTCACATACTTCTTGGCGGTAATCTATCCGAAATTTTTTGTGTTATCTTATAAAATAAGTATAAATGGTAACCACCGAAAATCATAATAATATTAGTTTGTTATCGGATTTGCGCCAGTATGTAAAATGTCATCTCGTTCGGATATTTGAAAGTGGGTTAAAGTTCGAATACAAATTTTGAACTGGAAAAACATACATAAGATCGTTGAAGTAACATAAAAATTTACAAAAATAACATAATTTTATTAAAAGAAATCATAAAAGAAATAGTCTCAAATCCTGACAAAATAAAACACATGTTATTTAAGCCAATCTGAAACTTAATAAATGTTAACTTAATCGTAACACTTGTACGATTTTTCTCAAAGCGCAAATACACATGAAATGAGATCTTCGAATACTTTAAGCACTTGGAATATGATCCCTCAAAGCCTAGCCAAACTCATTTGTTTTCAGAGCAGAAAAGTGGCATAAGTCATGCATTTTTAAAGTTTCATAACTCGCACAATTTTAGTGTCATATGAATGGGACTTTTTTTGTCTTACTTGCCAGTGTAATAGGAAAATTTTACTAAATATAACTTATAGGACCGGGGGACCGTATAAAAATTTAAATTTCGTAATTTTTTAAGAAATGTTTATATTGACCCAAATCCCTTTTTAAATATTTTTTATTTGATTTAAAGCATTTTTTAAATTGGAACTATATGTCTATGACTAACGGTTTAGGTATTAGCCATTTGACACCGTTGAGACCGGACACCCTGTAGAGTGGCAAATCATCAGATAGATAGGTCTTCCAAAATGAAGACGATGTTTCATTGACTATTTTACAGTCAGAAGCTCCGTTTAAATATTACACAACCTGGAAGTTATGGAGGTAGGATCTCTAGCTTTACTGCAACTTTAACCTTCATAGATATCTATAAGCATCATCAAAACAGTGTTTATAGATAGGAACTAGCAATTAGACACAACTTAAAAGTCATCAATACAAGTAAATAAAAGAAATATGTAAGTAATATAAAAAATAGTTTCATATTGATGAGAAATAATTAATTAGTTCGCTTTTAACACAGTCGGGTTTTTTCATTTTTATCCAACCTACTATCTTGAATTACTCTATCGGAAATATTGCGTTTCACAAAATCTAATTGTTTGAAACTACTGCGAACATGTTTTTTCCATTCTTCAGACACATTTTATTTGTTATTTTAAATTGCTGAAAATTACATACATTCTTTATTACATCATCAATCACTGTTCAAAAATAGAAGTCTACAATCACAGTCTGCCAATAACATTCCCAGCCGTTTAAGAAAACTGATTGATAGAAGTGTTTTTTACTTGAAAGTTCACAGAAGACTTAAATATTCCACCTAATTAAAAAATTATTTAAGCTTTGATGAATTGATTAAGGATTTGAAAGTTATTAACTATATTCTTTAAGTAATTAATCCGAGAATGTATGGGCTTAGAACATTGATTTATTACCCTGGCAATAAGAGAGTGAAAGATTTATTACAATCGTTACTGTAAATCATATCTTCTTGACTTAAAACTTAAAAAGAAGAAATTCAAACAGATTCTTGTGGTTTTTTCAATAAACGCCAGTACTTGCTATTTTATGACGAATGGATACAGTACTATGACTGTGCAACGCTGGAAGACAAATCCTCCTTTATTGTTAGCATTCGAAACCTCTTTTTATCCAACCTTCTATCTTGAATTAATCTATCGGAAATGTCGCGTTTCACAAAATATGATTGTTTGAAACTACTGAGAACATGTTTGTACCATTGTTAAGACACATGAAATTTGTTATTTGGCATTGTTGAAAGTAACATAAATTCATTATTACATCATCAATCACTGTTCAAAAATACAAGTCTAGAATCAAAGTCTGCCAATAACATTCCCAACCGTTTAAGAAAACTGGTTAATAGAAGTGGTTTTTGTTTGAAAGTTTACAGAAGACTTCAGTATTCCACCTAATTTAAACATTTATTTAAGCTTTGATGAATTGATTAAGGATTTGAAAGTTATTAACTATATTCTTTAAGTAGTTAATCCGAGAATGTATGGGCTTAGAACATTGATTTATTACCCTGGCAATAAGAGAGTGAAAGATTTATTACAATCGTTACTGTAAATCATATCTTCTTGACTTAAAGCTTAAAAAGAAGAAATTCAAACAGACTCTTGTGGTTTTTTCAATAAACGAGAGTACTTGCTATTTTATGACGAATGAATACAGTACTGTGTCTGTGCAACGCTGGATAACAAATCCTTCTTTATTTTTACCATTAGGAATCTCTTTTTATCCAACCTACTATCATGAATTAGTCTAACGGAAATGTTGCGTTTCACAAAATCTGATTGTTTGAAACTACTGCGAACACGTTTGTTCCATTGTTCAGACACATATTATTTGTTATTTTATTTTACATTGTTGAAAATTGCATAAATTCATTATTACATCATCAATCTCTGTTAAAAAATACAAGTCTATAAATCAAAGTCTGCCAATAACATTCCCAACCGTTACTGGTTAATAGAAGTGGTTTTTATTTGAAAGTTTACACAAGACTTAAATATTCCACGTAATTAAAAAATTTATTTAAGCTTTTAAGAGTAGATTAAAAATTTGAAAGTCATTAACGATATTAAGAATTTAATCCGAGAATGTATGGGTTCAGAACTTTCATTTATTACCCTGGCAATGAAAGGTAGAAAGATTTATTATAATCGTTACAGTAAATCATATTTTCTTGCATCACAACTTGAAAAGAAGAAATTAAAGATAGATTCTCGTGGTTTTTTAAATAAATGCCAGTACTTACTATTTTATGACGAATGGATATGCAACACTGGATGACAAATCCTCCTTTATTCTTAGCATTCGGAACCTCTTTTTATCCAACCTACCATCTTGAATTACTCTATCGGAAATGATGCGTTTCACAAAATCTGATTGTTTGAAACTACTGAGAACATGTTTGTTCTATTGTTAAGACACATTTTATTTGTTATTTTACGTTGTTGAAAATAACATAAATTCATTATTACATCATCAATCACGCTGCAAGAATATGGACTCTGTCACAAATGCCTCCATCCGTGTTAACCCTCCAGCTACCAGACGGGTTCAAGGTCCCCGAGAGGAAAACTGAATTAGTTCAAATACAGTAAAATCCAGCTGAATGAGATGAAATTAAGAAATTGCTGTGTAAATTCGTATTTTAAGATCTAAATCTGTAAAAATCGTCTTTTTTAGATATAAATTGTAAAAGAAAAGGGGATATTCCCGGGTAACAGAATCTAGGTGAAAACCATCATGTACTATATTATTTCTGACGTTAACGTCCCTTTTTCTCATCACATACTAAAGGCACAGCTTTGAATTACGTATGTTTCGAAAGGCTCTGCAAGCGACTTGTGACATAGTATACTTATATATGTGGCATTCTCACAATCTTTTGACTTTCGGGAATAAAAATCTGGTGAAATTAAACTTGCTAAAATAACATTTTAATCTGATAGACGAATGCCTTAATGATTCAAAATAAAGAAAAAATAGTCAGCAGCGAAAATGTTTTATTTAACTGAGGTTTATGTTAAACTTGTGAGTTTAATTTTCTTTACCATTTTTCAACTAAAACCTTTTATTTTCTTCTGATTTTTTACTTATAATGAATTTGCATAGTACCCATAGGACATTCAAATAAGAAATAATAACAATGTTGTATTTTTAGTACAAAATTTTGGTATAACATTGTCTTGAAGGGATGTTAAGGAAGGGACGATAAGGCAAAAAAGGGGGACGGTATAGGAAAAAAAGGGACGAAATGGAAAAAAAAGGGACGGTAAGGATGGAACGACAAGGAAAATTACCACCTATTTTAGGCAAATCATTATAAGACTAAGTGGTAGCCACAATGTTCATTGATTTTTAGAAACTGTTATTTACATTGGATTAAATTAAAAAGAAATTTAATTTACCTCGATAGGTGCAGGAATAAACCTTGGGGACGGTAAGACTACCAATAAAGCCACGATTCTTGAAAATGATATTTAAATGCTGATTCAGTAAATTTCCTGTCAAAGAATTTTAGACATTCTTTCTCTACCATTCTTCTGCATGAGAAAAAACTTGAAAAAAAGTCTGTGGCTGCATATGAACTGATTTTCTGTATAATTTTAGAAGAGGGACGGTAAGGAAACTAAAACCCAGGGACAGAGTTTAAAAAATAATAACAACGCTAAAAATGTGTGCATGTTATTTTTTGCTACATATTTATATAAAACAATAGTTCTAGTTTCGGAAAAAAATTACATCGAATTATTTTTATTGAAACAATTTTATACAGACACCTACAAACTTAAAAATCAGCATCAGGGACACGGGACGGTATAGGAGTTTTCCTGGTATTTGGAAACCCCAACATCGTCCAAGACTTATTTATCACGGTAATATTGTTATGCAGTCATGTAATGGGATGTTCCCTAGTATATAAAACATAAAAAAACACAAGAACATGTACTAAAATAAAAATTATTATCCAGAGACATAAAAGTCAAAAGATTGTGAGAATGTCCCATATATCGTTAAAACACGTTGTTTGATAAAAATAATTGCAATTAATCAAAAAGTAATGAAAAAACTTATCAACAAATAGTCTGAAAGATTGCGGCGAGAAAACCATGTCTTAAATTTGTGTTTTATTTATATTTTATTGTTTTCTTTATTGATTGGTGAATATTTTCAAATTAATTGCGATATAGTTTTCAAACAGATTGCTTCTGAAAGTACATTTTTTTCTCTATTCGACGGTGTAAAAATTGGTGTGCGGTATTTAGAAGTTTAAAAAATTGTGATAAAAGCTAACAAAAGTTAAATTTAATCGTTTACTGTTGCCACAGTCAAACTGACGTCAGCGTTACGCACAGACACCTTTGTATTTTATAATATAGAGTTCGAATAAAAAGTAATATTTATAACTGCGGTTGTAAGCATTATTGTAATTTTTTTACGATATCTTTTTTTTTCTTTTGTAGTCCGAGGGTTAAGAAAACTGTTTAATATAAGTGTTTTTTACTACTAACAGTGTATTTTAGGTGGTATTTGGTGTGAAATTTTATATATATATGTATCGCATAAGATTTTGCAAAAATCTATTATAAAAAATAAAAATAAAACAATTTTTTAAAAATGACAATATATTTTTATTTTTTTTAAGTTTAAAGATATGTGGAATTCAAATGCGGTTGCCAAACCACAATTTACAAACGGGATTCAATATACTTCAAACTCCTGCTCCTGAATTTTGATACTGGTAGAGGTAGAAAATGTTACTTTGACGCAATCATACTAAACTTTTAGGTTTTTTGATCAACAAGAAAGAAAAATTCATGCATCAAGCATAGATTATGAAACACTTTCCAACACATTCAGAATAATGTAAAAAAATTGCAGTTAAAAAATTAAAATATTACCCTAATTCAACTATATGGAAACGCATAGCACATTTCAAAACACAATTTCAGGTCTTCCCATCTACAATAGGAAAATTATCAGATTTTTTTTATCAGCCCAGTATAGGATATATAGATTTCTATCTACTAACTGCATGCATACCAAAATTTAGTTCACTTAAGAAATACATATGCTTCAGTTGAAAATTCCCCTACAGCAACTTACTAAAAGAAGGAGAATGGCACGTGAATACTTTTGTGCAGACCTGTATAGAATTTATATATAGTGAGTAACATGCAAAAAATTAATTTGATTTAAAAGCGCATACCAAATTTTAAACCGTACATCCCAGCAATTATTACTCAATGTCAGTATTGTAACGGATTTCTTTTGTGTGTCTCTGTAAATGAATAAAAAATGCCATGAATGCCCTGTTCTAACGGGATCATAGTGAAAGTCAGTGATTTATATCAGTTTCGATACATTTAAATAGCGTAATGTCATCACTCTGCCAACAATTTTCCCAATATACCATAATGTAATGGAATACTTTTGAGTGCCCCTGTAAATGAACTATTAATCCTACATACTTCATATACAATACCAAAGATGCTTTGATGACCTAAAAAACCTTTATCAATTGCATGAAAATCAGAGTCTATTAACGGGAGTTAGAGCGTCGACAGACGGACAGACGGACAGATGGACTGACAAACCGAATGGATAAACATTTTTCAACTTTGTTGGAAAGCGTTAAAAATGAAGTTGACTCCAACTGGCAAATATTTGGACAGTCTGAAGTAAGGGTCTCGTTTCTAGTACTATTGTTGAGCTTATTGTAGTTGTTATTTGGGATGATTTGGCTTATGCCCAGACATTGTTACAGCATCATTAAAAATGTAGTTAAATCTTCTTAACATGCAAATATTGTTATATTAATATAATAAACATTGTAAGTATTTTTTAACACACAAATATTGTTGCATCATCATTATAAATGTCGTTAACACTTCTGAAAATTTTCTGCAAAATGTGACTAAAAGCCATGATTTTATGCAAAATATGACTACACGCCATAACACTCTATAGGAAAATCGTAGTTTGTGTCTTACCTTTAAAACTTTCAAAACCATATGACGAAACCGACCTTTCAGGAGGAATTATTTCTTCCAACTTCCATTTATTTATTTATTTATTTAACTGAATAACAAACATGCGACTTGTGTGCTTGACATAGAGCCCGCTTATAAGTCGGAGACAAGATAGCACAATGAAATATTACAACACAAGAGAAATGCACCCTGGGAGTTCCACACAAAGTGTGTGTGCAATGGAACCAGCGGGAATCGAACCCACAAACTCTTACGCACAAGCGATTAACTGACTGGTGCTTTGACTACTCAGCCGCAGAGCCCCAACTTCCAGTTATGACTCTCAATCTCCAACTGACAAATATTTGACCTATCTGAAGGAAAGTTCTCCTGCCTTGTACCATTGTTGAGCTTATTGTAATTGTTATTTGGGATTGAATTGGCTTACACACAGATATTGTTACATCATTAAAAACACTAGGGGATCGAACCCGAGCTCCTCGGGTTACAGAGTATAGGTAAAAACAATTCTTTTTTTTCTTTTTTTTAACTCTAATTATTATTTTTTTACATGTAATATATATTTTAGATTGTGCACTAACATAAAAAAAGAATTTTTATATGAAAAATATCAATTATGCAATCAAATAAAGTTTTAAAATTTATTAAAAGCGTTACTTTCACTTGCCAGGAGTTCTTATCCCAAGATTTTGCGACTTAAGGCAGTCTTTCTGATCATTTCAGTGCTTTAAGCGCGTGGTTCAATCCCATGTTTGTTAATTTTGTTTCTTATTTACATTATTTTATTTATTTTTCTATAGAGGAAGTTTTAATTTTGTTATGGGACATCAGACGGAAACAAATGCTGACATTTTTACACTGTTTTAGAGGCAAGCGGATTAATATTTCATAATCGAGCTACACGTGATAGAGATACATTTAAAAATAATTCATGCTTGAAAATCTCTCTCTATATATATATATATATTACGCTATCGCACGTGGCACAGAAATCTCAATTATTTGTTAATTGTTTAATGGCAACCGCCGAATGAAACGCATCTCATTGGTTATTGTGTAATAGTTTTCAAAAGGGAATAACAATAAATAAAAAAAAGTTTAATTAATAACTGTAGAAAAAACAATTTATATAAGCTAAAAAAAAATAAAAGTAAATAAACAATTTATTAATAAATAAACAACAACATCCGGGTTACCATATCAAGCAAAATAACGACACTTTGGCGCCAGTTAAGTACCCTGGTGCGTATATGACATTGGCGTCAGAAAAAAATCGCGCCAACGTGGTGCGTATATGACATCTGTGTCGTCTTTTACTTATTTATTTATTTATTTATCGAACAACAAACATACGACTTCATCTCATTTAAAATACAATAAATAAATAAATAAATAAAGGTACTTTCCAGTATAGGTACTTGGCGAAATAGAGAAAAGGTCCATGGCGAGGAAAGAAATTTGGCAACGTACTTTCTGGCAACCTATTTAATCAAAATATTTTTTTCGAATAAAACTACATAAAAGTTGCCATGATCAGAAAGAGTTTGTACTTTAATGTTAGCTGGGCGCAATTCTCGCCAATAGCATTTTTTTTAACTCGCCAGCACATTTTTTTATTTTTCGAGGGGTAAATTAAAGCAATACTTTGATGTTGAAATTAAATAGTTTATGGTATTATTTATTCTTTTTCTGTTTTAAAGATTTTCTTTTTAAGTGAAAGTCATGCATTTTAAACGTTTCAGTTTTAAATTAAAGCTATCCATTTTAAATAAAATGAGTGAAAGGATTATATTTTAATCATGAAATATGAAAAACGGGTACAATGTTTGGCGATTTATCACCTGTGCCCGACTAACATAAAAATACCGAGTTCTTGATTTCTCTATCAGAATCTTCCTCTTTGGCGAAGGATCGAGCAAGTAAATTAAATTATGAATAAAAGTAACATGATACAATGCCTAGGATATATTTAAGGGAGACCAAACTGGTCGCCACGGACGAATAGTTATTTTAAAAACCATAATAACTCGGTCAATTAAGATACAATTTTCAAACAAATTGCATTTGAAAGTAGGTTTTTTTCTCTATTTGACGGCGTAAAAATTAAAAATGCGCGATATTTAGAAATTTAAAAAATCGCTGACATAGCAAGCATTTTTATTTAATTTTTTTTTTCAGGTTTTATGGGAAAATGACAACAAAATATACAGTATCTCCTATTTTCGACTATTTTCCGTTTAATTTCAATGACTTTTAATAGAAATGGGGTTCTTTTGTTGCCACGATTAGAAAAATGATATTAAAAGCTACAAAAAAATTAATATCTCAAAAATAAATTGAGATACAGCTTTCAAACAAATTACATTTAAAAGAGCATTTTTTTCCTCATACAACGGTGTAAAAATTTAAAATGTGCGGCGGTTAGAAGTTTAAAAATTTGCAGTAAAGAAAATTGCAAAACCAAAATTTTATTTTAAATTTCAAAATGTTGCCATACGCAAAATGACGTATGCGTTACGCACAGATATGTTTGTCCTTTATAATATAGATAGTCAAATTGTCTTAACATGCAAATATTGTTATATCAATATAAAAAGCATTGAAAGTACTTTTTAACACACAAATATTGTTTCATCATCATTATAAACGTCGTTAACACTCCTGAAGATTTTCTGAAAAATATGACTAAAAGCCATGTATTTATGCAAAATATGACTACACGCCATAACACTATATAGAAAAATTGTAGTTTGTATCTTACCTTTAAATCCTTCAAAACCCTATGACGAAATCAACCTTTCAGGCGGAATTATTTCTTGTACAAGGCAGGAGAACCTTATTTCAGACTGGTCAAATATTTGTAAGTTGGAGATTGATTAGAGTCATAACTGGAAGTTGGAAGAAATAATTCCTCCTGAAAGATTGGTTTCGTCATATGGTTTTGAAAGTTTGACAAGTTTTGAAAATAAATAATAATAAATAATAATAATAAATAATAAATAATAATAAATAATAATGTTTGATTTCTCCCAGCTTATTTTGTGTATTCCAAAAAATAACGTTACCTTACAGAAGCCAGCAATAAACTAATCAGATGTAGCATTGTACAATTAAATACTCTATAGCATTTTTTAAAATTTCTAAGCGTCGCACATTTTCGATTTTTATACCGTCGTATTGGAAAAAAAGTACTTTTAAATGCAATTTGTTTGAAAACTGTATCTCCATTGATTTTTGAAATATTAATTTTTTGTAGTTTTTAGCACCATTTGTTTAATTTTGGCAACTCAAGTACACCATTTAAGTAGAAAATAAACGGAAAATAGTTGAAAAATAGCAATTATATCTTTTTGTTGCCATTTTCTCATAACAACCGAAAGAAAATGTAATTAAAATGCGTGCTATTTTGAAGTCCATCGAAGCGGGGGTTGCATTGGGGCTTAAAATACGTGCTATTTTGAAAAAATATAAACGAATAATTTCTGTTAAAACGTGGAGCTATTATAAACTATATTTAATTTTAAGTTATCTATATTAATGTTACAAACAAATGAAGGCCTATGAATCATTAGATAGCCGTTTTTTTTTGTCGAGTTAATGACGGCATCTTTTTGCTGTATTTGTGTATTATTTTGCGATAGTGGCATCCTATGCATACTTTACTGTAGATGTTTAAGAGTGGATCGTAAATGTGGAATTCTTAAGTGGATGCGAATGACGTCATTTTACATAAAATAAAAGTGTGTGCTTTAAGTCTTAAAATTGAAATATGTTTTGTACTATTTATACCGGGTGTCCCAAAAAGGACTGACTGATTTTAAAATTCAATAACTTCCAAACGGTGACAGATATTAAAAAAATTCTTGCAGGAGGGTTATGCATAAAGTCAAAAGTTTTTTTACAGTGATTTTCGATTTTAATTCGAATTACAAACAATAGATGGCGCTGTAAATAATAGTCGCTAAATACAGGCTCGATTTTTGGTCCTTTCTGTTGTTCCATGCAGAAAAAGGAGATGGAAATGTATTATCCGGGCCACGAAGTACCAAAAATCGAGCCTGAATTTAGCCTCTATTGATCGCAGCGCCATCTATTGTTTGTAATTCTAACTAAAATCGAAAATCACTGTAAAAAAACTTTTGACTTTATGCATAACCCTCCTGCAAGAATTTTTTTAATATCTGTCACCGTTTGGAAGTTATTGAATTTTAAAATCAGTCAGTCCTTTTTGGGACACCCGGTATATACATATTTTTTTTTTTTCATCGGGGGCGACACTAAATTCTAAACAAGTTGGAAATTGCTCGTCAAACGTGGCAAATGAGGTGCGTTCGTACTATAACTAGTTTTATAATTATTTTTTGCACCCCATATTGTACTGAATGTATACTTTTTTGCACTTCATAAAGCGCATAGTCTGATACATCATTAAAATGCACTTCCAATAATTTTTTCCCATTCCCCGTAATGTAACGGAACACTTTTGACTGTCCCTGTAATTAAACTATACATCCGATTTTCCTAAAATTTGAAATAGCTCAACAAAACTTTGCAACAATTATATCTTTAAAATTTCAGACCATTCGGAAGGCTGTAATATCATTAAAATGCACTTGCAATAATTTTTCCCATTCCCCGTAATGTAACGGAACACTTTCGACTGTCCCTGTAATTAAACTATACATCCGATTTTCCTAAAATTTGAAATAGCTCAACAAAACTTTGCAACAATTATATCTTTAAAATTTCAGACCATTCGGAAGGCTGTAATATCATTAAAATGCACTTGCAATAATTTTTCCCATTCCCCGTAATGTAACGGAACACTTTCGACTGTCCCTGTAATTAAACTATACATCCGATTTTCCTAAAATTTGAAATAGCTCAACAAAACTTTGCAACAATTATATCTTTAAAATTTCAGACCATTCGGAAGGCTGTAATATCATTAAAATGCACTTGCAATAATTTTTCCCATTGGCCGTAATGTAAAGAAAAACTTTTGACTGTCCCTGTAATTAAACTATGCATCCGATTTTCCTAAAATTTGAAATGGCTCGACAAAATTTTGCAACAGTTATATCTTTAAAATTTCAGATCATTCGGATGGCTCTAATATCATTAAAATGCACTTGCAATAATTCTTCCCATTGGCCGTAATGTAAAGAAAAACTTTTGACTGTCCCTGTAATTAAACTACACATCCGATTTTCCTAAAATTTGAAATGGCTCGACAAAATTTTGCAACAGTTATATCTTTAAAATTTCAGATCATTCGGAAGGCTGTAATATCATTAAAATGCACTTGCAATAATTTTTCCCATTGGCCGTAATGTAAAGAAAAACTTTTGACTGTCCCTGTAATTAAACTATACATCCGATTTTCCTAAAATTTGAAATGGCCCGACAAAATTTTGCAACAGTTATATCTTTAAAATTTCAGATCATTCGGAAGGCTCTACTATCATTAAAATGCACTTTCAATAATTTTTCCCATTGGCCGTAATGTAAAGAAAAACTTTTGACTGTCCCTGTAATTAAACTATACATCCGATTTTCATAAAATTTTAAATGGCTCGACAAAATTTTGCAACAATCATATATTTGAAATTTCAGACCATTCGGTTGGGTAGTTTTTGCTCTGTTACATGCGGACAGACGGACGGACAGACGGACGGACAGACGAACGGACGGACTGAACGACGACTATAGGTGCTACGTATTTATATAATTACGAACGCACCTAAAAAGCAGAATTCCTGTTTTCTAGTTTATATTTCTCTTCGACAGGCATGTAGCCATTAATAAGTGGAAGTACTTCTGGATAAATACAGTTATAGACAACATTTTTTAAAAACATTGACACACAATATTGTATAATCCATTCTTTCTTCAATTATCATAAACAACTCTGGTTAAGACTTAATACATAATTAACCCTTTCAGGGGCAAAGCACTTCAATTACTAAAACGTTGAAATGAATGGATGACCCCGGAATTCACGATTAAATTTATATGGAAATAAGAAAAAGCTATATTTCACATACATAATAAACAGAAAATTTTATACCAAAATTATGGTGCTATTGTAGCATTCAACAATTAAAATTTAGTGGTTTCATAAACGTACCACCGCCTTTGAAAGGGTTAAATAAATAACAACTTTACAACAGAATTACAAAAAAAATCTATGTATAAGTAGGCAGTTCTTATTTTTAAAACTTTCCAACAAAGTTGAAAAGTATTTATGAATTCGGTTTCTCCGTGTATCTGTCCGTTTGCCGTCTGTCTGTCTGTCCGTGCTCTAACTCACGTAAATATAGTCCAATTACCGTGAAATTCATAGATGTTATTGGATATCGCTATGGCATGTTCGGTACTGAAAATGAAGTTATGTAGCATCTACGGTTCATTCAGGGTCGTACTGGCCCACCGGGCAACGAGGCAACTGCCCGGTGCGCCCATTGTCACTTTTTTTTTTTTTTTTTTTTTTTTTTTTTTTAAGCACGCTTAAAGTTCTGTATTCTGAAAGGCATAAAATTTTCAAAGATTTTCATTTGGAAAATTAAAAAGTAATGCTTTTTATTTTTTAAAGTATAGCATAAGCAAACTATGTGTGATCAAAGACAATTAGATAACCCAATTTCGAGATAACATAAGTTATCGACAATCAGATATGCCATTCTTAAACATTGTATCCTGACCAGACCTTGTTTCAAAGCCTGTACTAATGATAAATTCTAAGAAAAATAATATTAAGTATTCACTTATTTAGATATACACCTAAATTTCTGCTCGAAGAATGCTTCTAATAAGTGTCTAAAAAGTTTGCATATTTTCTTTTCTGCGTCTAAGTATTTAGCGCCCCTGGTGTTGCCAGGTATTTTTGTATTTATGCCTTTTGCACAAGTATAAACGACGAAACACTGTATAAGAAACAGATTCTCATTTTAAATGGATTCATTGACAGAAACTTCGATAGTCATGGCGCCCAGGTCCAGATTTTATTCAGTACCCCGAAGAATAGTAACTTCCACATAAATTAATATTAGAATTAATGGCGTATTTAGCATATTTTCTGTCAAATGTTTGGCGCCCTGGGTGGCTGCCCGGTAGTTTGATATTTCTGCTTTTATTGCGAAAGTACAAAAGACAAAAGATAGAAAAAAAAAGGAATTCCGATTTAAGACAGGAGATTTTCATTTTAATTTCATTTGGTCCCATTGTCAGAGCGATGGCTTTGGTAATCATGGCGCCCTTGGTCAGATTTTTTTAAGCGTTTCTGTAAAAATAACTTTCAAAAAATTAATATCGTGTTTTTGTAAGCATGGCGCCCTTGGTCAGATTTTTTCAGCGTCTCTGTAAAAATAAGTTTCAAAAACTAATATTGTTTTTTTGTAATCATGGAGTTCTTGGTCAGATTTTTTCAGCGCCTGTGTAAAAATAATTTTCAAAAAATTAATATCGTTTTTTTTAATCACGGCGCCCTTAGTCAGATTTTTTTTTCAGCGCCTCTGTAAAAATGCCTTTCAAAAAACTATTTCTCTAATCATGGCGCCCTTGGATAGATTTTTTTTAGCGCCTCTCTAAAAAAAATTTAAAAAACTAATATCGCGTTTTGTAATCATGGCGCCCTTGGTAAATTTTTTTTCAGCGCCTCTGTAAAAATAAATTTCAAAAAACCATATTGTGTTTTTGTAACAATGGTGCCCTTGGTCAGATTTTTTCAGCGCCTGTGTAAAAATAAATTTTCAAAAACTAATATCGTGTTTTTCTAATCATGGCGCCCTTGGACAGATTTTTTTCAGCGCCTGTGTAAAAATAAATTTTCAAAAACTAATATCGTATTTTTCTAATCATGGCGCCCTTGGACAGATTTTTTTCAGCGCCTCTGTAAAAATGTCTTTCAAAAAGTTATCGTGTTTTTCTAATCATGGCGCCCTTGGTCATATTTTTCAGCGCCTCTGTAAAAATAAGTTTCAGGAAACTAATTTCGTGTTTTTTAATCATGGCGCCCTTAATCAGATATTTTCAGCGCCTCTGTAAGATAATAACTTTCAAAAAACTAACATGTGTATTTGTAATCATGGTGCCCTTGGTCACATTTTTCTTTTAGCGCCTCTGTAAAAATGCTTTTCAAAAAACTATTATCGTGTTTTTCTAATAATGGCGCCCTTGTACAGATTCTTTTCAGCGCCTCTGTAAAAATAAATTTCAAAAAACCATATTGTGTTTTTGTAACCATGGTGCCCTTGGTCAGATTTTTTCAGCGCCTCTGTAAAAATAAATTTTCAAAAACTAATATCGTGTTTTTCTAATCATGGCGCCCTTGGACAGATTTTTTTCAGCGCCTGTGTAAAAGTAAATTTTCAAAAACTAATATCGTGTTTTTCTAATCATGGCGTCCTTGGACAGATTTTTTTCAGCGCCTCTGTAAAACTGTCTTTCAAAAAGTTATTATCGAGTTTTTCTAATCATGGCGCCCTTGGTCATATTTTTTTCAGCGCCTCTGTAAAAATAAATTTCAAAAAGCTATACTGTGTTTTTGTAATCATGGCACGCTTGGTCAGATTTTTTCAGCGCCTCTGTAAAAATAAGTTTCAAAAAACTGATATCGTGTTTTTGCAATCATGGCACCCTTGGTCAGAGATTTTTCAGCGCCTCTGTAAAAATGCCTTTCAAAATGCTATTATCGTGTTTTTGAAATCATGGCGCCCTTGGACAGATTTTCTTCAGCGCCTCTGTAAAAATCCCTTTAAAAAAAGTAATATCGTGTTTTTATAATCATGACACACACTTGGTCAGATTTTTTTCAGCGCCTCTGTAAAAATAAATTTCAAAAAACTATATCGTGTTTTTGTAATCATGGCGCCCTTCATCAAATATTTTTCATCGCCTCTCTAAAAATAAGTTAAAAAAAATTAATATCGTATTTTTGTAATCATGGCGCCCTTTGTTCATTTTTTCAGCACCTCTGTAAAAATAACTTTCAAAAAACTAATATCGTGTTTTCGTAATCATGGCGCCCTTGGTGAGATTTTTTCAGCGCCCCTGTAAAATTAATTTCCAAAAAACTAATATCATGCTTTTGTAATCATGGCGCCCTTGGTAAGGTTTTTTTTTCAGCTCCTCTGTAAAAATAACTTTGAAAAAACTAATATTGTGTTTTTGTAATCATGGTGCCCATGGTCACTTGGTCAGATTTTTTTCAGCGCCTCTGCAAAAATAACTTTCAAAAAACTGCTATCGTGATTTTGTAATTGCAATCCCCCCCCCCCACACACACACATGGGTTCTACTAAACTGGAGCATTCCATAATTTTTTAATGATAATATAAGTTAGACCGCCAAGACTAATTCTTCACAAGATTTCGCAATGGAAACTTATGTAAATTTTGTTTTTGAAAGAAGAAAATGTTAAATTTTCATATCTATTTAGAAATTCGATTACATTTTTAGCATCCGAAAATGCCAATATCTAAAAACGTTTAAAAAAAAAAAAAAAAAAAAACGGAACTGCTTAACCGCTTTAAACTTCAAACACCATCCCGATTTATAAATTGAAAAATACACATGTAATTAAAATAAATAGATAAACCACTAAAATTGTAAAAGTCGTTTTACAAAAGAATGGATGAATATAAGTAAGGAGAAGTGCAAATGTGTTTGTGTTCAGTTTTCAATGCTGTTAGTCAATAACGTGGGAGTTCCTAAGAAGACAAATTACCATTTCGGCAGAGTTTCAACCAGGTATGGGTTCTATAGAAACCCAATGGTTTCTGTAGTAATACCAGATGTGACACTTTTATTAATTATACCGTATTCCGAGATTTCTGGAGAAAATAGAAATCGGGTGTGAGGTATTTTCCCATAAAATACTAATTAACACACGACACATGCTCGGCGTACAGGCATCTGCGAACGTTAAAAACGAAAAATAAAATATTGAATTAAGCAACTGTTATAGCAGTTTTATAATGTTTTGTGTAATAAAACAAGTAGTGTATTACACAAAATTCCTCTTCAGTCGAGGATTCTTAATTGGTTTACATCTTTTTAGCTGCCCAAAACTTTTGATGACATTAAATAATTTTCATTAATACATACATCAAATTTTTAAAAATTCCCATTAAGGTGAAAACGAAAAATAACTTTTCCAGTTAAACCTTATCATTTTTTAGATACATTTCTTCTTTTCAAGATATCGAGTAAAAAATAACTGCAAAATAATGAACACATATAAGCTTAATGGACTCTATTCAGGTGACGTCAGACGCCAGAGCTGGCGGTATGAAGATCTGTTATTCTAGTTACTGCGCCGGCAGAATACCAGTATGCGCAGGCGCAAACACCGCTAGCAGACGACTTTAGCCTTGACCCAGGTTGAGTGCATACATTTTAACTGAAAATTTGCAAACTTAGGGAATTTTCTCGCATGCAGAACAACATTTTGAATTTAGATTACAAATTACAATATAGTGTATGCTGCTGCATCAAAGAATTGTTTTGCGGTATTTTTGACAAACAAGCAAGACCCACGACGAGAAGAGACCTGTCAATCATACGTGACGTAGTCTAAGACGAACCCATTTCTCCCAAATCGGAGCGGGGATTTGTCTTCTCTATGCCGCGCCGTAGAGGAAAAAGGAAAGGTTGCGATATTTCCCAAATATGCGAGGTTTTGGCGCTATTTATATATATCATTAATTTGCCTTAAAGTTTTTTAGTAATTATATTATAAATTAAGCTGGTAAATTAAAAATAAAATCTTTAATTATTACTTTAATTTATTTTTTAAATTTTTCATTGACTATTGTGTTAAATTATATCTTTATTGGTTATTAGAAGTATTTAAAAATACATTAAGTAAAAAATCATCTGTAGTAAAAAAACTTTAAGGCAAATTAATGATCCAACTACGACCTTTTTCTTAATTTATTTTTAGCTCGATGGACTTTAAAGGGGAATTACATAAAAGCGTTAAAAATTTATATAAACTATGTTACTTTTTAATTATTACGATAATGCAGAGAATTAATTATTTTTGTTTAAGTATAATTTATTAAAAATTTTGTTAAAAAATAGTATTTTTTCTTTTTTAATAAATGAATTACATCTCGACTATTTGTAATAGCGAAATACTTAAGAAACACTGATTTACTTTATTTAAGCACATCTTTCATTTTAAGAATAATCAATTGAATTGTGCATTTTTGTAAAGGTAATAATATCATATTTTGGACTTTTAACTTATATTATCTTAAAACTTAATGTATTTTTAAATACTTATAATAACCAATAAAGATATAAATTAACACAATAGTCATTGAAAAATTTAAAAAATAAATTAAAGTAATAATTAAAGATTTTATTTTTAATTTACCAGCTTAATTTATAATATAATTACTAACAAAACTTTAAGGCAAATTAATGATCCAACTACGACCTTTTTCTTAATTTATTTTTAGCTCGATGGACAGAAAAAAATCTACGAGCGGAAAAATTAAAAAATAGATGCATCCGTAGTCCGTTTTTAAAAATGAAGAATATCTATATGAAATAAGTTAAATTAAGAAATGCACTTAACAAAAGGAGGAGGGGGGGGGGGTCCTGATGTAAAATTATAAGTGACTTGCTGTTTCAGAATGGCAGTATTTTTTTCTTTATTTCTGTGCTGTCACGTCGAAAATTCTGTTCAAAATGCCCGTTTTGATCTTTTCTAGGTTTATTTTTTGCTCTATGGACAGAAAAAAAAAAAATCTACGAAGGGAAATATTAAAAAATAGATGCATCTAAAATCCGTAGCCCAGACCGCATTTTTTTAAAATGAAGAATATATATATGAAATAAGTTAAATTAAGAAATGCACTTTAAAAAAAAAAGGGGGGGGAAGCTCCTGGTGTAAAATTATAAGCGACTTGCTGTTTCAGAATGGCGGTATTTTTTTTTTCTTTATTTCTGTGCTGTCACGTCCGAAAATTCTGTTCAAAACGCCTGTTTTGATCTTTTCTACGTTTATTTTTTGCTCCATGGACAGAAAAAAAAAATCTACGAAGGGAAATATTAAAAAATAGATGCATCTAAAATCCGTTGCCCAGGCCGTGTTTTTTAAAATGAAGAATATATATATGAAATAAATTAAATTAAGAAATGCACTTAAAAAAAGGGGGGGGGGAAGCTCCTGGTGTAAAATTATAAGCGAGATGCTGTTTCAGAATGGCAGAACTTTTTTTCTATAATTTTGTGCCGTACTTTATGTACAATCATTCTTTCTTTAGAATGAATTGTTTTCCCTTTTGAGGACATGTTTAATATTTTAAAAAAAAATTGTTTTGGAAAAAAAAAAAAACAGTTTAAAAATGGCAAGATAAACTAAATGACAGAGAGAGACAGTAAAACACAGCTAATCGAGAGAGGGAAAACAGGTTTCTGTCAAGGAATGAGCAAGTTATTGGCGCGAAAATTATTTCATTGTAACCCTCTAGCTCTTAGTGGGGAATGGTCAAACTGAAACAGCGGGGTCATTTTTCCCTTCCAGTATCACCTTGTACACCTTCCGTAAAATAGACTCATCTAAAAGAGGGTGTTTCCCAAGTCTCATCCATGGATGTATTATTAAATATTTAACAATACATCCATGGTCTCATCAGTAGCGGATAGGGACAGCTTAATGCAACAATGTTAAAGAAGCGCCTGCATTATAGAAGAAGGGAGAAGGAAATTTCGTGGGGATTTTTCTAAACCTGGTTTGAAGCAAAGGAAAAAAATAAGCTTTTGCATTACTACTAGCGCCACCTATCCAAAATATTTGAAAATAATATTAAAAAAGAAATCTTTAGATAATAATCTTTCCAACATTGTAGTAAGAAGTATATAAATAAGTAAACAAATATCTACAACTTTTACTGTTAAATATTAAAAGCAGTTCATCTTTTATGTCATAATAATGTTATTTAATATTTAACTCATTACATATAAATGAATTGACAGGGATATGTATGTGGCGTTTTAACAGCTTTAAGGCTATAGCAAATTAGTCACCAAGGGATGTAATAAAATTATTATTTCTTATCTTAAGCTAAATCTTTTAACTTCGCTGCCAGAAAACAATAAAACAAACATCAGAAAACAATAAATATGATTTAACTAACATATACGTCTATAATTAAAATATACATGACTTTAAACTTGTTCCTTAACCCCTTGGGGACGAGCGACATGTATACGTGCCGCATGAAGCGCTCAGAATCCTTGTCTTTCCTCACCAGTAAAATTTGCCTTATTTAATCAACGCATTTTCTCGTTTCAAGAAGACACAAATTTCTATTTTTAAAAAATGGTGACAAAAGATTAAAAATTTCGTAAAAGGCTCTCGTCCCGAAGGGGTTAAGTATAATTATGTATATGTAACCTATTGTTATATATAGTACGTCAATGTGGCTTTTTTTTTAATATAAAATTTAAAAGCTATAACAACTTGTTTTCTCTATATTCTTAATTTTAAATGTTTCTTTGTTTTATAATAAATAAATAAATAAATCCCAATTGAGAGGGCAAAGTTTTTTTTTTTTTTTTTAATTATTATTACACTGAACTAAACATATTTTTATTTTAGGATTATTTCAGTTCCTATTTTATAGAAAATGTATAATGAGAGCATCTCATATATTTTTTTTATTATAATGCATTCTCTTCAAGTATTAACATCTTAATTTATAGTAATAAAAGTGGGAGAAAAATAGAATATAAACGCGCAATAAAATATAAAACACATGGATAAGTACCAAGTACAAATGAACATCAACAAAACAACGTGCCGAAGCCGGCTAGGGATTTTTTGATTTTATCCCCATAGCTTTACGCAGTGGAAGTTTTAACATTGTTGCATTAAGCTGTCCCTATCCGCTACTAGTCTCATCTCGTGGTGGGTTTATAATAACTCACACTCCATAGACTGCTATGCTAAACACCGCCAGTAAATACCGCCAGCAGACGAATTTTAGCCTCGACCTCAGGTCGCGTGCATAAGGTCCATTGCGGTAGGGAAAAATGTGTTATTCATCTTCTTTTCAATTTTTTCCCACCAAAAATATTTCTAAAGTATAGACTTAATTTTATATGAAGTGTTAAAATCTTACGAGTGTGTGAAGTGTTAAAATCTTGAGTACACAGAAAAAAGATGTTAAAAATGTGAATTTCCCGAGAAGATATTTTAAATATATGAATGCATCAAAAGTCCCTAGACTTAACATTACGGAGAAGAATTTCGAAGCTGAGTGACCAGCCCTCTTAAGTATTTCTATTTTCTTTGACTTTGCTTTTTATTTTTAATACAATGCTAAAATATAATTTTGATACATATTACTTTTAAAAAATGCAAATATATTTGAAGCTATTGCCGTTCTTCTGGTGCGTTTTCTGTGTGTGTGTGTGTGTGCGCGCGCGCGCGCGTGAGTTGCGGCGGCCATTGTAGTTTAAATTTGGCTTATCTGAAATTAAAACAAACAGTAATTTTTAATTAAATATGACTTATTTTAGTGACTAGACGAGACAAAGTGTGAAAATATTCAACTTTTATCGTAGAAAAATACTGATTTTTGATGATAAAAAAAAAAAAAAAAAAATCCTTAATGCACTGCATAATTATATATAAAAAAAAAGCTGACAAAATTAGAAGTGAAACAATTCAGTTATTTTAAAGTAATCGTGTTGTGGTCGTCTTTTTAAAAATGCAATCGTCTATTCCAAATTTTGGCCACATAAAGAAGTCTTAATTCCGTTGATAAAGCTGCTAAAATAAAAACTCGATTTTCCGAAATTTATAAGTTATGTTCTCAAAAAAGTATTTTTTAACGTTCAATAACGCGAAAATTTCTGCTTATTTGCAAACATAAAAATTGTGTTCGACAGAAACCGAATTTCGGTACCTTCCTAGTTTCGAGCGAAAACGAAAGCGAAACTGTTTTAAAAATAATTTCAAAGTAATTAACATAAACATACATATATGCATGTTATCTGAATAATGTTTTGCGTAGAAACGGCAGTAAATAATTATTAATTAAAAAATAATTTGATTGATATAAAAATTAATTAAATATAAGGAGCTTTAAACATAAAAATTATTAAAAAATAATTTAATTTAAAAATAACGAATTTAATCAATATTAGCAATATCTTCTAGATTTATCACCTTGTATGTGAATACATAGTATGTGCGGCTCTTTGGATGGGAGTGCCGTTTGGGAGAGGCAGTTATAGTAATACCGAATATTCGGCAGTACTTTCGCCGAAACTAAGATTTTGGGCTGAAAACGAAAATGAAACTGAATATTTGGCCAAACTCTATATAAAAGAATGAGACTTTCAGTCTTGGTTATTGGAGTAATTTGTAATACAATCGATTCTTTTCTTTAAATTAATTACATCTTGAGTTAATATTGATTGTTGTCTCGTGACAACAGTTCTCTTCCTCTTCCCCGACTGTCGCGTCCGGAAATTCGGTTCAAAACGCCACCTTTGACAGCATTTTCTGAAGGATCTTTTGCTTTTCTCGAAAAATATAAAAGACAGTTCGATTACAAAGTGTCTGAGGGCAATAAAAAATAGCTGGTGTTTTCGGCCACGTAAATCAGTCAGCAGTTGTAATGAAATTTAATGAAAACCTTTAAAACAAAACTTATCATGCAATAAAATTCAAGTAATACTACTTTTTAAAATAATATATTCAACGTAATACTTTTAAAGAATTATTACTTTTCCGAAGATTTTCTGTCCCCCGCCCCCCTTGCCCTGCTTACACAGAGGAATCGCGGTAAAAAGAACAAGATCCTTGAAAAACAGAAACAACTACATTATTGGGCACAGCCTTTGTAAGTTTGCTCATTTGAAAGGAAACCTAAATGCATTATGTTCCAAAGAAAAGAGAGTACCGATATCAGACATCTATTGTCCACTCTACAGAAACTGGAAATGCACGTGTTTCTAATTTTCAACCGATAGTCGGTGTAAATAAAGTGCCCCTGATGTGAAATCTGCTTCGTTTGTCTCGTTCCATCCAGTGTTAAAGAACTACTCCGTCTTTATATTATTTGCCTGTGTTTCGAGTTATTTACTTATTTTAGTGTAATCTTAAACATTTTTCGTAAGCTTGTGCTTCGTACTTTTTTAAAAAATAGTGTACAGTACACAATATTATAAAAAAATCATGACCATCACAGCTCAGATATGCTGATGTTGCATCTTGCATAACAAGAACTGTGAATTGTCCATGGAAAAACAATATAAGGTAAGATTACTTATAATTTTTTTTAATTGTACCTCTTTCACAAGAGAGTCAGTTTGAATTTTTGCGAAATCTTCAAAATTTGTCTAGTCTAATGTATTTCGTTATTTTCTCTTTATAACTGTTGAGGAAAAAAAAAATCTGGGATGAAAATTAAATGACATTTTTAATATTTCCCGAAATATTATTTATTTGTTCTACAAACTAAATTGAATAATAACAAAAACTAGTAATAATATTAAAGAATATTTGTCTTTCATGCAATTGCAGACTATATATAGATATTTAACTGTTTAAATAGAAGGATTCAAACCAAACGCTTCTCTATGATATCTTTTTAATGTTGAAAAAATAAAGAATTACTACAATTTTTAAAAATAATTCACGTAAAAGAGACGTCATTCTTTCCCTGATCGAAAATAACTTTTCTGAAAATTTTTACATAATTAGTATTTGCATTCTAGAGATTGTATTATATAAAATATTATTGAATTGTATAAAATAATATTTTGCACTTTTGTGTTTTGACCCAACGAAATCGCTTTTGTTTGTTTTATTTTAATATTTTATTTTCCATTTGGAGATAATTGTATGGAGATTGTTATTCGGGTATCCAGGGTAAAGTTTGAATTAACTCATTAGATAAGGTGAGCGGAATTCGAAAATAGAGATAGATTTTTTAGAAAAGTGTGGTGGAAAACAAATACCTCTAAGTTGGCAACACTGATCTAACATCAGAAGTGCAATGTTTTGCGGGAACTATTTTTGTGCATATTACATTTCTATAGTATAAAATACTAATTTAGGTGTCATAATTATTTTAGGAATAAAGTTTTCGCTATAGCAATATACTAGTATATATTTTTAAATAATTTTTTTATACATAATTTATATAGTATGTATGTGTGTGTGTATACATATATATACAGTATACATATATATACAGTATACATATATATATACAGTATACATATACATACAGTAAAACCTCTCTAAAGCGACCACATTCCGTTCAAATAAAAATTGGTCGCTCCAAGAGGTCGCTCCTCCCTTAAGGGAGGACATGTTTAAATCTAGATTTTAATTGTTGAAAAAAGGTAACAATTAATGTTACTAAAATTTATTTTTCACATTAGGAAAAAAAAGTATCAAAACAAAAGTTAATTACTGCAGAGTGTAAAATGAATACATTGACGTTTGCTTTGATTTTACGGTTTTATCTTTGATAACTTTTATTTCTAAGTCTTTTCGAAGTTCGTAAATAAATGCATTTTTTTTTTTTTTTTTTTTTTTTTGGATGGGAACAAATAATGACCATTTTATTCATTTATCTACTTCCTTGAGAGTTTCCAGCAGAATAGGGCAGGGTAGTTTATGGACCGTCATTCTTAATTTGTCAGAGTTAAATTCATTGCCTAAAAAGGCACAAAGAAGTTTAAACAGTTAAAATTTACCGGAATAAAAGAAATATATAAACTTAGTTTAGAAGTTTGATGACTAATGCGCTCTCTGGAATTATTTTTCTAATAAAACCTTCAAGCAACCAGGAAAAAATGGAATTTGTTTCGTTTTCTTCAAAGAAATGGGTCGCTCATGGAAGGAGTTCAACTGGGATGGTCTCTGAATGGAGGTAAAATTAGTATTGAGCCTATGGGAATAAATTTCGTTCCATGCAAAAATGATCGTTCAGGGAGGGGATCGCACAGGGAGGTTTCACTGTATATATATATATATGACCATTTGCGCCTTTTTGTAAGGCAATCGGCGCCCTTTTTATCCATTTTGCCACCGCCCTCTCAGTTATGCCAGTACGACCCTGGGTTCATTTACAGGGGCTCTCAAAAGAATTCCGTTACATTACGGTATATGAGGAAAAATCGTTTGAGGTGTATTTTAATGATATTACACTATTTATGTACTATATAGTGCTTACTGTAGAATATGGTGCTCATGGAATTTATCGTTCGTTTACGGGGACGCACAAAAGAATTTGGCTGCAGAAGAAAATGAACATTAATTGAACTATTGAAGCCTGTGAACAATAATTGCTGGAAATATGTTTTCAGTTGTGGTACTCGTTTTTAAAGTGAACTATTTTTAACACTTTCCAGCAAAGTTGAAAAGTGTTTATGACTTCGGTTTGTCTGGCCTGTCTGGCCGTCTGTCCGCCCTCTAACTCTCGTAAATATACTCGGATTGCCCTGAAATTTTTGGGTGTTATTGACGTTTACCATAGCACGTTCCCTATTTCAAATGAAGTTTGCAGCATGTTTAGTTTATTTACAGGGATAGTCAAAAGTGTTCCGTTACATTTAGACCAACGGGAAAGAGTCGTTTCAAATGAATCTTAGTGATGTTACACCCTTTAAAACATAATAATATTGATGTGCATTTTCGAAGTGTACTAAAATATTCATTCTGTAGAATATGCGGTGCAAAGAATAATTATTATTCATTTACAATATCACACGAAAGGATTCTGTTATATAATAGTACAGAGGGGGGGGGGGCAGCATATTTTAATTATGTTAAACTATTTCATATATAATGAAATTGATATACGTCACTGAAACTTACAATAAGTTATTTCATGTATAATACGATGTGCATAGCATTTATAGGGACAGATGGAAAACTCTTCATGAGCACACAATCTAGTGGCGTAACATGAGACGCAAATGAACCCAGCATCGGTGAATATACAATTTTTAATTAATTTTTCAGTGCTGCGGTAGCAGCCTTACCGACTTATATAAGTCAGAGATGCCAAGCTGGGCATCGTCCTTGTGGTTTAATGGTAGACCACTGGAGATCTATTCCAGGGACCCGGGTTCGATTCCCGACTTGGACATTTTTCACTAAGTTGGTTTACGCTTTGTTAGCAATGTGATAATTCACGTCTTTAATATTCAATAATTTCAAGCGTAATTTCACTGCTGAAAAGTTGTTGAAAAATTAATTAAAAATTATACATTCTATTTGTTACAGTACTGTAACAAAATTAGCTCTGTGTACTATTGTGGAGCTCAGTGATCAGAGTGGGACAAACGAACATTATTTGCCTTACGAATTGAATATACAGTGTGACTTCAAAAATCCGGCATTCAGAAATCGGCAACTTCAAACATCCGGCATTAAAACCCTCTTTTCCCTTCCTTTATCTTTTTCACTTTCAAGTTATGGTAGAAGCAAAATAGCAATTGTTTATGAATTAAAAACTTCAAGATCGAAAATAAAAATGCAAAAAAAATATTATCTGACACTTTTTTCATTTGTCTGAAGCGATTATTTTCTGAATAAAGTTTCCGGGAGCTGCACCGTTGCTGAGCAACGGCGTGGATACTCGTACACAAGTTCTTTGGGAGAAGTTCTCTGGACTCTTTTTTTCTGACGCTGTGCTAAATAGAATCGCCGATAACGCTACCCAGCAAAGAAAGAAACAGTGGGCTATCAGCTGGAAAAAAGATGGCAGCCAGCACTGCCATCAGCGGTAAAGTGCAATGGTGTCATTACTTAAACTAGTACAAAAGTATCCATGCGGAATGTAGCTGGCTCATCAGTGAAGGCCAACAGTAGGCCAGCATTGGTATGCCATCACATTACTTCAATCCGGCACTTTTTCTGCAGTGCTAGCACTATCCCACTGCTATTCCTTTGCTGGCCCAGCACTTTTCCTTACAAAAATTTCTCATAGAATTCTATAAAAAAAACAAACAAAGTATTATGGCTCTTTTGTCTATAAAGCTAGTTTCACCAAGAGCTACAGAAATATCTGTAGAAGTGTCTGTAATAGAAATGTCTATAGAAATATTTGAACTTGCAGCGGTTTCCATGTGGTCACCCTCCCAAGTACTAACCGCACTCGATGCTGTCTGGTTTTTGAACAGGACATGAACAGGTACTTTCCGCGTATGCTACGACCGCTGGTAGGTTTCAAGTTCTCATTACACTATTTCAAGTTTGTTTCTTTTGTGATTTACGTTACCAATCATTAAACTGGTATAGAAATTATTGTATTGTATAGAAATACTATTTATTTTATACGCTTTTTTTATTATTGATTCTCAACTGTGTAAATTATGAAAACCGAAATTATTCGTAATTTAGTAAAACCAGATTTAAGGAGAAAAAAAAAAGTGCGTTGAAATAAAGAATTTATTTATTTATTCATTTACTTATTTATTTTGTTGGTGGCATGCGTATTCATAAGCCTATTTTTGAAAATGACGGTGATGTTATGACAGTATTTCGTGCTTGAGCTTTGAAAAAAGCAGATGTCTGTTAAGGTATGTTGATAATTTTATGTATATTTGTTTGCCTTTCGAGTTTTTTACATTTTGAGATGGCTATACAGCAAGAACTGCTGAATTTTAAGAAAGCTACACAGCAAGAAATGCTGAATCCGGTGATGTTTTTTTTCGGTTAATGAGCGCGTAGCCCTCATACAAGGGTTACTGATTGCCACTTTAGCGAGTGTCTAAGGTGTGTTGATAATTTTATATAGATTTGTTTGCCTTTCGAGTTTTTTACATTTAGAGATGGCTACACAGCCAGAACTGCTGAATTTTGAGAATGCTACACACCGACAACTGCTGAATACAGTGATGTATTTTTTTCGGTTAATGAGCGCGTAGCGCTCATACAACCTTTACTGATTGCCACTTTAGCGAGTTTTGTTTATTATTTACGTTTTATTTTCTTTAAGTCTAACATGCGTATAAACCGGTATTTGGCGACATTTACTACTTGGCGGAAAAGGGGTTTTCACGCCAAGAAAAATTCCAAGATTAATTCCAAGATTGCCCTGGGAATTTATGACATCTGTTCCGCAGTGGTGCTATATTATTTATAGTTAAAAAAAATTAGCTTCACAGATTAAATTGTGTTAAGATATTCATTTCAGATTTGTGTTCAAATACTCAATGTCTTCGATATTCGCAAAGCCACCTAGCGTAAGGGTTCCCAGCAATAATACTGCAAAAGTTCGTGCACTTCCATGTGGTGGTGGGCCAGCGCATGAGATAAAACAGAAGCCCACCAGAATTTTATCTGATGATTTCCAACAGCAAAGTTAACTGAAGCTGTCGAGCAGTGGTCTTGCAGTGGTAGACCATTAGCCAGCACTTCTATATCTTGCCAGCACCTATCTTGCTGCTGGCCAGCAATTTCCTCTTTGCTGGGTAGTAATAGCTCCGAAGACGAGGAGGAACAACAGGCAGAAGAAAAGGAGTGAATAGAAAAATGCATAAATTTGACTGGAGAATTAATATTTGTTTTAGAGAACAAGACTGTATTTCCGAAATAGAGATTATTCATTTGTATAAAATACAAGAAAAATTTCTTAAATAATGACATAAAACATTGAAGCAAACAAATTTGATATCGATGTTTCAGAAATTACACGAGAATAATAATTTCTCTCTTCATTAGAATTTTTTTCTGTAACATGGAAAATATTAATTAATGTAAGTTTATTTTAAATTTAATTTTCTCTATTTCTTACATAAATATCACTTAATAATGAATTAAATTATGGCTAAAGGCACCATTAAGAATACAGTACTACTTTTAATATTCTTAGTTACTACTTTTGACATTCCTTCAAAAATCCGGAAATTTAAAAAATCTGGCAAAATCTCGGTCCCAATGGTGCCGAATTTTTTAAGTTATACTGTATTTTCAACTGAGCGAAAAAATATCCTTGCTGGGAATCGAACCCAGATCCTTCGCTTACAAGGTCAATGCTTTACCGTTTAAGCTAACCAGCCAGCATATTTCGCTCAGATAACCCAATTGGCAGTAACATCTGGTCTGTCATTTAGACAGCTCAACAGAATAAACCGCAGATAAACGAACTCCATATAAACGATGGATACCGTCAACCGGGGGCTACTTTGGTCCTTGCGGGGTTACTTTCGTCCATACCATAAAAAAAAAGTTTTTATTATTTATATTGAACAAACAATACTATATGATTTGGAGTTTTTCCCTTGAAAAATATTATACACCCTACTATAGGATATTTTAATAGTTTGGGGGTAGTTTAATTTAGTGGCAACACTGGATGTGTTTGTAAACCACTGCTTTCGTGTGTAAATTTTAACTCTCTAAACTTTCTATAGTGAAACAATCTGGATGAAGAGCTAAAAATTAGGGAAGCATCAAAATATTACCTTTAGTAACCTGTAACCCATGTGTGATCATACTTTTTCCTTTAACTTTTTATTTTGACAGGAAATGTTTACGTTTTCATAAAGCTAACATGAAAACTAGTACTTCGGGGCTACTTTGTGCCAGGCCTTTTTTGATCAGAAAATAGCCCCAATTACTTAGAAATGCCTTTTATACAACCAAATCTCTTAAAACATGTTTTAAGTACCGTAATTTCGGGTGTATAGCCCGCAGATCAAACAATTCAGTTTGGACCCAGAAATTTTATTCAGTATTTGAAGACCAATATTTATCATGATCTAAAGAGTTACATTTTATTTACAAAAATTTCTGGGCCGAAACACGATTGTTTGATCCGCGGGCTATACACCGGAAATTACGGTAACATTTTATTCAAATGTTACTCTAGCAAAATGTTACATTAATTGTTTTTGTTCCTGTTGCTGAAGATAACATGACGAAAACTGTTTCTCGTTTCTTTAATATTTACAATTGATTTATTGTGGTTAAATTAAAAAAAAAAAACGCATTTGTTTATCGAGTTTGCAGGGTTAATTTCTTAGCAAATGCTATTGCAAGGTTGTTTTAATAAAAATATATTCATTTACATATAAAATATATTCATTTACATATAAAATATATTCATTTTATATGAAATTAAATGAATGGACTAAGGAAGTCCCCAGCAGGGGCTACTTTGTTCCAAAACTTTGAAAATAGTTAAAAAATAAAAAAATTGCCTCTTTAAAATTATACAGTTTGCTACATTGTTTCATGTTAATTGTTTACAACTCCATTTCGACGATGAAAAATCACATATAATATTTTTTAATAATGGAAATGTGAGTGGAACCAGGAAAAAGTGGCCCATAGTAGCTACACGTAGATGAACTGTTATTTGAACACAGTCAAACTGATTGTTAAAATTATCAGTTATTATTTGCCTTATAGATTTCTTCCGATATAGTATATCGGTAGTATAAACAAGTCATACGAACGAAATGAGCTAGCTATGACTAGGAAAAATTTCCATTTTTCTGGAATTTACGAGGGGAAATTTTCCGTTGAAATAAGGAAATAATAGTGGCGTTTCGATTGCTAGTACAATTTCCGTATTTTAGTCCGTTCGTAAATATATAAATACGTAGCACCTATAGTCGTCGTTCAGTCCGTCTGTTCGCATATAACAGAGCAAAAACTACCCAACCGAATGGTCTGAAATTTTAAACATATAATTGTTGCAAAATTTTGTCGAGTCTTTTCAAATTTTATGAAAATCGGTTTTATGTATAGTTTAATGACAGGGACAGTCAAAAGTTTTCAGTTACAGGACGGCCAATGGGAATAAATTATTGCAATTGCATTTTAATGATGTTACAGCCTTTGGAACGAAATGAAATTGATAGGCACTTATGAAGTGCATTAAAAGATACATTCATCACAATTTGCGGTGCAAAAAATATTTATAAAACTAGTTATAGTACGAACGCACCTCATTTGCCACGTTTCACGAGCAATTTCCAACTTGTTTTTTCAGTGCTTATTTTCGCGTCTGGACGCTGGCCAAGAGTCGGCTTTCCGCGAAAACGGTAAATCATTACAGCTTTTTACCCGACTGCCAAAAAGGGTTGACGCGTATCTGGGTATGTGGATTTTTTTATACCCTCGAAACATCCCAACGGCTGGATAGATTTTAATGAATGAGGTCTCTATCCATTCGTCTAAACCGTCCGATTGTTATAGGCTAGTTTTGTATTTATAAATTCAAAATGGCGGCCGTAAAATACAAAATGGCGGTAAACACGAAAAAAAATTTTACGCACCCTATTGAGTGGTACATCATTGGATAGGTCTTTCAAAATGAAGACGATGTTTCATTGACTATTTTACAGTCAGAAGCTCCGTTTAAATATTACACAATCTGGAAGTTGTGTAGGTAGGATCTCTAGCTTTAATGCAACTTTAACCAACATGGACATCTATAGGCCTCATCAAAACAGTGTTTATAGATAGGAACTAACAATTAAACACAACTTAAAAGTCATCAATGCAAGCAAATTAAAAAAATGTGTAAGTAATATAAAAAATAGTTTCACACTAATGAGAAATAATTACAGTATACTCTCGATTATATGTGCGCGGATTATCCGGTTTGCGTATTATCCGTGGTCATTCTGGACCCGCAAAATTTTTTTAAGAGAAACATTTTCACGCTTATCATGCATGTAAAATCGATGTTTATGTGATTTAAAATCTTGTCCGGTTTAGCTGATAGTATTGTAAAGTGCGTACAGGTCAAATCGAATGCTCTGGAACCTGTTTCATAGGGTAGGTTTGAAGGGGATAGGAGGAATCCACAGACTTAATCAGAATGTTGTTTGTTCAATAGTCTTTCAGCTGTCCTCTCTCATTTTCGCACCTGTTCCTTTAATTTTTCAGTCTTGTTTATCATCAGTAGAGGGAAATTTTTACTGGTAAAATGATTGGTATGAAACATGAAAACGAAACGCTTCCCAAATGTTACAGCAACGATACAGATCAAGGTGTAATTTTAGTAATGAAACTGCACTACAGATCGGAAATTTTGATTCATGAAGTTATAACACTACCCAATTTTTGGAAGCAATATTCGTTATTGGATGCAGTATATGGAATATCAGCAGTGTGGTCAAAGGTAAAATCGTCTACGTTATCACGATCGTAGAGATAGATCATACCACTTGGTAAATGATCTTCTTCAACTATCCAAGAAGAATATGAAAACAGTATTCAGAAGATTGGTTTCAAAGAGATGTATGTGAGCCTGGCTTTTCAGTATTTGACATATGAAGTCATCGTTACTAACTGTGTTGTTAAATCTAATAGTAATGATAGTACTGATGCAGAAGATGTACTAAATGAGGGAAATATAATTTCTCAGGACGCTGCTCTATAATCTATGGAAACTCTGTTGGATTATATGGGACAAAGAGGATTTGATTACGGTGACGTTACTGCGGTTCGTAAAATACATGTCGTATACGATAATTGATGAACAAACATCAGAAGCAAAGACGCATTACAGATTTTTTTAAAGCTATAAATATTAAAAGAAAAATTCCTAGTTTGATGTTATACCACACAAATGAATGTAATTTTTTTTTTGTATTGTTGTTCGTTTTTTCTATAATAAAAATGAATTTTCGGATTAGCCGTGCTTTTCCATTATCCGTGCGACCCCTCCCGGTGATTAGCCCGGATAATCGGGAGTGTACTGTAATTAGTTCGCTTTTTACGCAGTCGGGTTTTTTGATTTTGATTTTTTTAATTTAATTACAGTGTTCATTTCGCGTCTGGACGCTGGCCATGCGGAAAGAAAATGAATGTAATTTTTCCTTTCCGCGAAAACGGTAAATCATTACAGCTTTTTAGTAATAATTAATTTAATTAAACTTATTTTCGTCTTGTCAAACCTATTCATACCTACACTGTAAAAAAAAAAAAAAAACGACCAGTTTTCCTGTAGGAATCGGAAAAGTAGTTGCCCTTATTGTACCGGAAAAAATTCCGGTTCGCCAGCTCGGAATAAATCCGTAAAAAAAAGAAATAGTCAATAAAACGGTATTTTACGGAATTTATTCCGATTTTACGGATTTTATTCCGAGCTAGGTCGGAAATTTTTCCGATACGATAAGGGCAACTATTTTTCCGATTCCTACAGGAAAACTGGCCGTATTTTTTTTACAGTGTACCTCATTCGTATGACTTTTTACTATCGATTTACATAAAAATTTCTCAATTCCGAGATGACGGAGCCTTCGATGTCATCGGCTCCTGGAATATTAGGAATGGGGAACACAGTGGCTTAGTTGCCCTAAATCAGCCATACTCAAACTTTTTTTTATCGCAGGCCGCACTGTAAAAAAAATACTGCGAGTTTCCCGGTAGGAATCGGAAAAATAGTTGCCCGTATCGTACCGGAATAATTTCCAACCCAGCTCAGAATAAAATCCGTAAAATCGGAATAAAATCCGTAAAATACCGTTTTACTGACTATTTCCTTAGTTTTACGGATTTTATTCCGAGCTGGGTCGGAAATTATTCCGGTACGATAAGAGCAACTATTTTTCCGATTCGTACCGGAAAACTGGCAGTATTTTTTTTACAGTGCGCAAACAAGCATTAGCAGTATGGTTGAACGTTTGTCTCAGAAGGTATGTTACCAAAAATTTTTAACACCACGATTTCCGAACAATAAAGTTCGTGGTAGATTTCTATTGCAAATGTTGTAAAAAAAGGTCGCGAAGATTGTTGTTTGGAAACAGTAGTTTTAAAAGTTTGTTCGCCAATTTTTCCACGACAAACGATCAGCCCTAAAAAAGCAGTATTAGTTATATAATAAATTTAAAACGTTGTAATATAAAAATTCAGAATTCCCAAATTCTAAAGTAAAAATAATCAGGAGATTTTCTCTAATTATAGCTCATATTGATCTCTATTTTCAGCTCAAGGCAAAAACTTTACTTTCTTTTAATTGTGGAAATATATAGTTCAAAGTTAATTTCGAATAAAGTGTGATTATTGTTGAAGCTTAGGATATGTGTAGCACACTGTAGCACAAATAAGGACTACATGTAAAAAGAACTTTTGACTAAGGAAACGGCATTTAAGATGACTTGATATAATTTAAATTGACTATAAATAACGGGACAGGTTTTATCTTCCCATTAAAATATAAAAACCAGAGAACAGGAATTCTGCTTTTTCAGAATTTAGTGTCGCCCCGGGCATTTCCATTACTTCATTTTCTTCTGGTGGACTGGTGGTTTCTATTATTTCGAAAAAGCCATTATAAATGAAGCGTTAGATGAAGATGAAAGAGCAGTCGTAAAAAATTAGAAGCCTGATTTTCTGGTCAGAATAAAGAAAAAAAAATAGCCATATATTTTTTTTTTTTTTTTTTTTTTTGAAAAAAAAATTATGGCCATTTTCTTTTCCATTCTGACCAGAAAATCAAAATTCTAACTTTTTACGCCTGCTCTTTCATCTTCATCTAACGCTTCATTTATAATGGCTGTTTCATAATAATAGAAGCCTCCAGTCCATCAGAAGAAAATAACTCGGTTAAGCGGGACTCGGATAATTGGGACTCTACTGCAAAACATATTTCAATTTTAAGACACGCACACTCTATTTTAAGATTTTAAGCACACGCTTTTATTTTATGTAAAATGACGTCATTTGCATTAATATAGATATTTAAAATTAAATATAGTTTGTAATAGCCTCATATTTTATCATAAATCCTTCATTTATATTTTTCTCAAAATAGCACGCATTTTAATTACTTTTTTTTTTTTCAATTTTTATCAGAAAATGGCAACAAAAAGATATAATTGCTATTTTTCAACAATTTATTCTTTATTTTCTACAGAAATGGAGTATTTGAGTTGCCAAAATGAAACAAATGTTGCTAAAAACTACAAAAAAATAATATTTCAAAACAAATAGAGATGCAGTTTTCAAACAAAATGCATTAAAAAGTACTTTTTTCCCCAATACGACGGTATAAACATTGAAAATGTGCGATGCTTAGAAGTTTTAAAAAATGCTGTAGATTATTTAATCGCACAATGAAACATCGGCTTTTGCTTTACGGCTGGCGTATACGCGTATACAAGATAACGTTATTTATTGGAGACAAGATAAGCTAGGAGAAAGAAATAGCATACCGGGGCTAAAAAATAGCGAAGGACTTAAATACTTTTTATGCACATTTCAAGTAATTTTTAAAATATGAATTAACTATTATGTGCCTCGGGCCGCAGGTTGAATATGGTTGGTCTAAACGGCAAGTTACATACAGCTATTTTCAACTACAGTAATCTCGGCGCGATGCTGTTGCTACCCAGGAATCCCCTAATGCAGAGTCGGCGAAACTATGACACGCGTGGCAGAGTTCGCATGTAAGACAAGTTATCAGGCTCCCGAAAAAAAAAAAAAAATATATATATATATATATATATATAATCATTATACAGATAGCATTCATTTTTAAAAAATTACTATTATCTAAGATATAAAAATGAAAATTTGTCTGTCTGTCTGTCTGTAATTCTATACAAATCCACAGTTTATAAGCCAGAATTGTGAAATGTTACGTACATGTGTATTAAAACACGGCCGAGGCAACTAAAGTAATCCGGAATCGAAATAATTGATAGTTAGTTTTTAATTTAAAAAACCCACCATTTAACAGCATTTTCTTATCAAATTTAAACATTTTTCATTATAGCAGTTGCCAAAAATAAAAAAAATAAAAATAAAATTAAAGCCACAACAATTACTTTTCTATTGCCAGATTTTCACGCAAAGAAATGAAATAAATGGTTTGACGAATTAAAAAAAGTGAATATAACATCATAACTTTTCTACTACAAGATTTCCACATGAGCAATGAAAATAAAATAAATAGTTTGAAGAATTAAAAACAAAAGCGGATATTAAGTCATAATTTTTCTGTTTTCAATTTCCATGTAAAAAATTATAATTATTTAATTTATTTGACGAATTAAAAAAATGGAATATTACGTCATATTGGAAATATAAAGGACGTGGTGAATATATAACGTCATATAAGTGTGAAAAAATGTATTGAAGCATGATAAAAACTCGATTATGGAAATATTGGCGTATTTTAACATTATTGCTCCAGTGATGAATGGAAATACGTTCATTTATATCTTATTATTTTGCATCTGTTATATAAATTTATACATATTTATATTTAATAGAAAGTTGAAATTTTATTGCACAATTCACCTTGATTACTAATAAACATATATAAGATACACAAATGTAAATACATTGCTTACAGATGTAAAGTAAATAAAAGTCATTTAAAATTTACACTTACTCGGTCATCCTCAGTGAAAAACTAACAGCTGTTCTCTCCCTGCGTCTTTAGCCTTGTCCGGAACAGACTATTTTAATTCAGTGGTGGATTGGAATATAAGGGGGGGGGCGGAAGCGCTATTCTTTTTTCAAAAAGTACAGGTTTATTAACTATGTACACAGAAAAAACTGTTTTGTTGAAATTACTAAATTTTGGTTCATATAGCTCCATCCAAATATTTTGGTTGGAATGACCAAATTTTGGGTGGACTAACCAAACGATTCGTTGAATTAACAAAATAATTTGGTTAATATAATCAAAATTTAATCATTCCAACCAAAAAATTTGGATGGAGCTATATGAACCAAAATTTAGTAATTTCAACAAAACAGTTTTTTCCGTGTATTAATTCTTTCCAGACTGCGTGGATATCATATGATAATAAATCGTTACAGACTATTTCTAGCAGATCTGAGATTAAATAGACCCCACACTGCATTAGCAAGATTAGCACAAATTCAACCTATAAAAGTAGATTTCAGTAGAGCCAAAATTATTTTCCATACAAGTAATCACCAAGAAGCTATCATAAGAGAATCTCTGGAAATAATATCTAATAAAGAACTAGTCTGTAACGATATATTATCATATGATATCCACGCAGTCTGGAAATAATTAATACATAGTTAATAAACCTGTACTTTTTGAAAAAACAATAGCGCTTCCGTTCCCCCCCTTATATTCCCCTTATTATGGATTGGCATTTATCCAATCCCCTTATTATGGATTGGAATCAACCCACCCTTGAAATAAAATAGTCTGTTCCGGACAAGGCTAAAGACGCAGAGAGAGAACAGCTGTTAGTTTTTCACTGAAGATGACCGAGTAAGTGTCTGTCGAAAACGTTTTGGATTTTAAATGACTTTAATGTGTTTTTAAAGGATTTTATTATACTTGACACCTGTAAGCAATGTATTTACATTTGTGTATCTTATATATGTTTATATTTATATTTAGTTTTCATTTGATTCATGTGTACGACTGTCATGTCTTCGACTGTTTATTATTATTATTATTATTATTATTATTATTATTATTATTATTATTTTGTATATTAAATTTTGAAATTGTTTTTTCAAAACAAACACTCTTAAAATTCCGGGCAACGCCGGGCACTTTAGCTAGTAATAAATAAATATTTGTTCCATACGGACTGACAAACGCAAATAATGTAACTATTTTTGCGTGAATTAGCACATCAAAAGAATTTTCTTTTCCTGCAATAAGATGGCAAATGGATCCAATTTCTTGGCATATTTATAAAACTGTCAAAATATTAATTCGGTATAAAGCGTTATCCATCGAACATACAACAGAAAAAATCTCATCAATAAATTATTGACATATTGTTTAAAGCAACTGATGTTGCTTTACTATTTTACGAAAGTTATTTACGAAATTTTACGAAAGTTAATTATAACTGATGTTGCTTTAATAATGAAGTCAAATGTTGCTAAAATAAAAATTTCTATTTTTATTTCCTTTTACAGTGAAAATGATTACATAAATGAATCATATTTACGAATTAAAATGTCATTAACACGTTGAGTGCCATGTGTACTGACACTGAAGCTGAAAAATTTACAATGTATTAAGAAATTATTAAGAAAGTGTAATCCTGTAATAAATAAAAGGTAAGTAAATTTTAAATAAATTTTCAGTAATTACTTAAAACAATATATATATATTTAATACTATATCATATTTTAGGCCGTCAGTCATCGGTGAATGATGCGTTCTAAACGGAAAGTTCAGTGTCAGTCACCGGTGACTGACCTGGTGCTTAACGTGTTAATTTAATGGCTTATTGATTCCAATAGACAGAGAAATCGCATTTTGACTTTTAATATATTTTTTAATTTTTAATTATTAATGCATGAAAGTTTTAACTAGTGTTTTGTGTAAACATGCACGCTGCAAAATGGTTTTATGTCAATGTGTGGCACTAGGGTGGTCACAAGAAATCAATTTTCGAATTTTTTCCGGGGACCCCCCAAAAAGTTGCCAATAGACTAGAAAATGAGATTGGCAAAGTTTTAGCTCATTTGGATAATATTAACCCGTGCCTCATTGAGGTTAAAGTTTGAAAAAAACGTGATTTTTCGCAAAAAAATGCTGTTTTTCCTTCATGAAATAAATACAATTGAACCTAGAAACATAATTCAGGTCTCATTTTATAAAAAAAAGCTTGGTTTTGAAGAACCACACAATTTTTTTTTTCTAAAAATGTATAGATTTAAAAATATGCGCATTTTTCAGGACCAGACTTCACCCGAATCCTAAAAATTGACTTTTTAGGAAAATGCAAAGAAAAATTGTAACATTCTATTTCATCTGCTTTCCACCTTTTTGTTTTTCTTTTTTTTTCCTTTTGTACATAATAAAGGGTTTAATTTAAAAAAAACCCAAAGAAAATGAAAAAAAATCGTATTTTAAACTAAAACAATTTTAAAAAAGGGGGCAAAGAAAGTATAAAAATGAGATCAAATAATGTTCAAATGCATTTTATTATTAAAGTTGTGTTACAAGAAAGGAAGCATAATAAAGAAAAAAAATTATTATCCCTTACAATTGTCACATTAACCCTTTCCAGTACAGAAAAATTCTGTTCGTAAAATAATGAAATGATTGACTACACCTAAATTTACAAACAAGTAAGTTTGGAATTAAAATTACGTGCCACACTGTGGCACGTTACATTGTAGACAGGTATTGTTTGTGAATTTTTGGCACGAGCACGTAAAAAGGTTTGTCAATCCTGCCCTAATGTATATGTTCATAACCTACCGTAGTTTCATTGTGAAGAAAGACCCTAGGGCAGGGACGGCGAACCTATAGCACGCTGCGGATTATTTTTGGCACGGTACAGATTCAGGCTCTACATCAAAATATAGCAGAATTTCATAAAATGCATTATGTAATCTATAGATGTTGTCTCTGTTTATCTGAATTGGATTAGTTCGGTTGGTTGTCATACACATCGAAGAAACTGAAATATAACTTAATGTATCCCAATCGAGCTCAAAATTTTCAGAATAAGGGAGATTTAAGAGATTATCCCAAAAGAAAGATTAACCCTTAAATGCCGGGTTATGCTTTTCGGCAACATACCCAATTTAGGCTCTAAAATACTATTAGAATAATTTTGAAGCTATAATGCCTAATGTTGCCACTAAAATACATTCTGAAAATATTATTAAATCGATTTTCAACATGTAGACGGCAACACTTGTGCTGTTTAAGAATAAAGATAGATTTATTTTTTCAATTGTTGTTACTTGTTCTTTTTGTTTTGTTTGGAAGCTTGCGAAAAAACCTATTTTGTTCTGCAGCGAGCATGTAAAATTTATTTCTTATTATAGTTCCTAAAATTATTGTGTGTTTAATATTATAGAATTGTATCAAGGAAAATTATCTTTTCAATTAAAGACCAGTATTGCCGATAAGTAACAAACTGTTTTTTAGCCGTAAACCATACTTAAAATAAAATAGGATTTTTTTAAAGTATTTTTCCCATGATTTATTTAAAAAATGAAAGCCGAAAAACATTATTACAATGATTTTTGGAAAATCAGGCATTTAATGGTTAAAAGGCATTATAAGGAAAAACGCCGATGATAAAATTATAACAGGTCTGCTAGTGGTGACTATTTTAATATTCTACTTGCACCGCTATTTAAAAAAAAATATATTTTGTAGTATATTTCTTTTTGCACATGTTTTCTAAGAGTATGTAAAAGAATTTTGTTTTGAAAAAGTGGTGCGAGATAGAATTAAAAAATAGTCACCAGTGGCAACCCTGTAATAACAACTTGGAATTCAATTCCAGACACTGAAAGCTGTAGATTCTGGCGCTTGCTATTTTGACAATTTTTTTCTGCGTGTCATTCTTTCCTGAAATAAATATGAAAAATTCAAATAAATCCATCTTTTCAAATGAGTCCTATTCAACTTGCATTATCTTAAAAATAACTGAGTATGCAGCTGACAGATTTTTTGGCACCTGAAAGGAGACAACATAAATAATATTTAAAAAATAAATTTCTAAAGTATAACATCAAATATGATCCATATTTTATTTAATGCTAAAAACAAAATTTTAAGTAATTTTGATTCATTATTATTTAATTCATTAATTTTTTTTATTGTTGGCATGTCATAATCACTAAAAATATATTTTTTGAAAAACTTGACACGTGGATGTGAAAAGATTCGCCGTCCCTAACCTAGGGTGAAAACGAATTTTCTTTTTTCACACAAAATTTTTATTGTTTTCTGAAGCTCTAAATTGTTAGGAGACGTTGTCAATGTTCTGTTAGATACAAGTCAGTGGCGTGGCGTGAAATTTTTCGGTGGTCATCGCAATTATTTAAGTTTGTGGTGAAAAATTATTAACTCTAAAATTCAATGGTTGAATGTTCAAAAAAGAAACTTTAAATCTTACCTTCACTTATACATGAACTCCAAATGTTCTGCTAAAACTGGATCGTAGAGTTTTAAAAGCTTGTTAAGAGTTTTAAAATATTGCTTGGTCATCGCCGCATCCAGCGATGACCGGACGCCACGCCACTGATACAAGTGGTGAATAACGATTTTACTGGAATTGTTTGTAAATCTTGTGTGGGAGAATGAGGCAGCCATCTTGCCCCAACAGGTCTGGTGGAGTAAGTTGGCATTCAATTGGTGGGATATCTTGGCATAAAGAAACAAGTAAAAATTAAATTTAAGCAATCAAAAACCCGTCTGCGTAAAAAGCGAACTAATTAATTATTTCTCGTCAATGTAAAACTATTTTTTTATATTACTGACCTATTTTTTTTATTTACTTGTATTGATGACTTTTAAGTTGTGTTTAATTGTTGGTTCCCATCTATAAACACTGTTTTGATGAGGCCTAAGATGTCTATGAAGATTAGAGTTACTGTAAAGCTAGAGATCCTACCTACACAACTTCCAGGTGGTGCAGTATTTAAACGGAGCTTCTGACTGTAAAATAGTCAAAGGAGCATCGTCTTCATTTTGAAAGACCTATCCAATGATATGCTACTAAATGTGGTGCGTACATTTTTTTTTCGTCTTTACCGCCATTTTGTATTTTACGGCCGCCATTTTGAACTAATTAATTATTTCTCATCAATGTGAAGCTATTTTTTTTATATTACTTACCTATTTTTTTTATTTACTTGTATTGATGACTTTTAAGTTGTGTTTAATTGTTGGTTCCTATCTATAAACACTGTTTTGATGAGGCCTAAGATGTCTATGAAGGTTAGAGTTGCAGTAAAGCTAGAGATCCTACCTACACAACTTCCAGGTTGTGTAATATTTAAACGGAGCTTCTGACTGTAAAATAGTCAATGGAACATCGTATTCATTTTGAAAGACCTATCCAATGATATGCTACTAAATATAGTGAGTAAATATTTTTTCATCTTTACCCCCATTTTGTATTTTACGGCCACCATTTTGAATTTATAAAAACAAAACCTCCTAGCCTATAACCATCGGACGGTTAAAACGAATCGATAGAGACCTCATTCATTAAAATCCATCTGGCCTTTGGGATGTTTGGAAGGTATAAAGAAATCCACATACCCGGATACGCGTGAAACACATAACCCTTCTTGGCAGTCGGGTAAAAAGACCTTCAAAGTACGACATCTGAAGGTGCCATGTGAGATATAATAAGCTTTCCCGACAGCGGGGATAGCTTAGGTTTCCCTGTGCATATTAAAGATGAATTAAAGATGAATGTGAGCTTTGTCTACAACAGGGCTGTCCAATGCGGCACCCGTGGGTACCATGACGCCCTTTGAACATATTCTTGGCGATCTTTTGAAAGTTTCCTTTTTATTTAGAAGTTAGATTTTTAGACTTTTTAGAAGTAAAATTCTATTATAAGAAATGCTTTCTTTTGAAGAAACGTGTACATGAAAATTCAGATTTTTTTTCTTTTTGTTGTCACACTGGCCCATTGGCTGTTTTATACGATGGATAAAATGGCTTAATTTTTCCTTCTTGACTTTTAAAATGTTAGTTTTTTTGTTTATTTGTTTGAAAAATTAATAAAACAGTGAAGATTGATTTCCATCTATGAAAGCACTTCTAGACTATCGCTCCTGAACAAGCCATATGGACTGGTGACTATTATGCCTGTCTTTGTTTTTGTGCTTTTTATAAAACTAAATTCACGCCTTCAAAATAAAAGAGAATTTTCATATCCTAAAATAAACCTCGAAATACCAGATGTAAATTTCCAACTGGGCGAAAAATGTCCGGACCAGGATACGAACCCGGGACCTCCTGGCTGAAGCCGCCAGTGCTCGGCCATCTGAGCTATCCCGGACGATACTGGTCGAACTTTTTCACCCAGCTAACCTTGAGGATTACAGCATCTGGTCTGTTAGTTGGTTAGTTGGTTAGTTGTTGTATGTATCCTGGTGCGGACATTTTTCGCCCAGTTGGAAATTTACATCTGGTATGATTTGTTTACCAATTAGAATAATTGTGTTAATATTAATCTAGTGAAACCTCGAAATATTTCTATTTTCCATGTTTATTATTATTTTGTTGTTGTTATTGTTATAAGCGCGATTAAAGTTTCTAGCACCTTACCCTACAAATATTTTTGTGATAGACCTCTTACAGAAAAAATGTGTAATTTTAAATTTAGCACATGTAACTCCTGAACCTTAGGGGCCTTTTTTTCTACCTCTGCAAGATTCGTTTGCATTATGTTAAGACGTGCGTGTGTACTAATAATGCCGCATGTTTTCAGTTATGTGAATAATGTCGCCCTTCACTGAGTGTCAAGAGCTGAGACACGCCCCTGTTTACTGAAAGTTTGGACAGTCCTGGTCTACAAGTTAGCACCACCCATTTGGCATTTAAAACTCGAGTATTCCATTCCCGAGGCATGATGAATAGGTATGCAGCGTTAAATCAAAAAGGAAATCCACTTTAAGTAACCGGTCAACATAGAACTCAAACAAAGTAAAGCTAAGCTGCCATTAAGACGACATAGGTGCTTGTTCACCAGACCGCCGACATGTGGCGATCAGGCAATTTCGCCCCGTTGCCAGACGTTCAAGCCCGTTCAACTGGTCCACAGCTCGGTAGGTAGAGGTCATGGAACTAATAATAAAGAGGAACTGTCATATGCTTAAAATAGTGAAGCTTCAACTGTAACCGTTTACGCAAGAGTTGATTACCACCGGGGACAAAGTTCCCCCAGTAAATTTAAACAGAAAATTTCTCCTTATTCAAACGCCTTATTAATGAAAAATTTCAGTCATAAATAATGGCAAAAATAGATAGTAATTTTTATTGGTGGAAGTTCACTTTGACAGTAGTCAGAAACCGCGTGCCCTTTATATTGTGACAACCTTCCGCCAGTGTCAATTAAAAAGATTTTAATATCTGGGAAAACTGCCAGCGGAAAAAAAGAAATAGAAATTTTCCTCACATTTATAAGAGAATTTATTCATGTAAAAGCCGCTAAAATAAGGTAAAATTTTCTGTTAAAAATTTACTGGTGGATGTTAAAATTCTTCTGTTAAAAATCCGCTGTAAAAATTCATTTAATGGATCCACAATGCAATTTCAAGTTTGGTAAGCATAGCTTTTTCTGTCCATTTCTATTTATTTTTATTGAACAATTCTAAGCACCACCTGTGTATTATTTCCTTTTGTGTATGTGCATATTTGATAACATTAATCAGTGCTTTTTATATTTAAAATTTGAATGCGAGCTTATTGATTCTATGTAACATATGCATCAACTTCAGTGTAATAAATAAAATGTATTTGTTAAGGTGCGATATGTAAAGTGTTAGATTATTTTAAATTACAGAAATTTAAAATAAAAATATCTGATTTCACAAGTTCTTCCCAAAGCTTCCTCCTAGACTAGTTTTTGTAATACTTATGAATTTATGACAATACATTATAATATAAGAGAATACAAGTATTTCTTCTAATATTATATTTATAAAATTTTTGAATTTTAATCTGTTTTTTATACATCTCATGAGTGTTATTACAAATATTATAGTTTTGGTATCTATAGTTGATAATAAAGGTGAAGGGTGCATTCTTTTTATCAATTTAGTGTAAACAAAGTATCGCAATTCTTGAAGTGGAAGTATTATTAATGTAAACAAAACTATTACATACTTTATTTTTTAATTATTGAGTCCATAGAAAAGGGGTAAGTATTTTTAATAATCTCTGATGAATGTTAACTATATATTTGGTTACTTATTTATTAAATTATATCTTTTTTATTTGAAAATTAAGCTTTTTATTTTTATTTAAGTATCATGTTACTAGGCCTAACATTTTCCTTAATCCAAATTCTTTTGAAAAAATACAGGAATATTAGTTTTTAAAAGGAACATCAATCAAAATTGTCAGTTATTAAACTTTATTTTTTACCTGAAACATTTAGAAACTCATAAATCATCACTTTCTTTCTCAGTGCTAAGCTACAAGAAATAACTATTTTGCATTTAAACAAAATTTTCTCTGATATTCATAATTTCAAAGTATCTATTTATTTGAAAATGACTAATAAATACTTCTATTTAGATATATGATGAATAATATTCTATTAATTTATTTTAAAATATAGGTATTTTGAATGTTACCTCTTTTTATAAGAAGCCTATGTATTTTTATGTTAGCAAAGTACAAATTATAAATTGGTGAATATTATTTTCCATCAGCAACATTCGTAATGCATTCTATCATTTAAAATATAAACTTTTAATTTATTTTTTTATACACAAGCCTTATTTATCATCTATGGCACACAAAAAATAAAAGCTGCTGCTGAGGAAAGTTTCCTGTCGGCTAACTCTATCAAGGCCAAAACTAGACCTTTTTTTGTGATCGGGGCAAACAAGGATTTTGGCACACCCTCTGCAAGTAATGTTTCTAATAGCCGATTTATTTTAAAATATAAAATATGTAATCATAACATACTTAATACTTAACTACATAATCAGCATTGTCAAATATTGATTTATTAAAACATTGAAAACAGAATCAAAAGGAACCAAAATGTATTTCAACTTTATACAGGTTTCCATCTTAGCAAATATAACTGTTGATATTCTTCCTGTTGAAAAATTTTATTTATGACAGCATTCCGTTAGACTGATTTTATTTTCTCAGATTTTACTATAGTTGTAATATTACAATATTAAGAGACTACATTAGTCATACAAAGACATTCACAAGCTAATATTAAACCTATGGGAGCATTCTTGACAAATATCTCGCTTACGTTTTATTACATAAAATAATTTTTTTTTCATTGGGTACCTGAGGTTGATATCTATCTAATGTTGTGCTTTTATACTCTTTCGAGTTTGGTTTCTTTTTTTTTTTGAACACTCATTTTTAAAAAACTGTTTTGAACCAGTTCTAAAATTTAAAGTATTCTCATATATAAAAAAAATTCAACTGCAGGAGGTGTGTGTGCTGACAAGATGTAAAAATCTAGGTGCCAGCGGGAAGCCAGCTCAAGACTGTATTTTATCTTTCCAGGTTCTGTTGTGTAAGATGAGTTTTATTAGCATTCTTACAAAAAATTTATATAAAATATTAGCCTAAATATACTGAATAAAATTTAGTAGTGAGAGACTGCCCACTGCCACCTAGATTTTTACATCCCTGCATATTGTACTTAACAAGCCCTGGCACCTGCCCCGAAGCACAACCAAGTAAAAGCAAGCAAGCACGAAGCAAGTAAAAGAAAAAATTCATTACACTCAGGCTAAATTTTATCTTTTAAAAAGTTGGACAGGACTTAATCACAGAGTAAAGAGAAATAATAGAGATGCAGTATTCTGTAAAAATGGTTTGCAATATAAATTCAGTTATTGCTCAAATTTAAATGCCTCAATTTTCCCAAACAAAACAAGCACATGCAACAGGGACCAAATTCTTTAACATCACCCGTGTATTTTTTCACTAAATGAAAGTGGTCTGCTTATGTTTAAGCATTCTAAAGTAGCATTTCCTACTATTATGATTAAAAACTATTACTAAAAGTTTTCTTTTTTCGCGAGATACATGTGGTAGTATTTGAGCTGGATTTAGTGGATTTCAGAGTTACATTTTTGGCCACCACACTTCATCTATCCTTTCTTTTTACTCTTGTGAGCCTGAACTTCATTCTTTTGCGAACGGGTGCAGTGCATTTTTCTGTAGATTCAGACCAGCTCAAGACTGTATTTTATTCTTTCCAGGTCGTGTCGGGTGAGAATATTTTTCCACAGGAGACTTGAAATTTTGCATACTTATAGCTAGACACCTGAGATCAAACGACAAATGATAAAATTTTGGAAAAGTCGTAATTAATGGATGTTATTAATTAAAAACTCTCAATTTTACATCTCATTAACGAAGAAACGGCATAAAATGAATGCAGGTACAAACAGACTTTTCGAAATTATCTCATTTCTCCTTCGGGTTGCCACATGGCTGGGATTCGAGATGCGAAATTGCAGGTTTACCAGAGTGCATTTTAAGCTAAAAAGTGTACTGGACATTTTTATTTCCACTCGTATCTCACAAAGTATCGACCCTAGAAATTTGTGCAGACAAATGCAGAAAAAAATCTATTTTCAGCCAGTATAATGATCGTATCTCTGGGATGGGTATAACAGAAAAAATCCTCTAAAAATCGATTGATAAAAGATCCATTTTCTTGGATTTGAAAAACAAGTGTTCATGAATTTTATTTCCGATGGCTGAGAGAAGTTAGGCTATTTTAATACGAAATTTAAATTTTTTTTAATATTAAATTCTTATACACCCCGACGTGAAATTTTTCGCTGATTTCATACATGCCCATTTCAAACTCTTATCTTAATTATAAGCTGAGATATTAATTATTATTTGAATAATTGGTTTTATTTCTATCAAATGCTTAATTTAAAATGAAGTAACGTGCTTTTTTAGTTAAAGTAGGAAATCTAACAAGGTGATCTGTTGGAAACTTGAAGATAGTTTATATTTCGGGTATGGGGGGGGGCTGATTTAACTAATTGGTTTATTTCTATTATATATTTATGGGAGCGCAATTTACCCATCCAGGGGTGGGGGGGATTTTCTAAATTTTCACAATACCTGTCATGTCACATATCGTTAGAAAGTCCTGTGACTGCTTAATCAAGTTATACATCTCCAGTGTTCATCCCCACTTCCCCCCCCTCATGGAGGGAACTTTTCTAAATTTTGCTGATACTGCTCATGTGATTTATTGTACGAAAGGTCTGTGACCGCTTAATCATATTATACATCTCCAGTGTGCATCACCCCACTTTGCCCCCCCTCCCCCCAAGCACAATTCACTTTTCACAAGATTTTGCAGCACATGCGCAGCATGCCTGCTATACAGTGCCATAAGCAGCAGTGACCCAGTTCGAGGTTCGTTCGAGCGGGATGGCCTTTTTTACAAGACTTTGCAGTGCGTGTGCAACACAACTGCTATATGGTTCCGTAAGCAGCGAGGATCCGGTTCAGCTTTCGTTCGAGCGCGACTGTCTTTTTTAAAAGAGTTTGCAGTCGTGCTAAAATTGATTTTTAAACTTATAAAAGAAATGCGTTTTCGTATAGATAATAAACGTATTTGTTAAAATGAGGAAAACTCAATATCCGATTGTTTATAACAGATAATACCAATATTATAAAGTTAGCGTGTGTTGAATTTTGGTGAGGGGGAGGGGGGCTTTTTTCTATTTTTTATCAGCTGTTTTTTTCATTTTAAATGCAGTTTTTTTCACTGAGCCCTCCTTTAAATATCATTTTTTAACCCTAAATATTTTTAAGGTGCCTGATTTCTTACCACTTTTTTCTACAATTAAAAATTTCAGTTTTTTTCAAACTCATTTTTCCCCATTAATAAAGGTGCAGGGAGGCTTTGAGATAGTTTATAACATATAATACGAAATATATATAGTGAGGGTGCGTGGAATTTGGATGGAGGGAGGGGGGTAGTTTTCTCTCTTTTTTCAGATCAGCTGTTTATCACGTTTTTTCTGTGAGCACTGAAATAAATATTATTTTATAACATTAAATATTTGAAAGAGTGGGAAATTCCAGGGGAGGAGATGGACCCTCCAGGGAGGACTATTGACGCGGAATTGTTAATATTAGGAAAACTAATTAACCAATCCCTTTTTAACTTTGACATAATTTATAACACGTTATAAATTTTATAAAGCGAGAGTGCGTGTAAATTTGGGTGGGGGGGGGGGGGAGAGGGAGCTATTTTTTCTTCAGATCAGCTGTTTATTGAGTTTTGAATGTGTTTTTTAACTGAGCCCTCATATCAATATTTTTTTTTAACCTTAAATATTTGAAAGGGTGGGTAATTCCCGGGGGAGGGGCTATTTTCTAAATTTTGAGTAAACTCCTCATGTGGCATATCGTTTGATAGGTGTATGAAAACTTATTCATATTATGGACATCTGATGCCCCTCCCCCCTTTTCTCTCCTCCTGGGGGCACTCTTCGAAATTTTAAGGACCACCCCTCATTTGACATATCGTTAAATAGGTCTATGAAACTTATGGATTCGATGCCTCTCCCTCCCATTTTAAATGCGGTTTTTTGGTGGTGTCTTCCTTATAAATATTATTAGTGAAATATAAAAATTGAAATAAGGTAATGGATGATTTCAGGCGGGGGCATTTCTAAATGTGATGGTGCTGCCATTTATGTAAGAAATTAGCAATTTTGATTTGTCAATTTAAGGATAAAGAGTTTTAAAAGAGATGTTAAACGAAACCCTCTGTGCGATTTGCAATCACACTCACACACTTGTTCAACAAGATAAAAATTTCACTGAGCCCTCCTTTAACTATTATTTTTTAACCATAAATATTTGAATGATAGAGATGCCTGATTTCATACCACTTTTTACACATTTAACATTACTTTTCACATTTAAACATTTCAATTTCTTTAAACTCATTTTTCTCTATTAAAAAGGGAGCGGAGAGGTTTTAAGATAGTTTAACACATAATACAACATTCATATTGTAAGGGTGTGTGCAATTTGGATAGGGGGGGAGGGGCATTTTTCTCTTTTTTCTTCAGATCATCTGTTTATTGCGTTTTTTCAGTGAACGCTCAAATAAATGTTATTTTATAACATTAAATATTTAATAGAGCGGGAAATTCCAGGGCAGGGGAGGGTTCTCCAGGGAGGACTATTGATGCAAAATTGTTAAAATTATGAACACTAATTAATGGATCGCTTTTAAACTTTGATGTAGTTTATAACACATATTAAAAATTTTATAAAGCGACGGTGTGTGTAATTTGGGTGTGTGTGTGTGTGGGGGGGGGGCTATTTTCTCTTTTTCTTCATATCAGCTGTTTATTGCATTTTGAATGCTTTTTTTCACAGAGCCCATCAATATTATTTTTTAACCTTAAATATTTGAAAGAGTGTGCAATTCCTGAGGGAGGGGAGGGCCTTTTTTCTAAATTTTGAGTAAACCCCTCATGTGACATATCGTTAGATAGGCCTATGCAAACTTATTCATATTATACACTTCCGATGCAACTCCCCCTTTTTTGACCTGGGGCACTTTTTGAAATTTCAAGGACACCACTCATATGACATATTGTTAGATATGTTTATGAAAACATTCATATTATACACATCTGATACACCCACCCCCTTCCCGTTTTAAATGTGGCTTTTAATGGAGTCCTCTTATAAATATTATTAGTTAAATATAAGAAATTGAAATAGGGTAGTGGATTATTTCTTGGGGGGGGGGGGATATTCCTAAATGTAATAGTGCTGCCATTTATGTAAAGAATTAATAATTTTAAATTTAAGGATAAAATATTTTTAAAGAGATATTAAACGAAACCCTCTGTGCAATCTGTGATCACACTTATCCAATTTTTTTTTTTTTTTTTTTAATTGGACGGTTATTTTTTTTCTCTATTATTAGAAAAAACTAATGGCACAGAGATATTTTCATACAAAATCTAAGGAGTGAAATAAGGATGTGACATTAATCAACAAGTTGGAAATTGCTCGTCAAACGTGGCACATGAGGTGCGTTCGTACTATAACTAGTTTTATAATTATTTTTTGCACCCCATATTGTACTGAATGTATAATTGTTTGCACTTCATAAGGTGCATAGTCTGTAACATCCTTAAAATGCACTTCCAATAATTTTTTTTCCCATTCCCCGTAATATAACGGAACACTTTTGACTGTCCCTGTCATTAAACTATACATCCGATTTTCATAAAATTTGAAATGGCTCGACAAAATTTTGCAACAGTTATATATTTAAAATTTCAGACCATTCCGAAGGCTGTAACATCATTAAAATGCACTTGCAATAATTTTTCCCATTGGCCGTAATGTAAAGAAAAACTTTTGACTGTCCCTGTAATTAAACTATACATCCCATTTTCATAAAATTTGAAATGGCTCGACAAAATTTTGCAACAATCATATATTTAAAATTTCAGACCTTTCGGTTGGGTAGTTTTTGCTCTGTTACATGCGGACAGACGGACTGAACGACGACTATAGGTGCTACGTATTTATATAATTACGAACGCACCTAAAAACTGATCAATAAAGCTATATTTTCTCGGCCGATCCCTTAATGGCTGGGATCCAGATGGATTTTGCTCTGTTAACGAAGCCAATCTTTTCGCTGTTTTAAGAGAGTAGATTTCCTGATTGGTCAATCTTGTTTCACTAACAGCACAAAATCTATCGGGATTCAAGCCAATATCATTTCCGAAAGAAAAGGAATTAAGAATGTTTACTAAGCAGGGAAAAATAAGAAAATTAATTTATATCAATTTGAAAATTTCAGAGCATAAGTAGAAAAATATTTTACAGATGAGTATGTAATTTTTGTGAAAATTGGATGGGAATTATTCTTATTAGCAAGAAACTTGTGGTGTCATGTCTGCATATATGATGCACCTTCAAAAGGTCCATGCAAAGTTCATTTTTGGTATCATATTTCAAATAAGGATAATACTTAATTTACTTAATCAAATAAGTTTTGTGATTATGTAAGTAAAAAAAAATTTTTTTTAAAGTGGTGACAATCCAAATAAAAATATGTAAGAGATGCCAGACCCGAAGGGGTTTAAGGGACTATTAAATTGCAAGCGCGAAATTTTAAAAAGAACACTCCCATAGGCTTAACATTAGCATTCCAGTTTCTTTGCGTGGCTAGTGTAGATCACAAGAAAACAGTTGCATGCTAATGTTAAATCTATGGGAGCATTCTTTTCAGAATTCTCGCTTGAATTTTAATTATTTTTTTTCATATGATATATAATAATCTAATGTTGTGTGTTATTACTTTTTCAATTTTAGTTGTGTGATGACACCTTCTTGCACGGTCAATAAAATGTGTTTCTTGCAGAAAGCGATAGAGCTAGCTTTTTGCATGGCACTAAAAGATCTCACCTTCTGACCATGGGTTTTCTGGTTCGATTCTTGGCGCCACTCATTACCTGCATTGGTGACCTTGGACAAATGAACATGCACTTGCACTTCACCATGTCTGCTCAAGACCAACAGATATCAACACTGAAAACACACACACAACAACAAACAAAGCCTGTGAAACACCTGTAGCATGCAAGTAGCAAGCAACGCCCACGATGATTCTCGTAGCACAAAACCTGCTGTGTCGCACATCTTTGGGGACACATATATGCTTGACAGCATGACACCATCACAGTGGAAACTGCCACCGCAACATTAATGCACAGTGCTCGTCCAACATCAACGAGACGTTCTTCTCACTGGGGAGTGGAATTCTGTGGTGACACCATCTTGCATGGTCATTAAAAGGAGTTTTTTTGTAGAAGCAATAGAGCTTGCATTTTGAACAGCACTAAAAATCTCCCCTTCTGATCGTGTGTTCTTCGGTTTGATTCTTGTCGTTGCACACCTCCTGTAGTTGCATCTTTTTTATATGTGAGAATACTTTAAATTTTAGAACTGATTCCAAACAGTTTTTTAAAAATGAGTGTTCAAAAAAAAAAAAAAAAAAGTAACCAAACCCGAGAAAGTACAAAAACACAACATTAGATAGCAACCTCAGGTATCCAATGAAAAAAATTTCTTTTATGTAATGAAACGTAAGCGAGATATTTGTCAAGAATGCTCCCATAGGTTTAATATTAGCTTGTGAATGTCTTCATACGACTAATATAGTCTCTTAATATTACAACTAAAGTAAAATCTGTGAAAATAAAATCAGTCTATAACGGAACCCTGTCTTAAATGACAAAAATTTCAGCTGAAAGAATATCAACAATTATATCTGCTAAGATGGAAACCTGTATAAAGATAAATATTTTTTGGTTCCTTTTGATTCTGTTTTCAATGTTTTAATAAATCAATATTTGACAAAGCTGATTTATGTATTGCTGTATTATGTATGTTATGATTACATATTTTAGATTTTAAAATAAATCGGCTTTTAGAAGCTTAGCAAAATTCTCTTTATGGAGAAAGGGAGAGGGGTTGCCAAAATCCTTCTTTGCCCCTGATAGAATTAGCTGGCAGGAAACTTCCTCAGCAGCAGCTTTTATTTTTTATGTGCATAAATGATAAATAAGACGCGTTGAAAGAAAAAATCTCTCTATTCTAAAAAAAAAGTAACTACCGCTGTCACCGCCGCCGCCGCCGCCGGTTTTGAATTTTTTGTGACAGGAGGTCTTTCTTTGTTAATATTAAAAAAAATAATGCATACAAAAATATGAAAATTTTTAGTATTATACAGAAATGTACGATAAACACGCTGATGCAGACAGTTTTCAGATCGAAGAATTATTTTAAGAGATATTTAATGCTAAAGTTGGACAAAATCGTTCCACTAAAAAAGTTTTATAGGAGCAAAAACTGTTCATAGGAATTTAATCATTTTTAGATCATTTTACGCGTTAGAATTTGCCGGAGTGCAGATTGCATTAATTTTTTTTATTTTGACTAATTTTTTGAGGTTTTATTTCTATTTTAAATTCAGATATTCAGCATTTCCAGAGATATTTTTAACAGATTTTAGAAAGCGATATTAATTTAATCTGTTGCCAACTGTATAAACAGCGGAAACAATAATGTTTGCTTCAAAGAAAATATTTATACGTGTAAATAAATTAAAAATTTATTTACACGTGACTATTATAAACAGAAAAAAACATTTGGAATTAGAATTAAATAATTATGTACAAAAAGCAGGAACTTATTAAAAATTACGTCATAAAAACTATAATTACACGTGAATTTTAAGAGAGAAAGGAATTTGTAAAACAATAAATTTATTAACATGCGTTAGAAGTCTTAAATAGGAGAAATTACGTCATATTTACGTCACATTACAGTTATTACATAAAATGAACACAAAATAATATTGCAAAACGGTTTAAATTTAGAAATTGCGCTAGACATTTATTTGATATTTTAAGAAGATACTTTTCAACTATTTTTGTTAGGAAAGCGCAAATAATATTTCATTTCTAACACAAGTATATTCACGTGAATATTAAAAAGAGAAAGAATAGTTTGGTCAAAATTACGTCAGATTAAAAACGATTAATTTAAAATGTCTCATTTAAAAGAACTTTCTTTTCACTTTGTTAAAAAATAGCAGGAGACAAAGACTCTGTTTAGTAGTATATCATTTAATTTCATTACTCAAAATGTGCTTTTTCTACTTCAGAAAAAAAGCACATTTTGAGTATGAAATTAAATGATATCTTTCTGTGAGTTTTATTTCCATACATTTAAACTAAAAAAATATGGTAATAACTTATTTACCATACCACCTAAAGTCACAATTAAAATTAAAATTTAATAAATAATTGAATAAATGAAAATTAAAGCCTGCGTTACGTGTGTGACTCTCCGCACGGAATCGCCCATTCACCAATTTATTATTTGTACTTTGCTAACATAAAACTAGGTTTCTTATAAAAGAGGTAACATTCAAAATACCTATATTTTAAAATAAATTAATAGAATTTTATTTATTATACATCTAAATAGAAGTATTTATTAGTCATTTTCAAATAAGTAGCAACTTTGAAATTATGAATATCAGAGAAAATTTTGTTTAAATGCAAAATAGTTATTTCTTGTAGTTTAGCACTGAGAAAGAAAGTGATGATTTATGAGTTTCTAAATGTTTCAGGTAAAAAATAAAGTTTAATAACTGACAATTTTGATTGATGTTCCTTTTAAAATCTAATATTCCTGTATTTTTTCAAAAGAATTTGGATTAAGGAAAATGTTAGGCCTAGTAACATGATACTTAAAAATAAAAAGCTTAATTTTCAAATAAAAAAGATATAATTTAATAAATAAGTAACCAAATATATAGTTAACATTCATCAGAGATTATTAAAAATACTTACCCTTTTTCTATGGACTCAATAATTAAAAAATAAAGTATGTAATAGTTTTGTTTACATTAAAAATACTTGCACTTCAAGAATTGCGATACTTTGTTTACACTAAATAGATAAAAAGAATGCACCCTTCAGCTTTATTATCAACTATAGATACCAAAATTTTTATAGTATTTGTAATAACACTCATGAGATGTATAAAAAACATTAAAATTCAACCATTTTATAAATATAATATTTGAAGAAATACTTGTATTCTCTTATATTATAATGTATTGTCATAAATTCATAAGTATTACAAAAAGTAGTCTAGGTGGAAGCTTTGGGAAGAACTTGTGAAATCAGATATTTTTATTTTAAATTTCTGTAATTTAAAATAATCTAACACTTTACATATCGCACCTTAACAAATACATTTTATTTATTACACTGAAGTTGATGCATATGTTATATAGAATCAATAAGCTCGCATTCAAATTTTAAATATAAAAAGCACTGATTAATGTTATCAAATATGCACATACACAAAAGGAAATAATACACAGGTGGTGCTTAGAATTGTTCAATAAAAATAAATAGAAATGGACAGAAAAAGATATGCTTACCAAACTTGAAATTGCATTGTGGATCCATTAAATGAATTTTTACAGCGGATTTTTTAGTGTTTGACTAGCAAGCATACACCTTCAAGCAGAAGAAGAAATTTCACTTACTGCTTCAAAAGTGACACCAGCTGGCCAATTAATTCATAAACTGAATTAAAATAAAATGTTCGTATTTTCTTTAAGTCTAGCATAAACAATCGTCCTGTTTCGCGAAGCACATGGTAGCTACATAAATTAAAATTGCAAAACTAAACATAACTGCCAACTAAATTGTGACATTGATTGATTGATTATTGGAGCCTACGCTCGATTATGAGGTTTTTAGCTTCGCTTTAATTGGCGGCTTTTTCTTTTCTTTAATACATAATAGACAAAAAATATTTCATATAGTACAAGTAAATATTTCAAAAAACTAATAACACAACACTGGACTGAGCTCAGAAAGGCACGATCGACAGTAAACAAGACAGGGAAGAAAGGGGTGGAGTTTTGGACGTCACTTTACAGATTAGCCAATAGCAGAGCACTATTTTCCTCTGTGCATGAATTCCAGTATGGTATGCTTATATGCACACGGGAGAAGAGCGATTTCGACTTCGAATGGTCACTCTTACACAAAGTGTTGGATGGTAAAAAGATAAAAGTTTTTCGGTGGAATGGGTTCCGGCCCGAAGAGTAATGAAGTAAAAGGCCTAAAATTAAGGGGCAAATATATAATTGTGATAACGAGCCCATGCAACTGGCCCATATCCCGAAAATACGAATCCCTCCAGATGTCACCTGTGACAAGAATCTAATGAAACGCGAAAGGTATAAAAAAGGCATCAATCTACAGATCGACGGGCGTGTGAAGCCTCTTCGCCATTTTCTTGTGTGCTGGTACTTTTTTTTTTACTTTATTTTTTTCATGATATTTTGGTAATTAAAAATCATTTATAAAATTTAATATGGTCAATCAGAATAATAAGCAAATAATTAAATTTACGTGGCCATATCTAATGATCAAATAAAAAAATAATAAAGTAATATATGGACAAAGTAAAGCATTCTTTATCTCTACTCGACTCTCACCTCTTTATTTTAAGCATCTACATAAGTTTTTAAGCAAAGAAAAGATTTGTATAAAAATTAAATGAAATATTGCCAAATGAATGAAATATTATAACTTTTTATTATATGTAAAACTCGTAAAAAAAGGCAGGTTAATTAAAATAAATATAAATTACATTCGGCATTTGGCATTCTGTTTTTTTTTCTTGTGGTCTTTAAAATTTATTTATTAATATGTAGTTTGTTATTTTAGGAACGCGAATATTTTATTTTCAGGATCGCGTATATATGTATCCTATTTTAAAGAAAAGAGTATGGAATCAATAATGGAGCCTTTTTCAATCATTTCTATTTTTCTCATATGTGTTAGGAAATAATTTTCTTTGCTTATATAGATATCTTTTTCCATGTCATTAAAAAGTTAAATATGCGGGGTTGTATACGGGATTAACGTTAAATAATTCGAGCCGTAGCTTGCTCTTTTATAGCCAAAATTTCTCTCTCTCTCTCTTTTATTAATTTTAATATTACCTCATTTTGTCATTTTCACAACGCATGACGAGGTAATATTTATATCCCTTTTGTACTAACCCTATTACTTTCACGCGACCCTTGTGTATGTTTGTGGCGACCATTTTCGTCCCAACATGGATTATTTAATGGTGCCTAGACGCCAGGAGTTGGTCCTGTATATGGCTTTCTTTAAAAATTTAAACTCTAAATTTATTTATTTATATAACGTAGTCATTTTCTCTATCGTTTTTCTGTTTCTTCTTTCTTTAAATTTTATTTTTTTCAATTATCTTCGATCATAATTTAAAATTTTATATAATAATAAAATTGTTATTATTTAATAAATATAAGAATACAAATAAAATAAATAAGTAAAAAGGAATAAGACATAAATAAATAGTTTATTAAACAAATAAATAAATAAATGATTGTGGAAATTTTTGTTGTTTATATATTTTTCCTCTGTGCGAACTATAATAATTTTAAATATAAGTGTTACAGTACTTTATATTTTCATGGTATATTAGAAAAGTATTGGTATTTTATGCTTTTTAAGAGCACTAAAAAAAGGTTGTATACTTCATATCCTAAAAGTAACGTGAAAATTTTTATGTAATATATACAATGTGTTTAATAATCACAAAAAAAAGTGTAGCTAAAGTGATAATTTAACATAAAAAATTACCAAAAATTCTTTTTTTGCTATAAATTGTTATTATTTTAATATAACAGGTAAAACCAAGGTTTAATATTGCATGAAATCTATTTGTGTGTGTTATATAGAGAAATAACTTATTATATCTATTTGTTTGCGTGTGTGTTTCAGTCTACAGAAATTGATACACATATCAGTTATTGTAAAATAAATTTACAGTAACTAATACATGTATGATTTATTGAAAAATTAATTTACAGAAATTGATTCAAGTATCGTTTATTGAAAAGCTACATTCTACAGTACCTGATACATATTTGTTTTAAAACTACAGACTGCAGTAACTGATACATATTTTTAACTGGGGATTACAGTCTGCAGTAACTGATACATTGTTGTTGGAAACTCCAGTCACTCGATGATCCTTCGTTCACAAGGGAACCACTTTTGGTGCTGCTCGCACCTAGCATTGAGACCTGGTGCATTTTAAAGCCATATATTACGGATTGTGAGAATCGATAAAATTTTTCTGTTAAAATAATATTTCTTGATTTTACAGCAGCATAAGTTTCTGAAAATGAAATTTTCGAGACTTATCGGGCTATTGGCATTGAAGTTTTTTAAAGAAAAGCATTTAAAAATAAAAATTATTTAATAATAAGTCTAAAATATTAAAAAAAGTTTAAAAATTTCTTCAAGAACTCATGAATTTGATTTTGAAAAATTGCAACATTATAGTCACATTTTTGGCGGCGAAAAAGTTGGCGATTATTTTTAAAAGTAGAGCTTTCCGGTAACCCTAGCCAAATGTCATATCTGTCTTGTGTGAGTGGAATTCAGTAGAAATTGTAATATCCGACCTAATTAGCCACAGTAATTTTTCTAAATTGTGTAAAAATATTAATTTATGATTCCTTTCAGCAAAGGACCATTTAATACAGCAACATTTCATTTTATATTCGAAACTTTACTCCATTCGATTTCAAAAGAAAATAGTTTCCTTATTTTGTATTTCACTAAAAAATAGTTTTCAACGATCTTGAAACCTTTTATAGAATTACATTTACTATTTACATATTTATCATCTGCATAGAAAAAAAAAGAAAAAAACTAATTCTTGTTTCTTATGCAATCAGTCCACAAACAAACCTTAATCTGATATATACTGTACTGTGCGTTTACTCCCCGGATAGAGCGAACGGATAAATTGTAGCACCATATATGGCGACTTAACTCATTTTTAGCGTGAAATAAACAAATAATAAAAATAATAAATAAAATCAATTGAATTGTAAGAACAAAAATAAATCAAAACATTCTACACTTCAATTATGATCATGAAAATGTTAGTAATGAACATCCTCGACAAAAATAAATGTTTGTATTTAAGTATCAAAGGAGATAATAAATCAAACAAAATATTAAAACTTGAGATACAGATATACGAAATTAAAAAAATTCTAATGTAGATAATATAGTCTATAATAATGTCAAGCTCACGTGATCTAATCCTACCCAAATGATCTTGAATGCGCAGTTATTATACAACTTTCTCAAGATCACCCTGATCGGAAACAAACCGATTTTACATTTATTGCGCATGTGTATAAAAAATTTTTCGGCAAAAGATGAAATTTGCAAATTAGCAAACTGATGAAATTTGCAAATAGAGAAATTTTGTTGTTCCTACCGTTATTTTGAAACAGTTGCCATCACGATATATTTCTATTCCATATGTTTAAGAAATGTACCCCAAAGATTATTATTTAAGAATAATAAAATTTTCCCTATCGCTTCAAGCCCTAGTCCGTCTCATTATCCTTAATTTTATTTATTATCCCCCATATGCTATTTCTTTCGGCCAGCAATTAAAATGTCGTCTCTAAAAAATAACGTTCCGTTACAGAAGCCAGTTGTAAAATAAAACAGATTTATCATTGTACTGTTAAATACTGATAATCTCTACATACTTCAATTTTTTAAACTTCTAAGCATCGCACATTGTCAATTTTTATACCATCGTATAGAGGAAAAAGTAATTTTAAATGCGATTTGTTTGAAAATTGCATCTCAATTTATTTTTGACATATTAATTTTTTTGTTGCTTTAACACCATTTTCTTTTTAAAGTTTGGCAACTGAAATACTCCCTTTCTATATAACGTAAACGAAAAATAGTTGGAAAATAGTAGATTATTATATCTTTTGGTTGCCATTAACTAAAAAAAAATTGTAATTAAAATACGTGCTATGTTGAAAAAATATAATTTATGTGATTTCTGATAAACAAAACATCTATTATAAACTATATTTAGTTTTATGTATCCCCTCATAGCATGCATGGTCACGGTGACGTCGTTGTGACGTCACTGTAAGTCACTGTGGTCACGTCACATCTGTGACCAAAATGCCACCACTCAGTGATGTCACATTGTGACTGAGATGTGAACTTCTTAGAAAACTTTAAAAAATTACGAAAATTCTTCAAAACATGTTATTTACTGTAAAATTATGTTTTTCTGGCAATTAAAAAAAAATTGTGAGGTCACTGTTATGTCACTGCTATGTAACGTACGTCACGTCACATATGTGACAAAAAAACCACCATATTGTAAGTCACAGTGTGACAAAAATATGAACTTCAAAAATCTTTGAAAATGAAGAGAAATATTTTAAACAGTCACGAGTTGCATGGCATAAGGAATAAAGTATATTAGTGGATAGCAAATGGTAAATTCTGTCACTAAAGGGGAGGGGGGGGGGATAATAAATAAAGTGCACGATACAAGCATTAATAAACTAAATTTTCAGGCTATATTTTATCAATTTGATATCTAAGATAGTGAATGTATACTTTTTCATGATTTCAATTTTATCTAGCATTTGGATAATATATTTAGAATTAGGAATATTAAATTTATACACTTTACATATTTAGTTTGCTGGGAGGAAATTTATTTATTTGTTTCTTTTTTACCGACCAGGATTATTCGAAACACTTCTGTGGTTTCAAAATAAAAAATTTCTATTACAGTTAAATCTGCACCTTTTAATGAGCACGTAGAAAGAGTCTTCAGAGTTTAGTCATCTATGCATTTCTTGCTTTAGAATATTTCTATAATTTGTATTCAAGTCAGAAATTCTACTTCTTTCAGACTTTTTAAATAAAATTAGCATTTTCCGAAAATAAAAGAAATATACAAAATTTGTGCAAAACAAACTTTACTTAAAAAAAAAAAAGAAAAAAAAAGGGGGGCTCGTTATTACCATTAAATTTATTTTTACACCTTTTGAAAATTTAAACAATGGTATATCTAATAAACTCTAATTATGAATATTATTATTATAATTATTTAGAAAAAAGGAACTTTACAATACATTTTAACTTGTATTATTTGGTACGGATAAAAAGAAAAGGTTAAATACATTGGACATTTCTTCAAATACAAAATTTTAATTAACCATACTTCCAGAAAATTACTGCGCATTCAAGTTTCATATCTCTTGCATGCAAAAACAAATAATCTGTACTAGACCATCTGCTTGAAAATCGTCTGACAACAAAAAAATAAACATGAGAAGACGCGGGAAATAAATAGTTCACTGTTATTAGAACATCACCTTCACCACGTCTACAACACTTTAAGATAAGGAAATGACCATTTTAGGATACACGGATATTAATAGAACGTATATGTAAGTTTTATTTAATTTAAATATTTTGTTCCTGATTTGTATATTATGAGTTAAATAGTTTTATGTTATATTTGTAAGAGACTGATCTTTAACTGTCAGAAGCTATATTTTCAAATTCCATAACTGTAAAGAAAAATATCTTAATCTGCCATCGCTTGAAAAAAAAACTGCGCAGAGACTGTGCATGCCTACATTCATACTGGAATTAATATAAACATTAATTTGCTCTTACTTGAGATTGTAAATGATGGAACGACAATGAATTGGAATTATTTTATCGTCTTCTTATATTTTTTGATTACTAACACTTATAGATATTATTATTTTGGGGTTAAATATGAAGTTCGATTATCATGAGATTACGAAACTGTTTCAGACTAGAAATTACCATTATACTGGGAAAATGTATTTTTACATATTACAGTAGTGAAACATTTGAAAGAATTTTCTTTTAGTGCTAATAATATTTTAAATTATCTTTCAAAATCCTAAATCTTCAAACCAATGTTTTCAGATTTAACATTTGCCGAAATTATAAAATAATAGGAATTCCTTATACCATATGGAAATATTTTTGAGATATTGTTAAATCTAATAATGCATTTAATTTATCTATTGAGTTTGCTGTTGTTTAATAGCATTTTAGTTATAATTACAACTACATATTACAATTATACATACTAATTATTATTTTTAGTGTTTTTCAAATTGGTATATTTATTTTTTTTAAATTGTATCTAAGCATTTTTTCTGTTTGTGATTTTAATCAAACATTTAATTATAGACATTCTGAATCGGTTATTAAATTTTCTTCAATTGTAAATTCATTTTCTACGTTTATGATTGGCGTAATTATTGGCACTAAAAAGTAAAATATGATATTTAAGCATTGAAACAAAGTGTTTTTCATGCCTGATGGGAAGTTATAGATTAAACTGCTTTAGTATATATTTTTTAAAAGTTCATATAATACAGGATACATAATATAGGACACAAGTTGAAAAGTGCTTATGACTTCGGTTTGTCTCTCCGTCTGTCCGTCTAGCAGTCTGTCCGCACTCTAACTCTCGAAAATATACTCGGATTGCCCTGAAATTTTTGGATGTTATTGACGTTTACCATAGCACGGTACGTATTTGTAATGAAGTTTGTAGTATGCTTTGTTCATTTACAGGGACAGCCAAAAGTTTTCCGTTACATTACAGCCTATGGGAAAAAATCGTTTCAAATGATGTTTTATGATTTTACGCACGCTTTCAAACAGAATAAAATTTATATGCATTTATGAAGTGCACTAAAATATGCATTCTGTTGACTATGCGATGCAAAGAATAGTTATTGTTGATTTACAGGGCTAAAAAAGGAATTCAAATACATAATGATATAGGGGTGGAGGGAATTGTTTGCGGCATACTTTAATTATGTTAATCTATTTCATATATAATGAAATTGATATATGTCGCTGAGGTTTACATACTATAAATTATTTCATGTATAATACGAATAATACGTATATAGCATTTACAGGGACACACAAAATATTTCAGATACTATATTGTATCCGAAGTACTATTCATTAGCGATGATTGCTGGAAATGTATTTTTAATTATGATATGCGCTTTTATGATTCACTATATTTATGCATAGTATATGGTGTATATAAATGCTATAATTCCTATACAAGGCTACACAAAAGTATTCGTAAGGATTACTGGGTATGGGCGCAAATTGCTTAAAGGTTGTTTTTAAATGAGTTATGCTTTTTTTTTGCTGAACTGCATTTAATTTACCAAGAAATGTTTGTAGAATATAGATAAAATGATATACAGGGTCACGTAAAGAATTGGATACATGGCCGTCTATAAATTATAATTTCTGGAAATGTGATTTCAGCAGTTTTAAGAGTGTCTTAGTTTGAATTAAATTTTAACTAAATAGTGGCGTGTAATAAAGATTCTAGGTAAACTACAGGGTTGTACAAAAGTATTCAAGTATGTTTCCATACATTAGTATAAATTGCTGAAAAAGAATTTCAACCTGTTAGGCGTTTTCTTGCTAAACTAGATTTTCCCATTATATAGTATATATACATTTAAAACAAGTTGGAAATTGCTCGTCAAACGTGGCAAATGAGGTGCGTTCGTACTATAACTAGTTTTATAATTATTTTTTGCACCTCATATTGTACTGAATGTATAATTTTTTGCACTTCATAAAGCGCATAGTCTGATACATCATTAAAATGCACTTCCAATATTTTTTTCCCATTCCCCGTAATGTAACGGAACACTTTTGACTGTCCCTATAATTAAACTATACATCCGATTTTCCTAAAATTTGAAATAGCTCCACAAAATTTTGCAACAATTATATCTTTAAAATTTCAGACCATTCGGAAGGCTGTAATATCATTAAAATGCACTTGCAATAATTTTTCCCATTGGCCGTAATGTAAGGAAAAACTTTTGACTGTCCCTGTAATTAAACTATACATCCGATTTTCCTAAAATTTGAAAGGGCTCGACAAAATTTTGCAACAGTTATATCTTTAAAATTTCAGATCATTCGGAAGGCTGTAATATCATTAAAATGCACTTGCAATAATTTTTCCCATTGGCCGTAATGTAAAGAAAAACTTTTGACTGTCCCTGTAATTAAACTATACATCCGATTTTCATAAAATTTGAAATGGCTCGACAAAATTTTGCAACAATCATATATTTGAAATTTCAGACCATTCGGTTGGGTAGTTTTTGCTCTGTTACATGCGGACAGACGGACGGACGGACGGACAGACGGACAGACGGACAGACGGACGGACAGACGGACGGACTGAACGACGACTATAGGTGCTACGTATTTATATAATTACGAACGCACCTAAAAATGGGAAGTCAAAATTGAGTAAAAAGTACTCAATTTTAAATGCGTCACATACTCAAAATAGCTCCTATCCAAATGTACTCAAAGTTGAGAAACACATATACTCATTTTTTATTCATTGGTTGTGATCAAATATGAATCGTTATGCACTGCCCCCCCCCCCAAAAAAAAAAGTAAAACCTAAAATTTAAATAAAAATGTACTGACATTTATTTCTCGTTCAAAGTTCTTAACAAGAAATGTTTAATTGATTATTTATTAAGAAAAATAGCAAAATTCTTAACAAGATACTCAAATCGAATATTTTTATGACAAGAGCATTATTTCCAAGCACTTTTAAATTATTTTTAAAATGCTGTGCATAATTTAATATTTACATTAATAAACATCATTTATGCCGCCATAAATGAAATGAACCATTACAGGGTACAAAACTATTCGTTTGTTTGGGTTTGATAACATGTGATGTTTCAAAATAGAGAAAGCATGGGTTCATTTTTGATCCAAAAATATTCAATTCGATATGAATACGTCGGTTTACTTATTTTTGAGTACTTCATTTTTCTCAGTGTATCAACCTACAGATCAAATACAGGGCTGTTCAAAAGAATTGGAAAAATTATTTGGCTATGGACGGTAACTGCTGAAATCAATTTTTCAAATGTTTTATGAATTTTCTAAAATGTTTACTTAGTTATCTTATTTACGTCATTTCCCTAAATTACGATGTCTTGTTAAAGCATTCAGAAAGTGTTGGAAAGTATTTTATAATCTATGATTAACGCATGATTTTTCTTACTCGTTTTTTTTCTATTTCCCAGATCAGTCTTTTCCTATAAAACATACCAAACCTATTTAGCTCATATTCACAAAATACAATATACACAGGAATAAAAAATTTAAATAAATATCGCTTATCATGCCGCTCTATAAATAATAGTTGTATTAATATCCGTTAGTCTCCATGTTCGTATTTAATAAAACAATGACAAATCACAACAAATTAAAAAATTTACACATTCTAAATATCAAGCTTGAACTCAATATGAAGCATAGAACTTAATATCAAGCATAGAACTGAATAAAAAAATATGTCAGTTGATAAGCATTGTTTTTTAAGTGGAAAAATTTAAAAATGTTTTAGAAGAATAGGACTCCAAAATAGCGATATTTTGCTAAAAAGTACGGTAAAAAGATAAGATTTTATATTTACAGCAAAAGGTTATTTCAAAATTCATAATTAAATCCAGCATCGATAGAAACTATATTAATACTTAGAAATTTTTCCAGAGAGAATCCTTCGCCTTATATACAATATTTCAAATGAAAATCAAATATCAAATTAATTGCTTAAAAGGCGCAAAGGCCAACATAGTGAAAAAGATTCCATGTCGGGACTCGAACCCGGGCCATCAGTATAGCACACTGACATTCTACCGACTAAACCACATGGAACGACGCCCAGTCTGTAAAATTTCTCACTATTACAGGTTGGCAAGGCTACAAACGCAGCGCAAGATGGAATATTTATCGTGGGCCACCGACATGGGGTAAACACGAAACTTAATGAAATCCAGCATCGATTGAAACTATATTAATAATTGGAAATTTTTCCAGGGAGAAACATTCGCCTTGCATACAACATTTCAAATTAAAATTGCCTTTTAAGCAATTAATTTGAAATTTGATTTTCATTTGAAATATTGTATGCAAGGCGAATGGTTCTCTCTGAAAAAATTTCCAAGTATTAATATAATTTCAATCAATGCTGGATTTAATTAAGTTTCGTGTTTGCATCATATTGGTGACTCACGCTAAATATTCCATCTTGTGCTGAGTTTGTAGCATCGCCATCATGTAATAGTGAGAAATTTTCCAGCCTGGGTATCGTTCCATGTGATTTAGTCGGTAGAATGTCAGTGCGCTGTGCTAATGGCCCAGGTTCGAGTCCCAGCATGGAATCTTTTTCACTATTTGCGCCTTTTAAGCAATTAATTTGAAATTTGATTTTCATTTGAAATCACAGTGTTTATGACAAGTTCGCCACAAATGACACATATTTCACAAATTGGTCACAGTGTGACTTCAAAGCATTGTCGCTTTCGTCACAGGTTCGTCACAAAGTTAATGCCAAAATAGTCACAAATGACACACTTTTCACAAATTTGTCACACCGTGACTTCACGGAGTGGTCACAATGTGACGTCACAAAAGACCTCTAAAACGGCCATAACGACCTCGCATTCTAGTCACTATGACGTCACATCGACGTCACGTGACGTCACATCGACGGTCACAAAATCACAGTGTGACTTCACAACGACGTCGCCGTGACGTCACCATGCCTTACGGGTCCATATTAATGTTACAAACATACGAGTATGAATCATTAGATCCTACTTTTTTGTCGACTTTCTTGAATGACGACATCTCTTATTTGCTGGATTTATCGAGATTCTTGAATGACGGCATTACTTTTTGGCTGGATTTGTCAAGTTTCTTGAATGGCGTATCACTTTTTTGCTGGATTTGTGTGTTATTCTGCGATAGTGACGTCCTATGCATACTTTTTTGCAGATGTTGTTTAAGACTGGATCGTAAATATGGAATTCTTCACCAGATGCGAATGATGTCATTTTATATAAAGTAAAAGCGTGTGTTTCATGTCTTTAAACTGAATTATGCTTTGTACTATGCACTCTAAACTGAAATGTCTGAAATCCAGACACTTAAGTGTCTGAAACGCAGTGTTCAATTTTCAGACGTTTTAAAATGTCTGAAAATTATCAGACACTTCTTGTGTCTGAATTTCAGACACTTAAGTGTCTGAAATAAGAGTGTTCGTTTTTCAGACATTTTAAAATGTCTGAAAATTATTAGACACTTCTTGCATCTGAATTTCAGACATTTCAAATGTCTTAATTGCAGCCATCTTTGAGCCGGTTTCCTCCCCCCCCCACCACCAATATGAAGCCATCTTTGACCACTTTTCTTTCTTAGCCACATACGCAGCCATATTTGACCACATTGAAACATTTTTTATAAATGGGAATAATTTGTTACCATAAAGCAGAGCTGATCGCAGCGCAGTAAAACTTTGAAGCATCTGCCCCCTTATTTTAGGGTACCCCAAATTGGGTACAAAATTTTCATAAAGCTGATATTTTAAATCACTTTTGAACTTATGACGATTGTAATCAGTATTTTGTAGTTTTGGAATAGGATATTATATATATATATACAATCACCTAAAAATGTATTTATGTGATATCATATATGCGCGCATAAAAAACGTTTATTACTTTCAGTGAGAACTTTAAATTAATTCTAGTCCAAAGATCTAGTATTCATTCACCTCCCCCCCCCCCCGCGCCTTTCATATACTGTTACAAAAAAAAATTAAGCCTATTCAATGCCATTAAATACATATTTGGATAAATATTTCTTTTTCTTAACCTAATCATTTTCTAAAAGTACAAAATATTTATTAAAATAACTATAAGATCAAAACAAATTTAAAATATCAGCTTTATAGAAATTTCATACCAAATGTAGGAGCACGTAAAGCTAAAGGCACAAAGAAACAGCCCAGTTTGTCCATGCTGCAATCAGCTCTGCTTTATGGTAACAAATTATTCCCATTTATAAAAAAAAAGGTTCACTCCTTCAGAAAGAATCTTATCCCTGCTTTGTTGTTCAATTTTTTTTCCATTTAAATTAGATATTCCCAGTGACATATTTATTTGTGTGTTAAATAAAATCTAACACTAGATTACACAAAATTTTCAGTATATGAGATCCCAACATATATATATATATATATATATATATATATATATATATAAAAAAGTATGAAACTCTTACTTTTTTTGTTGTTGTTGTTATTATATTATTTATCATTAGCAAGAAATATTGAAACATTTGACAACAGCACATTAATCAGCATAATGTTGAAAGACATTCAAAATATCAGTTTTACAAAAATAGAATACCAAATTTGGGGCCACCAAAATACAAAGGGAAGGGGGCATCGCCCAATTTTCTAATGCTTTAATAAAATCCTGCGTCTGCAAAAAATCCAACCCAACGTTATGGTTCGTTAAATAGAAGTGACCATAATTCGGAACTCGGAAGTGTCCGCTAATGAACATTCCCGAATACCAGAAATCTCTGTGTAGCGAAAACCTTCTTAAATCATACTATATTACTCTAAACGTTCAAAATATTCATTATAATCAGCGTAATTTCGAAAGGTATTCAAAATTGCAGATTTACGAAAATTGTATCAACGCCCCTCCCCCCCATCCCCCCAATAAAAAACAAAAAAGAGCAGGTACCCTTAGCCCATGTTTTAAGCAGAAGCCCCATGATTCTCTAAACAGACGTATCCCCTATTCAGGAATGTCCGTTACGCAGGTTTTACTGTGTGTATTTAAAGTAAAACCTCCATAACGGAAATTGCTGAATAGCGGACACCTCTCTTTTTTTTTTCTTATCCCCAACACCTTTAAATCTGTACGTCTTTACCTCTTTAAAGTAGACACCACCAAATAGCGGACTAATTCCGTGCTCTCGAGGTGTCCGCTATTCAGAGGTTTTGCTGTATATTCATTTATATGCACATTCTAAAGGGTAAAAAGTATTTACCTTTTTTGTGACAGTATAAGGATTATGTTCCAAATAAATTCTAGGTCCAGTTGTTGATACTATTCAATAATATTCTACAAACTAAATTTAAAAGATAACGTGTGTTGATATTAACGTTGTCATTAACGAATACAGGCACACACACACACACACACACCAAAATAAATAAATAAATAAATAAAACTTAAAATCCTTAATTTTTTTTTTTTAATGAGTTTCTGTTTTATTATTATTTTCATGGATTCTTTTTAGCACCCAGATATGCTTAAAAAAAATTCTTTAAGGGTTGAAAAACACTTCTAAAAACATTTTTCTTCCCATAAACATCGCAATAAAAATAATTTGTATTAAAAAATGTTATAATAATATGAAAATATATACATACTCGGAGCAAAAATAATTATAAGAATAATTAATCTTCAAACCATGTTACTTTTTCAAAATATATTAAATATCAGCATAGTTACACTTTATCAATGAGTCAGAATTATTGGCAATACTTGTTTGAAATCTTGCATTAGAAGTGCGTTTTCACAACATGTTTATTTAGGTCTTAAATTTTATTACAAAAATGAAAAATATCTCGTACTGTCATGGGCGAGAATTCTTATACCCATCTTCTTCTTCTTCTTTTTTTTTTTTTTTTTTTTTTTTTCATATTATTGAAATTTTTTGCATGATGTTATTTAAATTGATTTTTTTAATATTTTCCGCACATATTTAATTAATTACGCCGATTTTTTTAATTTGTTTATAATTATTTTCAAGATCGCTTCATGTTTTAAAATTTAAGTATGGTGTTGAGATGTAACGCAGGAAATACATACTAGGTATATTCCATCTTGAAATAAATTTTCATAAGGATTATTAAATATATATATATAGTATCGGCGTACAGTTGAATACAATAAGAGTGACTTATTTCCAATAGGAAAAACTGCAAGTTTACAAATACTCCGAAATACACGATAACACAAACCCTTATACTTTCGAGATTTCTTTTCATACTCTATATCCACCATATAAAACAAAAAATAAAAAGTTCATGGTTTCTCAAAGATAAATTTAAATTTGTTAATATAAAAAAAAATCACTTCAATAATATACTCTGTAAGATAAATAAATGGCACTCTTGTCACTAAAAATGAAAATTTGTATGTAAAATTATATCACTAATATAAAATAAAGGAATTCGCAAGGAAAGAACTTACTTGTGCAAAGTTATATAAAAATTAGCTTCTTTTTAAACTTATACTGAACAATTTTTTTAATATGTTGCTCAGATGATACGAGCTATTTAACAATCATTAACAAAATTATAAATATTCTTTTTTAATAGCATGCAGGAAACATTAATTCTATAATTTCAAAACTTCTTTACATCTTACCAAATATAATTGAAACTGTTGTATTTTTCACGTTATTATTCAAACAATAAATAGATTATTTACTACATAAAACTTTAATTTATAAAGTAAAGATTTAGATGAGAATTAAATATATTTATTAATACTGAAAATCATATGCACTCATTGAAAAGCATCAGAAATAAGCAAACAAATCTTTTCACACAAAATATATTTATTTGATAAAAAAAGACAAAAATATTAAAAATGCAAATTAGTCTAATAAGAATAATTTAAATAATAAATAAATAATAATATATATGTAAGAACGTTCTGTGAATTATCATTCCAAACCTGTGGAATACCTTACCTTGGCGTAAATATCCAAAACTGTAACAGCTAATCCAGTTTGAAGGACATATTATTTTACAATATTGAACTCCATTTTAAAAATATATTCGTATTCATATTATTTTACCACTGTATTTTTATAAATATCATGCTATTCTTTTGAATATTTGGTGAGTCTTGAATAAAAATTATCGTAGAAATATGGAAAATTTTATATTTCCATGAAAAATATAATTCCCAATTGATTTTTTTTTCGATCTCCATTTAAAAGCACGTACTGACAAACCATTCCAATAAACCGAATATAAATTTTCGTCTAGTATCTATAAAATGAAGACACAAAGATATAAAATACAGACATCGGATCACTATGCTAAAAAAAAAAATTCTCTAACGACTAACACACCAACGGATGTAGGTGTAGATGTGCATACTATTTCACAAAAGAAAGTAAATACTGCGTCACTACTTTCTCTTCATTAATGATGATTCACTCACTTTCTGAATCATCTTCCATTTACAAGTAAGAGAATTCAAAGTTCAAATCTTCAATCACTGTAATGTTTTGGAAATAAAGCAGTAACTTTAAATGCGTTATAAGGTTATAACGCCGATTGACGATTCCATTTATTATGTGAATAACAAACGTCATTATAGAGATTTCGGATTGAGGAAAAATATATCGTCACACTTTCAAATAATTTATCAAATGTTGATAAATTTAAAAGCAATTTTAACGCTTCAGACAAATTTACTGTACTGAGATACTTTAATTCACTTTCGCCAATCCGTTGAGTAAAAGCCGTTGCCCGCCAAATCAGCAATAATCAAATCCGGTCGCGTTCTTCTCGCGCACCGTTCATGCTTGCAACAACAAACAAACCTACTCACTTCAGTTCATTTTACTTGGTGAGTGGTTCAAATGGCTGAATTCCTGAAATGTCTAAAATTGCAAGTGTCTTAAATTCAGACATATAATCATAATTCTAACATTTTTTTCAGTTCATTTATGCCATGATCATAATAAAACGTTTATGTGTCTTAAATTTAGACATCTATCACGTCTGAAATTTTATTTTCAGACGTTTAAGTGTCTTAATTGCTTTTTCAGTCACATATCTGTTTGAATTTAAGACGCCTCTATTTGCAGTGATGTATATTTATATATATATATTTTTTCTTTTCAGCGGGGGCGACATTAAATTCTGAAAAAGGAGAATTCCTGTTTTGTAGTGTTTACATTCCTTTGAAACAATGCTTTTAAATATTATAAATAACGAATAAAAATAGATCACGATTTCATATAAAAATTGTCGCCAGCAGTTGGGATCAAATTATAAACCTTCGACTATTTTAGGGTTAATATGCAATGCACAAATTTAGTAAAGCGAAGTGAAAATTTGTTAAATAATAATTTTGTTAGCGTGACTGAAATTAAATGTGATAGAGAACTTGCCAAATACGAGCCATTTTATATTTTCCTTATTACAAAAATAATGTACTGCTGAAGGGTAGAGTATCATGATTTTTTCCTCCATGTTTCAATCGCATATATGTGTTCCAATTCGTTTTCTCCAACAGTTACAAGTTCAACAGATACTTCATTCTAACAGGTTAAGTTTCGTCTCTCTATATACGTATTATATCTGTTACGAATGCAAACTCTGTTTTGGTTCTATTCGTAGGTTGTAAGACCATTCAAAGGGCGTTTAAGTACCACCAACACTTTCTATTCGGGTCGAGATAATTTGAACTTTAAATCTCTCAAAACAGGTCAGTTATTTCTTATACCGGGTTTTCCTTCTAATCGTTGACCAATAACTAATTAATAAGCTGTTAATTTTAGAGATATAACTTCCAATTGTAAAAGTATTTCAAATGTTGTTATCTCGCATATGAAAATTCATTTACGTCAAAATAGTTATTTTTAGGTGCGTTGTCTATACTAATATTATAAAGTGGTAAAAATTGTTTATTTGTAGGAAGTAAGCTCTGGAACTACCGAACCGATTCCAAAAGTAATGGTATCAGAATGATGGTGTTGGTCCAACTTAGAACATAGGCTATATCTTATTTCCATGAAACTAGCCAAAAGGGAGTGCAGGAGCAAAAAACGTTCTAAAAATGCGATTTTTGTGTTACTGAAGAGCCTAGAAACATGAAATTTGGAATGGTAGTTACTTATAAGATACTAATGACCTCTAAGGACATTTCTTTAAAAAATCGAAATTAAAAAGGGATGAAAATGCGCGAAAGGCGTTCTAAAAAACGTTCTAAATGGCGATTTTTACGCAATCTCAAGAAGTACCAAACCGATTTCAAAAATAATGGTGTCAAAATGCTTTTGACAACCCTTGCTCCAACATAGCCTACATTTTATATCGGTGCCATTAACCCTAAAGGGGGTGCAGGAGCAAAAAACGTTCGAAATTGCGATTTTTGGTGTTATTGAAGGGCCCAGATACATGGAATTTGGCATGATAGTTACTTATCAGATATAAATGATCTCTAAGAAAATTTCTTAAATAATTCGAAATTTAAAAGGGGTGAAAATGCGTGAAAAGCGTTCTAAATGGCGATTTTTACGCAATCTCAAGAAGTACCTAACCGATTTAAAAAATAATGGTGTCAAAATGATGGTGATAACCCTAGCTCCAACATAGGCTACATTTTATGTCGGTGCCACTAACCCTAAAAGGGGTTCAGGAGCAAAAAAACGTTCGAAGTTGCGATTTTTGTTATACTGAAGGGCCCAGATACATGGCATTTGGCATGGTAATTACTTATTAGATATAAATGATCTCTAAGAACATTTCTTAAAAAAATCGAAATTTAAAAGGGATGAAAATGCGCAAAAAGCGTTCTAAAAACGTTCTAAATGGCGATTTTTACGCAATCTCAAGAAGTACCAAACCGATTTAAAAAATAATGGTGTTCAAATGAAGGTGACAACCCTTGCTCTAACATAGGCTACATTTTATGTGGGTGCCATTACCCCCAAAGGGGGTGCAGGAGCAAAAAAACTCTCGAAAATGCGATTTTTGAGTTACTGAAGGGTCTAGAAGCATGAAATTTGGAATGGTAGTTACTTATAAAATATAAATGATCTCTAAGAATATTTCTAATAAAATTTGAAATTTAAAAGGGGTGAAAATGTGTGAAAAGTGTGTTAAAATACGTTCTAAATGGCGATTTCTACGCAATCTCAGAAAGTACCAAACCGATTTCAAAAGTAATGGTTGGAAATTGATGATGACAGCCCTTGCTCCAATATAGGATCTACTTCATGTCGGTGTCACTACCAACTTGTGGTTGCATTTTTAAAAACGTTCTAAATTGTGATTTTTGTGATACTGAAAGGGCAGGCAACTTGAAATTTGGCATGGTAATTACTTATGACATGTAAATGCTCTCTGAGAAGAAAGAGTTCCTTAAAAATTTGAAATTAGAATGGGGTGAAAATAAACGAAAAGCGTTCTAAAAACGTTCTAAATTGCGATTTCTACGAAATCTCAGGCAATAGAAACCGATTTCAGAAGTAATGGCTTCAAGTTGATGTTGACAGTCACCGCTCCAACATAGCCTATATTTTACGATGTTGTCACTACTACCTGGGGTTTACAGGAGCAAATTGCGTTTTTTGTGTTTAAGAGGGCTAAATTTGGAATGGTAATTACTTCAAAGATGCAAATGCTTTCTAAGAATTGTCGAAAGAAAATTCCAAATTTAAAAGGATGAAGTGAGCGACAAGCGTTCTATAAGCGTTCTAAATTGTGACTTTTATGCAATCGTATGAAATACGAAACCGATTTCAAACATAATGGTTGCAAATTGATGGTGATCGAACCTGCTCAAACATAAGCTATATTTTAAGTCGGTACAACACCTAGAGGGTTGCAGGAGGAAAAAAAAATTCTAAATTGAGATTAAAAAAATCGAAATTAAAAAGGGGTGAAAATGTGCAAAAAGCGTTCTAAAAAACGTTCTAAATGGCGATTTTTACGCAAATTCAGGAAGTACCAAACCGATTTCAAAAATAATGGTGTCAAAATGATGGTGACAACCCTTGCTCCAACATAGGCTACATTTTATGTCGGTGCCATTAACCCTAAAGGTGGGTGCAGGAGCAAAAAACGTTCGAAATTGCGATTTTTGTGTTACTGAAGGGTCCAGATACATGCAATTTGGCATGGTAGTTACTTTAGATATAAATTATCTCTAAGAACATTTCTTAAAAAAATCGAAATTAAAAGGGGTGAAAATGCGCAAAAAGCGTTCTAAAAAACGTTCTAAATGGCGATTTTTACGCAAATTCAGGAAGTACCAAACCGATTTCAAAAATAATGGTGTCAAAATGATGGCGACAACCCTTGCTCCAACATAGGCTACATTTTATGTCGGTGCCATTAACCCTAAAGGGGGTGCAGGAGCAAAAAACGTTCGAAATTGCGATTTTTGTGTTACTGAAGGGTCCAGATACATGCAATTTGGCATGGTAGTTACTTATTAGATATAAATTATCTCTAAGAACATTTCTTAAAAAAATCGAAATTTAAAAGGGGTGAAAATGCGCAAAAAGCGTTCTAAAAAACGTTCTAAATGGCGATTTTTACGCAATCTCAAGAAGTACCAAACCGATTTCAAAAATAATGGTGTCAAAATGCTTTTGACAACCCTTGCTCCAACATAGCCTACATTTTATATCGGTGCCATTAACCCTAAAGGGGGTGCAGGAGCAAAAAACGTTCGAAATTGCGATTTTTGTGTTACTGAAGGGTTCAGATACATGGAATTTGGAATGGTAGTTACTTATAAGATATAAATGATCTCTAAGAACATTTCTTAAAAAATTCGAAATTTAAAAGGGGTGAAAATGCGCGAAAAGAGTTCTAAAAAACGTTCTAAATGGCGATTTCTACGCAATTTCAGAAAGTACCCAACATATTTCAAAAGTAATGGTTGGAAATTGATGATGACAGCTCTTGCTGCAACATAGGCTCTATTTGATGTCAGTGTCATTACCACCTAGAGGTTTCAGAAGCAAAAAGCGTTCTAAATTGCGATTTTTGTGTTACTGAAGAGCTTAGAATCTTGAAATTAGGCAGGGCAGTTATTTATAAGATACAAATGATCTCTAAGAACATATGAAACCGATTTCAAACAGGCTGGTTGTGTTTATGACGGCCAATTATCAACACGAGGGATATAGGCCCTAAGGAGGGGGGTGCCCTTCGTGGGGGTCTTTCTAAGGGAACCTAACCCGTATTAACGCTTGGAAATCCAAGGCTCGAAGAAAACCACGAAAACTCCGAACGATTAGGCCGACGGGCGCGATTGGGATCGAACCCAGCACCTCCCGTCTACCAGCTTCGAGAGCAGAACCTCTCGGCCACTGGTGGGGCCGATTTCAAACAGAATGATTGCAAATTGATGGTGATGAACCTGCTCGAACATAAGCGATATTTTATGTCGAGGGTTGCAGGAGCAAAAAACTTTCTAAATTGCGATTTCTGCGGTACTGAAGAGGCTAGAAACTTTAAATATAGCACGTTAGTTACTTATAAAATATAAATGTGCTCTAAGAACATTTGAAAATAAATTCGAAATTAAAAAGGTGTGAAGCGAAAGGGAGGAGCGAAAAGCATTCTAAAAGAGTCCTAAATTACGATTTCTATGGAATCTCAGGAAATAATAAACATATTACAGAAGTTATTGGTTGCGAATCAAGAGTGATAGTCCCTGATCCTATACGGGCTATATTTTATGCCGGTGTCACTTCCACCTGGTTGGCAGGAACAACAAGAAAGCCTTTAAAAACATCTAAATTCTGTTTTCTATAGAATATTAGGAAAATACCATCCGATTTCAATGTTAATGTTGGCAAATTAATGGTGACAGTCTCTGTTTTAACATTTTTCGAGACATTCTATTTCAACTCTGTTTCGGCATTTTATGTTGGTGCCACTAACACCAGAGAGGTGTTAGACTGTTAGACAAGAAGCTTGGAATTTGACATGATGGTTAATTTCAAGATGTAAATGTGTTAAGATGGTTTCTAAAAAATTCAAAACTTCAAATTAATACTGAAATGAGTGTATGAAATGAGCATAAAAGTCTCAAAATTCTTTCTAAATTATCATTTAATTGGAATTAGTTTTAGTTCTTCTTATTAATTAAAATCTCATTTCTGTCTATTGCACTTTTATAATGAAGTTTAGTTAAACTGTGGCTTAGTTCGTAATTTATGAATTATTTCAAAAAGTGTACTTCTAATAAAAAATAGTCATGCAAATATCACTTGGCATATTTCAACGATTACGCGAGCAAAGCCACGGGGTTTGCTAGTAACTATATAAATATGTAGCATCTATAATTTAGTCGTCGTCCGGTTCGTTCGTCTATCGATCGTTTGTCCGCATATAACAGCTCAAAAATTACTCAACCAAATGATTTGAAATTTAATATATATAATCTTTGCAGAATTTTGTCGTGACATTTCAAAATTTTAAGAAAATCGAATCAAAATTTAAAAAGATATTAATAAAAGTTTTCTTCATTCTTGTAAATCCTATCACACGTAGTTAATTCAATGATATCCCATGATAGGTAGAGATGCTAGGTTGTCATGGTTATTATTCTATTGAATCCTATCATACGTAATTAATTCAATGATATATCATGATAGTTAGTGATTCTATGTTGCCATGGTGAATACGCCCTATTTGAGAAGGAGTCATATTATTTCCGTATTATTGAATTTAATACATATATCTGTAATAAATTTTGTATTCATGCATTTTTACGTAAGTGTAGAACAGTTATTGCACCAATATCTAAATATTTATAAAACTAGTTATAGATCGAGCTTACCTCATTTGTCATGTTTAAAGTACAATTTCAGACTTTTTTTTTAAGATCGGAAATTTAAATTGTTATATATTGACTGGACTTATACATTAAAGTTACAAAAACTTTCTCTGGGCTTTAAAATGTAAAGCAATAGCCAAAACTTCTAAATTATAATACTTTAAATTTTATGAATTTTTGGCTTTTACTGGCATTAAAAACATCTTTTCGCGCCTTTAAATATGGCATTTTAACAGTATTTTTCTTTTCATATTTCCAAAACTGAAAGGTTTTAGCTATAAACACTTTCAAACATTTCTTATTTTTTTCTGCATATCTTCTGTTCTTTTAGGAAGGTATTTGAAAGATATTGGACTAATCTTTCGTAATCGGGTCACCTGCCAATTGCTGTTTTTTTCTATATTGTTTAAAGTTCCATTTACGTTTGAAGACTCTGGATGGCAAATTGGATTACAGAAGATTACACTTAATTTGTAGTTAGCGATTAAAACTGAATAACGTAAGAGAAAATGGCACTTATATTTTGGCACATGGGATCTGGAAAATGGGTGTAGAAAACTGTATCTAACAGTACAGTATAACAGTTTGGAACCCTTTTATATTCGAATAAAGAAGCCCCATGCTATTTTGAGAGTAGTATATGTTTTAGTCGCAAAACTCAGAAAAAGGAAGGTTAACTAAAGAGATTAAGACTAAGACCCAAAACAAGTATCTCTCTATTCTAAAAAAAATAACTACCACTGTCACCGTCGCCGCCGCCGGTTTTGAATTTTTTGTGACCGGAGGTCTTTCTTCGTTAATATTAAAAAAACTGTTGCATACAAAAATATGAAAATCGGTAGTATTATAGAGAAATGTTTGATAAACACGCTGATGCAGACAGTTTTCAAATCGAAGAATTATTTTAAGAGATATTTAATGCCAAAGTTGGACAAAATCGTTCCATTAAAAAAGTTTTATAGGAGCAAAAACTGTACATAGGAATTTAATCATTTTTAGATCATTTTATGCGTCAGAATTTCCCGGTGTGCAGATTGCAGTTAGTTTTTTAATTTGAATAATTTTTCGAGGTTTTATTTCGATTTTAAATTCAAATTTTCAGCATTTCGAGAGATATTTTTTACAAATTTTAGAAAATTGTACTAATTTAAACTGTTGCCAGCTGTATAAACAGCGCAAACAGTAATGTTTGCTTTAAATTAAAAATTTATTTTACACGTGACTATTATAAACAAAAAATATAAAAAGCAGGAGCTCATTGAAAATTACGTCATAAAAATTATAGTTACACGTGAATTTTAAATGAGACAGAATATTGTAAAATAATAAATTCAGTAACATGCGTTAGAAGTCCCAAATAGGAGAATTTACGTCATATTACACTTATTACGTAAAATGGAGAAAAAATAATATTGCAAAACAGTTTTAATTTAAAAATTGCGCGAGACATTTACTTGACATTTTAAGATGATCATAATATTTCATTTCTAACAAAAGTATTTTGACGTGAATATCAAAAAGAGAAAGAAAAGATTGGTGAAAATTACGTCAGATTATAATTGTCAGATTCAAATTATAATTCAATCTTCCGAAATCTTTTTAAAGGCGATCAAATTAGCGTGCTGTTAGAGTCTGCGGTGTCTGAACGGGGGTTGACGAGCGTAGCTCGTAGGGGGCAGAGCCTCCTAGTTGAAAAAAAAGAAGTCCTTATTCATAAATTTGTATTTCGGTATGGGGTAAAGGACAATGCAATAACTTTGAAAAGAAAAATGTATGTATTTCCATTGGGGAAAAAATTCCCAATATGTAAATATACATTTTCTTTTACAAAAGAGAAACAAAAAGGGGTTGTAGTATAAATTTGGCGCCCCCTCAATTTTCGCACCCGGGGCGACTGCTCTCTTCGCCCCCCCCCCCCCCCCCACTTCGCACGGCCCTGAAAAGACACTAGAAAAGATACTTACTGGGGAAAAAAATAACTGCCAGCCTTAATATTAACCCATTGGGGACCATGTTCATTTATGCATCTTCGGAAAGTGCATATAGCATTTGTTTTTGATACCAGTAAAAAAGAAATGTAATATTTGGTTTGTTTAATTATACCATTTTGATGATTATTTAAATAAAGTTAACTTTTTTTTTTAAATCTTTGCCCATCGAATAATATTTGTGTTAGCGCCGCCAGCCCAGGAGTGGTTAAGAAATTCTATAATTATTAGATTTTTAAATATTTACTAGAATGAGGCGCTGATTACAAAGTGAGGAAACGAGAATTTTGTGAAAAAATATTTAAAATAACATTTTAAAGAAAACGTTTGTCGTGAAAAATTAAATCTATATTCTCTGCCATCAAAAGGCTATAGTCTAGAGGTTCAGTTTTTTTAAAACAATGTCACGTGTTCTGTAGTCATAAACATCTGCTTTCATATGCTACTTAAACTTTCCATTGCCTGTAGGTTCAACAGCATTTACTTTGACTGATTTGTCATCAATTTCCAATAGTTCTTCAAGATGCATTTCAATTTCATGCTCCAGAATTAGCCAATCCAAATGTTTTGAATGCACTGTTAAATAAATTTTATTGAATCACCATTGTTTGTATGCATAATACGCGAATGGAAAATTCTTTGTTGTCGATGTCTTTCGAAATATACATCCTGAATTTCTCTGGTGAATTTACAAATACATTTTTCGCTGAAATCTATATGCAATAAAATATAGTTTTGTCTTTAAGGGGATTTTATTTTCTTAATTGCTTCATATATTATGTTGTAAGCTACATTTCTGTTGTGTACCAGGAATGTTTTCAACTGAATGCTAAACTCTTCCACGATTTCTATTGATGAAATTTCTCCACGAAATTTTTTTGGTTTCCTTGCCGACTTTTTTTTTTAACTTTTTACATAATAAATAACATTTTATAATTTTATGTACTTTGCTTAAAAATATACTTTTATTTTCATCAAAAGTATTAAATATTCAAGAACATCATCTTTTCTACAAGTTTTTAAAAGTAATCGAACAATTTTTTCACATGATAAAATGCACATTATTAGCTCTTAAAATTTATATTCATAAAGGAAATAATAATAACATGTTCTCAAATTATCCCTACAGGGAAAACTATACAACCCATTAATAAATTTTCAGAAAATATTTTTTTCTAATAAATTTAAATGAGGGAATGATAACGTCATCTTAACATTTGCCCAATCTGTCTATTAAATTATTCTTTACACATTGAAGTATTTCTCCAGGATGGCTGAAATTGTTTCACAGACAGGTAAGATCCATGTATGCTCATTACATGTGAAATGTTTCAGTCTGGAGTGTAGCGCGCTGGTTGAAATTAATTAAACACAAACTCGTCAATAACTCACAACACTTAATAAATAACAAAGTGAACTGTATCACACGTTTAATTATAAACCCTCTTGGTTTCACACTCTTAGAATAGAATCAATTACATGTCAACAAAAAAGAACGTTGCCATTTTTTAGAAATTAAACTTACACAAAAATGCTCGCACTGAGCGTTGGCAGACGATAAATAAATTTCGAACATACACCCCCGGCCTTGAAATCTTCAAGGGGTACAAATAAAAGAGTTATATATGTTAATGAAAGGGCAAAGGACAGAGTTTATGAACCGCTCGTTTAAAATTTCCGGCAGCAGTTCTTACTATGGCGACTCTCACACGACCGTCATGGCCCAGAAATGTCTGAATAATTCTTCCTAACTTCCACTGAAGAGGGGTAAGAAGTTCATTTTTAATTAGCACTAAGTCACCAACATTTAAATTTGCTGTCGCACGCAACCACTTGGGACGTTGCTGGAGTTGAGACAAATACTCACCACTCCATCGCTTCCAGAAGTGCTGAAATACTCTCTGGGTTAATTGCCAACGGCGAAGTCTATTAGGGGGAATTTCAGAAACGTCAAGTTCTGGAATAGCCGTCAAGGCAGCACCAGTCAAAAAATGACCTGGTGTCAGGACTTGTAGATCACTTGGATCGTTCGACAGAGGACATAAAGGTCTAGAGTTCAAACAGGCTTCAATTTGTGACAATAATGTAGAGAATTCTTCAATTGTAAATAGTGAATTTCCCATTGTTCTACGTAGATGATATTTCACAGATTTTATGTTAGCTTCCCACAGCCCACCAAAATGTGGAGCAGACGGGGATTAAAGTTCCAGATGATACCTTCATTAGCCACATAATTCTGTAATGTTTGATCCTTACTAATGGAGGATACGGAATTGTATAACTCACGCAGTTCCCTACTTGCACCCTTGAAATTTCCTGCGCAATCACTAACCAACTCAGCTGGTTTACCTCTACGGGCAACAAATCTTTTTAGAGCAGCCAAAAATGTGGAAGCCGTCAAATCCGAAACCAATTCAAGATGAATAGCACGAGTTGAAAAACAAATAAAAATAGCAATATAACTCTTAAACGACTTGATATTTCTACGATTTCTCTCCTTGCACATAAATGGGCCGGCATAATCAATTCCAGTCTTTGAGAATGGACGACTTGGCCTAACACGTATGGCTGGAAGATCCCCCATTATTTGAGTGCCAACAGATGGTGAAGCATGAAAACATTTTAAGCAACTCCTCACTGTTTTTCTTACTGCATCTCGACCACTTAAAATCCAGAAATTGTTTCGAAGAACAGCTAAAAGAAGCTGTGGACCAGCATGTAAATAAGTTATATGATAATGTTTGATAATTAATGCAGTTATATGATGTGTCTTAGGCAATAATATTGGGTGTTTCTGATCTTCTGAGACATTAGCATGTCTCAATCTTCCACCAACACGCAAAAATACAATTATGATCCAGGAATGGGTTTAAAGACAAAAGTTTACTTGAAGATTTTAAATATTTGTGATGACTTAAATCAGATATTTCATCACGGAAACACTCGTTTTGAACTATTTTCAGAATTTTCGTTGTGGAATTTGAAAGCTCTAAGACTGAGAGAAAACCATTTACTCGATTTGATAACGACTTTCTTGCATTGTCTACAAATCTTAAGCACCACGCGACGATTCGTACTAGTCTATTCCAAGAAGAATATCTGAAAATCAGATGATCATCATTAAGTTTAGAAATATTTACAACACAATTCCTCTTTTCTTCCTTTAGAATAATTTCTTGTACATCCTTGCCTTCAAATGATTCATTAGACGGTTTATCCCATGGCTCTCTTAACCATTTAGGACCATGAAACCATAGCTCACAATTCACTAATTCCGATGGTAGCATACCTCTTGTTCCGCAGTCAGCTGGATTTTCAAGCCCGCGAACATGATTCCACGAAATATTAGGCAGTGTTTCTTGGATTTTAGCAACACGGTTTGCTACAAAGGTTTGCCATCTATGAGGCTCTGAAGAAAGCCATGCCAACGCAACTTTAGAATCAGTCCACGCAAACACTTAACTCTCCTTGAGACTTAAGTGATCCAAAACAACCTTTAGCAAATTTGTCAAAAGAAGAGCTGAACAAAGTTCCAACCTTGGGATTGACTGAGTCTTAATGGGTGCGACCTTAGTTTTAGATGTCAAAAGATTTACGGTGATTGTCTCATTCTGAGAAACTGAACGCATATATATTGCTGCACAATATGCTTTTTCAGACGCATCACAAAAGGCGTGAATTTGAAGGTTTATCTTATCTGCAGATAATACAAATCGAGGAATTTTCAACTTAGAAATTACCTTTAAATCATTCCAAAAAGATGTCCACCGTTTACTATGTTCTTCACTAATTGGCTCGTCCCAGGTAAGTGAAAACTTCCATAAGTTTTGCAGCAGTATCTTCATGAAAACAACACAGGGGGAAAGCAAGCCTAGCGGATCAAACAGCTTTGCAACTTCTGACAAAATATCTCTTTTAGAATATCTGTCCTTTTTCTCATGGTCTAAAGCAGTGAAACAGAAGAAATCACCCGTTAAATTCCATTGAATTCCTAAAATTTTTATCCCGCCATCATTAGTCAAGAGCAATGACTCTGTACTTTCCTTACATTCTTCAGAAATATTCCTCAGTACTCCAGGTACAATTGAAATCCATTTTCGTAAATTAAAGCCTCCTCGTTTCATTAATAATGCCAATTGACTAATTAGTTCCACAACTTCTTCCTCATTCTGTCCGCCAGAGAGAAAATCATCTACATAAAAATCTTTCAACACAGCTGCAGATGCCAAAGGAAAATCGTTTTTCTCATCTAAGGCAAGCTGATGAAGAGCTCTTGTAGACAGAAACGGGGCAGATGCTGTACCATAAGTGACCGTTGTTAAACGATATTCCTCTAACGGATCCTGGGAATTCTCTCCCCAAAAAATTCTTAAAAATCTCTATCTTCTGGATTAATCAAGATTTGTCTAAACATCTTCTCTATATCTGCTCGTACAACAATAGGCAAAACTCTAAATCTTAAAAGAATTGGAAAAAGTTCCTGTTGTATACGGGGTCCGACCATTAGAATATCATTCAAGGACACACCAGAGGTAGATTTAGCAGAGGCATCAAAAACAACTCTTAATTTTGTCGTCGTACTTGATTCACGAATTACCGCATGATGAGGTAAATAAAAAACAAATGTAGGGACTCTTTCCGATTTGGATATTCGTTCCATACGACCCAAATCCGAATATTCCTTCATAAACTCTCGATAGTTTTTATAAATAGACTGTTGTTTTGAAAGCTTACGTTCCAAAGAATGAAATCGGTGTATGGCTAATTCCTTAGTATCACCTAATTGCGATGGAGAATCTTTAAATGGAAGTTTCACAACAAATCTTCCAGAACTATTTCGAGAATAATTGCTCTTAAAATGGTCTTCACATTCTTGTTCTTCCTTAGAAATTCGAACTAGCTCAGGAATGGAATCTAAAGACCAAAACCTTTGAACTAAATCATCTAGTTGAAATTGAATATTATTAACAGAAAATGTACGTTGACTTGTATCAAAAGAGGTAGTTCCCGTAATTATCCAACCAAGTTTAGAACATACGGCGAAGGGTAGAGTTTCTTCTCTTTTTATAACTTCCCCTTTAAGCAATGTAAAGAAAACGTTAACACCTAACAAGATATCTACTGGTCTTGATTCAAAGAATATTGGGTCTGCTAGAACTAAATCATTGAAATTATTCACAATATTTGAAGGAATAGAACTATACGGCACATTTGATGTGATTCTTTTTATCACAAATGCTCTAGTGGCAAATCTCACTTCAGAATTAAAATGGGGAGTAAAATTTAAATTTACCTCTTCATTAGATTCAGCATTATAAGAACCTAAACATGTAATCTGTACTTTAGTAGATTGCCTTGGCAAACATAATTTACGCATACAATTTTCACTTATGAAAGAGGCTTCACTGCCACTATCCAGCAAAGCGCGACAGTTTACAAGATTACCCAGTGAGTCACGAACCTTAATCATTGCTGTACAAAGTAGAGTTTGCTTATTTTGAAATGAATGTAATCCCGACACAGAGTTGTTTGGAAATTCAAAGATGCTAGTACAAGAAGTTTGATTTAATGACTCAGTTGGTCTCGGCTGAAATTCTGGTGCGTTCGGAGACAGAGGGCCAGTCGGCGTTTCATTTACACTATCTGAATAAGATTTCGGGTCTCTTGGAAGATGTAAAATTGTATGGTGAGGCTTATGACACACTTTACATTTACTTAAACTCTTACAGATTTTTGCATGGTGTTTATCTAAAAGACAATTGTAACACAAGTTGTTTCTTCTAATCAATTCTATTCTTTTATGTGCACTAAACTGCAAGAACTTAGGACATTTATACAACGGATGTGATTCCTTGCATACACAACAACTATTATTAGAAGACAACAATGTCGTTACTTTACCTTTCTTTATTTCCCTTAGTGAGGATTTGCTGTTTTGAAGGGTTCTAGCGTGATCCTTCAAGAAAGATAATAAGTTATCAAGAGTTCCCACCTCCTCCTTTTTAATGTTCTTTCCCACCAATATCTCGTATTTTTATCTAATTTATCTGTAATTACATAAACTATCATTACTTCCGAAAATCCACTAACGTCTTGTTCAAGTACGCTTAAAGAACGCACACATTCGTTTATAACATCTACACTCTCTAAAATAGACTGTGCATTATCCGATATACAAGGCATTCCAATTAATTTCTTAATTAATGCATTAATTAACTCACGTTTATTTGAATATCGCTCCTTTAATAATTCTAAAGCTGTTTTATAGTTTGAATCAGATATTGGAAGACTCTGAATAATTTTAAGTGCGCTGTTTTTGCATGCCGATTTCAAATACTGCAATTTTTGACAGTCTGATAAACTCTCATTATTATCCACACTAGCTTTAAATAAATCATAAAATGATATCCATTCTTCTAAATTACCACTAAACGAAGGAAGCGTCAATTTTGGAAGCTTTACTTCTGGTATTTGAGATTTAGAAAGGCTATTATTTTGATTCGATTCATTTAAAGTAAATTTTGAGTTTTTCCGGTTAACACTTAACCAAAGATTGTCAAGTTTATCCGGTACGGATTGTTACTCATCAACAAAATTATCTACATCTTCTTCTTTGCATTGTGAAAAAATTGCATTAAAAATTTCATGTAATTCCTCATTTAATTTTTCGATTTTATTTTCGAATAAAGCAAGCTGACTAGAATCAGCATCATCTATCGAACTAATAATATTATTTTCGAGTTTAGTTACAGTAGCTTTTAATACTCGTTTTCTAACTAAAATATCTTTAAATTCTGCCATAGTGAGATAATATTAACAAAAAAGACTCACCGAATAGTATAGATGTTTAAATGACGCATCTTCTTTATTTACTTATTGCATCATAACTTCAGAACGATGACATGATTACACTTGAAAACGAAACTCCTCTTACCGTTCGTTCTATCACTCAATTCAACAACAACAAAAATATCAAATCTCCGGTAGACGTAACCAAAAATTATGTAGCGCGCTGGTTGAAATTAATTAAACACAAACTCGTCAATAACTCACAACACTTAATAAATAACAAAGTGAACTGTATCACACGTTTAATTATAAACCCTCTTGGTTTCACACTCTTAGAATAGAATCAATTACATGTCAACAAAAAAGAACGTTGCCATTTTTTAGAAATTAAACTTACACAAAAATGCTCGCACTGAGCGTTGGCAGACGATAAATAAATTTCGAACAACCGTTTCGAACAATTTCGTAGTACAACCTGTCTCAAATATCCAGAATTTTTAATGAGTGGGGGAATGATCTGAAATATGAGTTGCAAACTTTTTTGCCAAATAAAAATGACATGTGTAGACAAAAAAAATGTAATAGGGGAGAATGGCTCACCTATTACATCACCAGTTAACTCAAATAAAAAAGTCTCAGCAGTAAAATTCCTGTCCGGATTCGAGAACACACTGTTGTGTAGAAAAGAATTGCTTACTAACTTATAAATGTACTTATTTAATTTAGTTAAATTACTTATTATTATTAATATTAAGACGCGTCTATGGATTTAACATTAGTTTGCTGGGTTTTTTCAAGAGATAACTTTAATTGATCTGGAGAATAATATTTTCGTAATTTGGCTACATAGACAATCTCCGTATTTCGCATTTGAATTTTCCTATCTATCTCAAAGTTAACATCAGATATTTTATTAAGGATTCGATATGGGAACAAATTTTTAGTGGCCCTTAAGAAATTTTAAATTTGTATACTTTCTAGTGCAAAACTTAAATTTAAAAACAATAAAATATTTTTCAGGAACAAAATAAAATGATAAATAATTCAATTTTCAATTTAGACTTTTTGGAGTAGTAAACTTTAAACACAACACAACAATATCTCAACAAAAACATTCAAGAAATCCAAGCTTGTTTATAAATCAAGAACATATTTACATATTTATCATCAGATATCATCAATCATCAAGGAAGGTTGTTAAACTTGAATAGGTACAATAGATCTTAGCATTAGAAATTTTATTAAAACATGGTGTAAACAAGGTCAACTTTACTATATTTAATCAAAACAACTTTTTTTTTTTTTTTACTATATTTTAATTGTCAAAATCCCAGTAAAAGGTTCACTCAATCCCATCTTTTCTCACTGAATTAATTTAAATTATAAGAAACTGGGAATAAACTAACCTTAACCAGAAATTCTATTCAATAAAAACATAGAAACTTAAATATTACAGTTATATTTTTTTAAAGTTAAACTAATTCTTTTATAATTCAAAAAGGAACAGATGTCTTATATTATTAGTAGAAGATTGTTGTTCATTAGTAGGAGCATATGATTGTAAAGGGTTAACATTAACTACACATTCTCTTTTCCAGTGATATGCATTAATTATTCCCTTGTTAATACAAATCCTGCAAGGTCCAGTGGGGTATCGTTGTTGGAAATGAGTATTTTGCATTCTAGGAGTTGTAAATCGAGGATTATTTGCATTTAAATTGGGACTCTCCTGACGAATCCAATGTTTGGGTGCATTGTAATGAGGCTGAAAAGGGCTAACATTTTGTGAATTATTCCTAACAGCATTTACAGGAGAAGTTGGAATTATTATTAGTTGTTTTGCCATCCGATACCAGTCAGTGGTATTATTTGGAGGATTTACTATAAAAAAATCTGGTATTCGGGCTTTAGCCCATCTGTGAGTCCCTGCACAATTATTGTTTCACACAATTGTAACTTCCTATCCACTTCAACCTTTTTATGAAAATATTGTTCTAATTCATTTAAGTCATTTAACTTTAAAGCTGCAAATTCAGAAAATCTTGGAACATGAACACTAATAAATTTTTCAGTGAGAAGCTCAGAAATTTTTTCAAAACTAGTGCACTCCAGACACTCATTTATATAAACCTTCAATGCTTCTCCTTTCAAATATTTAGAAATATTATTTAATTTCCAATTTCTTTTTTTTTTCTCGGTAATGCAAGATTTCTCAAAATGCATGAACCAAGGTTGTATTTTCATATCGGACTCTGGGTCAAAGAGAACAATATTAATTTCACTCATGGTATTACTCGATTTTTTAAAAATTCTAGATCTTAATTGTATAAAGAAGTTATAACTCATTTATATAGAAATGCAATAGTATAAACATAATTAAAAAACATATAACTTTAAATTAAATAAACAATGTATATATATATATATTTCTCAATAAATAATAACAACAACTAAAGTATAATTCATTTTCTGACAACAATAATAATAATAACAATATAATAAATAAAAATCTACTAAAATACTATAATAAATATTATATTAATTCTCACCCACAGAAAGGTATTTTCCAAACATGACTTCTGGACGGAGAGCTAGAATTTATTTTAAAAAGAAAATTCGTGTATTCAAATTAATGTGAAACCTAATTCCGCCACTTGGAGGTATCAGGAATTTTTAATCATTGTATTGAGAGTCGTTGAAAACTTAGTGACATTCCATTGTCAGAGATTTACTGACATTCGTTCATGAAAAACATCCCTCTTCGTAATCATACTTGTTGACAGTCGATGACATTAAATCACACAGCATAGTCAGAACATTTCTGACATTCTGAAGTTTCGATGAGTTTCTCTATTAATCATTAGTTAACAAGTGATGCGATCCTGTGCGGCTTTTGCGACATTTTTGTTATCGACTTTTGAGACATTCCGTCGACAATAGTATATCTCGAAGTAAAACGTAGTAGAGTAATCAAGGCCAACCATCCGTTATCATGAAAATATCAGATTGCAGTCAGGGGGGCGAGTAAGACAGGCTTCATAAACATTGAGACATTATTGAGCCATCGTAACTTTAAACTGGTTTATTTGACAAAAATATATTGAACATTCCCAGTAGCTTGTTCATCAACTCTCAATCGATCATGCACTTCATAAAACTTAAGATGTTTCAAGATTAGGATCTACACATTAGAATCGTTCACTCCAAGCGACGTATATTATTTAAACAACCGGAAAAATGTAAATTCTCTCGCGCATCGCCGATGTAACGATATATGTACCCCAAGCAACAGGGCGCGGAAGGATACAGAAAAGTGGAGAATAACGCCAGCAGAGAAATGGGAGGAATGGGACAGAAAACAGGTTACCATTCGATGGGAAGGGGATGACGTCGATAATGAACTCTTTATACGGCGTCAGAATTAAAGCGCCATTAAATGCTGGCGAGCGCAGGGAATTGTGGGTAAACAACAATGCTATTAAAAAACATTCGAAAGAAAAAGAATTTAGTTTTAGAAGAAAATGAAAAAGTAATTTAATGGGTTTTATAAGATTAGACGAATGGATTAAGGTTTTTAGAATAATAAAAGAATACGCAAATTTAAATGCATGAAATAAAAGACAAAAGATATTAAGATATTATCAAAGATAGGTAAAGAAAGGAAAAATATTAAGAATTTGGAATAGTTTTACTAAGAAAAAAGGGCGAAAATTTTTATTATTACATATATATATACATTTTTTTGGGAGGTGTGGGGGGGGGGGTAGTAGTCGCATGTGAGGGAATGACATTTCATAGGTTTAAAAATTTATTTTAAATATATGTTTTAATTAATGTTTCAATTCTATGAGATAATATAATAAAACCCTGCCTAACCTAATATAATAAAACCCTGCCTAAACTACATGTTAAAAAAATACATTAGGTTTTTCTGTTGAAAAAATTTAAATATCTTCCTGTTTCATCATTATGACCTATTTGCGTATAGAATCGTCCAATACTCGCAATGCACGGTAAAAAACTTTGTAATGCCAATGCATGGAACAATATTTGTCAATTTATTAGTTAGCCTATATAAGAAAAATTATATTAATTTCTGGTTAAAGTGTCAATCATTATAAAACAATTTCGGCTGATGATAACCGTATCAGCTAAATTTACATTATAATTCGCATTAGGAAAAATATATGGAAAATCTTCAGTACAAGAATTCTTCAAAAATATTATTGTGAAAAATTTTGCATAACTAACGCTATTTATCATTGTCTGTTCTATTTAAAATATGGAGTTTTATTGGGGAAAGGTGTATAATTATGTAAATATAATAGCAATTTGACAGAATTTAACCCTTTAGTGCGCAGCTTTGCATGTATGCAAACAGTGTTTTGAATTTAATAGATTTTTTTTATTCGTATATACCTAATTCACACCAGAAAATTAAAATAAGAATGTTTGCTTTAATTAATGACAGACATTCCATATTTAAATAAAGCTAAATTAACTGTAGCGGTGCGTATTAAACAAAATTAATAAACTCACATTCTTAAGGACTGTATCTCTATTTTATTGACAATGCGATGCGTTACGTGCACTCATATTAAGGCAAAAACATAAACTAGAATGAAGAAAACGAATTACGTTTCTATGGTTACATACATTAGAACAAGTGCGTTGCCAACATTTGGCATAGTAACAGATAATTCCAACATAGCCCCCGACATTGAAGGGTCAACTTTAATCAATTATACAATAGAAAATAAAATATTAACATTACAAATGACTGAGCAAATATGATACAACACAACCATCCATATGAATAATATAATTATGAAAATACAGCAATAAAAATTAAGAAAAAAGACACAACCAAGCTCCCTCCCTTAAAAAAAAAATAGTTCATAACTAATTTTCTGAAATTTGTTGTGACAATAACGCAATTTTGGATATACTTCTTTTAGCTATTCCCCTTGAGGTTTTGATTTCTACTACCCTAATCTTAGCATCTGTACCTGGGAAAACATTTGTAATGCGTCCTAGTAAGTATTTATTTGTAGGAAGATCGTCTTCCTTTATCAACACTAGGGTACCTATGATTACGTTATTTTTTGAAAATTGCCATTTGGAACGCTGTTGAACCGTATTCAAATACTCTTTATTCCAACGATTCCATATCAATTGAGCGCATTTTGTAATCCTATGCCATCCAAACAGTCAATTTTCGCTTATATTAATTAATTCTGGTTCAACTATGGCTGTCACATGTCTCCCGTTTAAGAAGTGGCCTGGCGTTAAGGCCTCCACGTCTTTCACGTCTGAAGACAATGGAGTGATTGGACGTGAGTTTAATATAGACTCTATTTGAGCGACTACAGTTAATAACTCTTTGAAAGTTAGCTTTGCATTACCTACTGTTAACTTTATATGATATTTTACAGATTTTATTCCTGCCTCCCACAACCCACCAGAATTGGGTGCTCGAGGAGGAATAAATTTCCAAGTAATATTCTCCTCTGACAAATAATTTGCAAACCTTTCTTCAGGACGTCTTAGCAAATTATGGAGTCTTTGTAACTCTGCGTTCGCGCAAACAAAATTTTTTGAATTTTCTGAAAAGATTACTGCGCACTTTCCGCGCCTAGCAATGAATCTTTTTAACGTTGCAATGAATGCATCTGTGGTCAATTCTGACACCAATTCGAGATGCACTGCTTTAGTTACAAAGAAAACAAAAATTGCCAAATACACCTTATTAAGAATTTCCTTTCTTTGTCCCTTATATTTTATAAAAAAGTGGTCACCAAAATCCGTTCCCACACAGTTAAAAGGTGCGCTGGACGTACTCTCTCTGTGGGTAGCGAACCCATGATTTTTTGCACAGTTATAGGATTGTTTTTACTACAAGTTATACACTCATGCGTTATTTTCCTAAATTTCTTCCCTGTAATGGCCAGAATTTTGCCTCAAGTAGCATAACAATGCTTGTGCACCTATATGAAGGTATTTTTATGGTAGTAAATTACAATTAGCCTACACAATTTACCCTTAGCTGGCAGAATGTATTGATGTTTTTGAACAAATTTTAGGTCGGAATGATTTAAACGACCTCCTACTCTTAGCACCTTATCTGCATCCAAAAAGGGGGTTAACAATCGCAATTTACTTTTCTTAGACTACGGGGCTCTGCCCCCTACGAGCTATGCTCGTCAACCCCCGTTCACACACCGCAGACTCTAACAGCATGCTAATTTGATCGGCTTTAAAAAGATTTCAGAAGATTGAATTATAATTTGAATCTGACCTAATTTTCACCAAACTTTTCTTTCTCTTTTTAATATTCACGTAAAAATACTTTTGTTAGAAATGAAATATTATGATCATCTTAAAATATCAAATAATTGTCTCTCGCAATTTTTTAATTTAAACTGTTCTGCAATATTATTTTTTGTTCATTTTACGTAATAAGTGTAAAGTGATGTAAATTCTCCTATTTAAGACTTCTAACGCATGTTAATGAATTTATTATTTTACAATATTCTTTCTCTTTTAAAATTCACGTGTACGTATAGTTTTTATGACGTAATTTTCAATGAGTTCCTGCTTTTTATATTTTCTGTTTATAATAGTCACGTGTAAAATAAATTTTTAATTTGAAGCAAGCATTATTGTTTGCGCTGTTTATACAGTTGGCAACAGTTTAAATTAATACAATTTTCTAAATTTTGTAAAAAACATCTCTCGAAATGCTGAAAATTTGAATTTAAAATAGAAATAAAACCTCAAAAAATGAGTCAAATTAAAATACTAAAAGCAGTCTGCACACCGGGAAATTCTGACGCATAAAATGATCTAAAAATGATTAAATTCCTATGTACAGTTTTTGCTCCTATAAAACTTTTTTAATGGAACGATTTTGTCCAACTTTGGCATTAATATCTCTTAAAATAATTCTTCGATTTAAAAACCGTCTGCATCAGCGTGTTTATCAAAAATTTCTCTATAATACTACCGATTTTCATATTTTTGTATGCAAAAGTTTTTTTAATATTAACGAAGAAAGGCCATGATTAACCCCTTGGGGACGAGCGACACGTATACGTGTCGCATGAAGCGCTCAGAATCCTTGTTTTTCCTCACCAGTAAAATTTTCTCTCTATTCTAAAAAAAAAGTAACTACCGCTGTCACCGCCGCCGCCGCCGCCGCCGGTTTTGAATTTTTTGTGACCGGAGGTCTTTCTTCGTTAATATTAAACAAAATATTGCATACAAAAATATGAAAATCGGTGGAATTATAGAGAAATGTTTGATAAACACGCTGATGCAGACAGTTTTCAAATCGAAGAAATATTTAAAGAGATATTTAATGCTAAAGTTGGACAAAATCGTTCCATTAAAAAAGTTTTATAGGAGCAAAAACTGTACATCGGAATTTAATAATTTTTAGATCATTTTATGCGTCAGAATTTTCCGGTGTGCAGACTGCACTCAGTTTATTAATTTGACTCATTTTTTGAGGTTTTATTTCTATTTTAAATTCACATTTTCAGCATTTCGAGAGATATTTTTTACTTATTTTAGAAAATTGTACTAATTTAATCTGTTGCCAAAAGTATAAACAGCGGAAGCAATAATGTTTGCTTCAAATTAAAAATTTATTTTACACGTGACTATTATAAACAAGAAAATTTAAAAAGCAGGAACTCACTGAAAATTATCATAAAAACCATATTAAACGTGAATTTTAAAAGTGAAAGAATGTTGTAAAATAATAAATTCATTAACATGCGTTAGAAGTCTTAAATAGGAGAAATTAAGTCACATTTACGTCACCTTACACATTACGTAAAATGAACAAAAAATAATATTGCAAAACTGTTTAAATTTAAAAATTGCGCGAGACATTTATGTAATATTTTAAGATGATATTTTCAACTATTTTTATTATGATAGCGCAAATAATATTTCATTTCTAACAAAATCATTTTCATGTGAATAGTAAAAGGAGAAAGAAAAGTTTAGTGAAAATTACGCCAGATTAAAAACGATACATTTAAAGTGTCATTAAAAAAAAAAACTTTCTTTTCGCTTTGCTAAAAAATACCGGGAGGCAAAGACTCTGTTTATTTAATTCATTTTATATTAGCTTATTTTGAAATGTCAACTGATTTTATTTAATCAAAGACGGAAACAGCCATTGTATCATTTAACAGCCGCTGATTTGGCTTTAAAATTCCCCAATCAAAGAGAAATGAATAGAAACCCGTTTATAGGGAGATCGCCACTGTTTTTAAACTTATAATTCAATCTTCCGAAATATTTTTTAAGCCGATCAAATTAGCGTGCTTTTAGAGTCTGCGGTGTCTGAACGGGGGTTGACGAGCGTAGCTCGTAGGGGGCAGCGCCCCCTAGTACTGCAAAATTTGCCTTATTTAATCAGCGCATTTTCTCGATTCAAGAAGTCACAAATTTCTGTTTTTAAAAAACGGTGACAAAAGATTAAAAATTTCGTAAAAGGCTCCCGCCCCGAAGGGGTTAAGCATTCAAATTGGATGCCGATCTGCCGGGAATATCTACGCAGATTTTCATTGGTCCATTTCTAAATCAAAACTTTTTTATATATATAGAAGGAAATTTGCTTACCTTCTAACAATGCAGTATATTCTGCCTTAAATTCGCTTTTTTGAACCTCCCGTATCAAAAATGTTTCTGCTCTTGATAATTCATCTATAATTACATGTCCCTTTCTTTTTTCAGTTGATCTTTTTGTATTATCTAAAAACCTGAAAGTATAACTCAAAACACGTAATATTTTAGTATAATTACTGCTAATACTTAAAATCTCATTAACAAATTCAGCATAATTAAAACAAGTTAATGTAGTATTGTTTTTCAGTTTTAACTCTGATGAAAACTCAATAGTGTCTTTCACTTGTTCCAAGTCAATGTTTTTATTGGATGTGATGTTACCTTCTCTTAGGAAGGAAGGCCCGTGCCACCAAAGTTCACAATCAATTAACTTGTAAAAGGTTAGTCCTCGAGAAACAAGGTCTGCTGAATTGTCCTCTGAACGTATATGTTTCCATTGATAAGTCTGGGTCAACTCTTGAATTTTGTAAACTCTATTGGCCACAAAGCTTTTGAGTAGATGAGGAGGAGTCTGAATCTATGCTAAGACGATGGTTGAGTCACATCACAAAATTACCTTATTGATATGCAACTTTAGTAAATTCACTACCTTACATACGAGTTGATACAATAAGACAGCTGCGGACAACTCAAATCTTGGGATTGTCAAAGGTTTCAATGGTGCAACCCTAGACTTGCTGCACAGTAAATTTAAAGATGTATTAAATTCTGTGGGACAGCGTAGATAAATGGCTGCTCCATATGCGAGCTCGGATGCATCGGAGAAACCGTGCAGTTGAATTTCCGAATGGCCTTCGTTTAAAACAAAACGATTTATTATTCAATTGTTTATATGTTGAAGTGTTCTGATAAAGTGTTGCCATTCATCTTTAACATCATCTGGAAGTGGATCATTCAAACCTAACCTTAATAACCAAAGTCTCTGAATGAAAATTTTAGCCTTAGCTATTCCAGGACCGAGTAATCCCAATAGATCGTAAATTCGAGCTATATCTGATAGAACAGTTCTTTTGGTGAACACAACTGGTTCCTTAACTGATGAATTAAACAAAAAGGAGTCACGAATTGGATTCCATAACAGTCTTAGAGTTTTAGTGCTCTGGTCCTCATCACGATCATTGAATGAATATTCCTTGTTACTAGTTGTGATTTTTAACAGTTCGGGGTGGTTAGCACACCATCTGTGCAATGTCATGCCGCCACGTTCAAGCAATGCGATTAAATGTGCTTGCAGTTGTTGGGCTTCTGCTAAACTGTTAGCTCCTGTTAGCACAACGCCGACGTAGAAATTTTGGAGTATTGCACGTGATGCTAGTGGAAAATTATCTTTTTTATCAATTGCGAGCTGATTTAGAGTCCGCGTGGCAAGATATGGAGCGTTCGATGTTCCATATGTGACTGTCTTTAACTTAAATGTTTTGACCGGTTCTTCATCACCACATTTCCACAAAATGCGCAATAAGCCTCTTTGCTTTTCCGCAATTAGTATCTGGCGATATATCTTTATGATGTCGGCTGTAAAGACCTACTTGTGTGTTCTAAATCGAAAAATGATATCGAAAAGCTCATCTTGAACTAATCCTCCGTTTAATAAAACATCATTTAAAGAAACACCACTAGTAGTAGCTGCACTACCATCGAAAACAACTCTTAATTTCATGCTGGGTTTATCGGGTCTGTATACCCCATGATGCGGCAAATAATATGAAAACCTGGGATTAGTTTCCAAGAGATTTCTTCTAAGTGTCCCAAATTACTACATTCGCCACTGAAATCTTCATACAAAAACCTCATGGTTGGATTGTGCGTAAATCGCTTAAGTAAATGATTTAATGCCTATTTGCATTTTCTTTTGATTTTCCTAAATATGCAATCCCACCAGTTTTAATTGGCATTTCCACAACATATCTGCCATCTTCCCTTCTAGTATGTGTACGCAGGAAATGTTCCTCACAATATTGCTCTTCTTTACTTTTTACTGGATTTGTATCATGAACAGCTTCAATTCCCCAAAATTTCTGATTAATATTGGAAAAATCGTCCACAGATCGAACAAGACCACAATAATTACTGAAATTGTCTCCTTGTGGCATAGACTTAGAACCACTGGCAACATAGCCTAAAAATGTTTCTTGAAAAACCAAATTTTGCATATTTATTTTATTGGCCCCCATTAAATTAAAAAATAATTCGTTTGACAATAAAATATTTATTGTACCTGGTTTATCAAATTGTGGATCAGCTAACTGAAATGTCTTTAATTGCGTAATAGGCATGATGTTTAGATATGTAGCTGGCGTGATGCGCGTAATTTTAGGAACAACAAAAAATTGCAATGTGTCACTAAAACTTCTATTTTCATTTGCGATGGTTGTTATAACACGTTCTTTTATATTCATGACTGAACCATTTAGCCCTGAAACTGATGCGTTTATTTCCTTTCCCTTCAAGAGCAATAACTCAGTACATTCCTTCGTTATAATGTTATTTTGAGATCCTGAATCTCACAATGCCCTAAGAGGAACAAATTCTCTTCTAGCATTTTTTACATATATTATCGCTTTTGAAAGCAGTACTTGTTTACTAAAAGAAGATGTCATATTCATTACAGTATTGTTAATGTTTTAATGCGTGTTATCAAATGAATGTGCATTTTCACCCAAAGTGGAGACAGACATCTGACTATTTGTGTAACTATGAGGAGAAAATGCGGTTGCGGTTGGCGACAAGTTACTACTACTAAGATTACTTCTGTTTTGAGTTGGTATAGCCTGATTAGTATCAATACCTTCTTCACCGCGCTCCAGGTGAATCAAGCTGTGGTGATGCTTGCTACATTTTGTGCACGTACTTAAACTTTTACATTGACTAATGTTATGAACAGATGATAAACAATTACAGCATAATCTTTTCATTTTAACAATACTGAACCTTTTTTAAGCGGGCAAATTCAAAAATTGCGAACATTTCATTAAAATGTGGTCACCCTTACACATTAAACAATTGTGTGGACCTTCTGCTAACAAAGTTAGACTTAGAATTGCATGAACGTTTCTGATCCTTAATGAAGAGTTTTATGGAAGTGCATTTATCGATATTTTCCAAAATTTGAGAACGTTTCTCCAAAAATGAAATTAGTTCATCTAATTTTGGTACTTCGTTTGCACTTATACTCATTTCATAATTTTTTCGAGTATCTTTGTCAAACTTTTGAAAAATGATGTTTGATATTACACTGTAAAAAAAAAATGGTAACGTTCCATGTAAAATCCAGGAACGTTTCGCCTTTTCTCAGGTTTTCAGAATAATTTAGCGCTTTCCTGTGAAATTCTGGGTTTCTTATCTGAAACGTTCCTGAACAAAAGTTGGAAACAGCAAAACGCTGCGGCCGCCATTTATTATTTTTTTGCTATAAACCGTTGCTCGCGCGCGAGTGTCGAAAAAGAATTCCTTAAATGAATGTAAAAAAATCAATATGGAATGCAAATAAATCAATTGACGACATAATCCTTTACGTCTCTATTGTCAAGACAATTCAGATGAAAATACAATACCTCCGTGACATCGCTAAGAGATTATCTCTCGTACTTGTCTGTGGAATGTTTAAGGAGCAGACCGTGTAAAAAAATACACCTATTATTTGGATCTCCATTAACCAAGGGACCATCAAACATGATTCTCACCGATTTTTATTAATTTAAAGTATGTTTTAGAGTTCTTATCTCTAATTATTCTTGTGAAAGGATTTCTTCAAATGGGACTTAGATTTTCAGAAATTAGATGCCGAGGTTTAGCATACGTTTCAAATACCCATTAGTTTGCAGCTCTCAACGTGTCTTTCGTGGTGTGGACGCAGAAAGCTCGCACGCCACCCGTACGGCCCGAGTTCGATGCTACCTCTGGACTTTTTTTTTCTTTTTTAATTAATTTTATATTTTAACACTTTATTACAATTTGATTTAAATTTGATATATATTTGACACTTTGAATTGCTGCAAATTTGATTTTTTTTTTTCGGAAAAAATATACAATTACGTTTAGGTTTTTTTTTTTTCATGAAAATTTATATGTATTTTATCTAACTTGTAAACTAACATAATTACTAACGAAAATCCAAAATATTTTATGTCTAGATTTTTTTCTAATTATTATTTACATATATATATATTTATATTTTAAGCAAAGTTCAGAAACAATATATCATATATATATTTACTTTATTGAATTTTAACTGAAAATTTATTTTTTCGTTTAAATTATAAATAATAATTTTGATGTCAATTTCAAAATATTTTTTCAATCTAACAAATAATGATAATAAAGCGAAAATTGTCAACTGGAAATGTAAAAATCGTCTGCGGATCCCGCATGCTGTGAAATGTCAGTAATGTTTTGCTGTCAACAGAAATATTCCTGGTATATCGCAGGAAACTTACTGGCATTTCTGTAGAAAGTTTTTAACATATATAGTAAAGTTCCAGTCATTTTCAAGAAATGTTTCTTGGAAATAATGGGCAACTCAGCTGCCCATTTTTTCCCAGGAACGTTGCGGAATTTTTTTTACAGTGTAAAACATCGGAAAGATTGTTTCTATAATAGTTTAAAACGCTTAATGCGCGAATGCTTTTTCTTACAATGTCGACTAAATTTCTTAAGTCTTTAGCGGAAGACTGTGTGAGCTTATCTGCATCTAAAAGTGAATTAATGTGTATTTCTGTTACTACTCTATCATTTTCGTATCTGTCCTTTAAAGCTTGGAACAAAGATGAAAACGTATCTTCTGTAGTAATCATAACCTTTGCATCATTTATTAATGCAGCTGATAAATAATGCAGTTTCTGAGCATCCGAAAGTTGTTCATTTGAGGTTATTAAGTTGTTAAATTGTAGCTTAAATGTATTCCTCTCTTCGGATTTTCCGGAGAATTTCCGAAGTGGAATTTCAGGTAATTTAATGTTTATTGCGTTGTTTATTAGAGTAGGTTTTAATTGAAATTCACTGGGAACTTTACTTTCTTCTAAACACTTAATTTGTTTTTTATTTTGAATTTAGTCTTCATAATGTTTTCATGATATTCCTCACTAGTGTTAATATCTATTTCATAATCTTTTTCAATAGTAATGGCAGATTCTATTTCATTATTTAAGTTTTTTAGCGATTGTTCTTTATCATTTAATTTTTCTAATATTTCTGAGTAATTATTAATTTCTAGATTTTTGCCATTTATTAATGTTTCGAATTTACTAATCAATTTTGTTACAGACGTTCTTAATGCGGAACGTTTCTTTTTCAATTTGTCAATAGATTCCATTTCAAAAACTTATAATACAGCAAAGAGAATAATAAATATTTCCTACCTTATTTGATGAGCAGACGATTTCTTCTTCTCATTAATCGAAGCATACAAGCTTGAAATCAACATTCGATAAATCTTTGACTAAGGAACTGGTGAAAATAGTTCATGTACAGTCACATAATTTTTTTTAATTGCGAAAAGTACCTTTTATTTTCTCCGGATGTACGATGACCATTTTATAGCGGTGCGTATTAAACAAAATTAATAAACTCACATTCTTAAGGACTGTATCTCTATTTTATTGACAATGCGATGCGTTGCGTGCACTCATATTAAGACAAAAACATAAACTAGAATGAAGAAAACGAATTACGTTTCTATGGTTACATACATTAGAACAAGTGCGTTGCCAACATTTGGCATAATAACAGATAATTCCAACATTAACCATTGAAATTTTCTGGTGTAACGTCAGATTATCTAAACCCCGTAATTTCTAGAACGTATTCTATCATGAGAATAAAAGGATTTAAGGTTAAGTTTGATAAAATATATAATTATATAAATAAGGTATTTGGAAACATATTTATAAAAATATTTACTAATTTGCAATGTTTTAGCGTAAAACAGCCACACGACAGCAGATTTTACTTGTATTGCAGATGCGCAACAGAAGAAAAGATTGACGTATTGTATGAAAATTTTATCTGTGATTTTTTTCACTATTTTCCCTGTGTAATAAACCTTTCAGAGAATCATATATAATTTTTTTCAAAACAAAATAAAAAATCGCGCATTTAAGGATTAATGCAACGTAGTTTGGCACATAATTTGCTTTGTTTTGTAACTAACTCTGTTACATTTGTAACCATATCTTTGCAAATTCAACTAATGTTTGACTTCAAACTTGGCTATAGACCCGATTACAGCAGATTAGGAAGGTTTTTATTGGATGTAAATTGGAGGTTTATTTTTCTAACAGAATAAGTCATAGAGATTGTTTTCTAGGTTAACGATTACATCATTACAACTGGTCTATAAAATGAAAAGGCAGTAAAAATGACGTTCTGTTTAATTTTTTTTCACACAATTCATCTTTAAAAATCCACGTTTTTTATGCTTCATTTTCCTTTCAAATAAGGGAGTTATATACTCTTCGTTGTGTGCAAATAATTCATTACACTTTTGACTGTACTTATTTTTCTGGAATACAAAGATGGAAAACTGTAGCAGACTTGCCAGGAGAAGACTATATTGCGAAGTATAACATAATATAGAGTGAGGTTGTATTCATGTTCCTAGAATCCCAAATAACGTAAAGCTGAGACGTTCGGAATTCAGGAACTAAGGATCGAAAATGAAAAAATTATTTCAATTCAAAGGTCAATCTCTGGAATCATTGTTATTATTTTAGTAGTGTAGTGACTAGAGAATATTTTAATTCTTGTTCTCATAACTGCCTCATTGCCCTACCAGTCTCTAGTATAAATGATCAACTAAAAGGGTTGCTTTTTAATAGCCAAATTTTGTACAACGCATAAAATAATGCAACAGCGCAATGGCGTTCGCATCATTTCCAGCAATGCGAAAGGCCATCCAGTTGAATGTCTATGTTGCTTTAAAATACAAGGTCAAATTCGCGATTTCGTGTAATTCAAGTTTCGATAGGAAATATAGACCAGCGCAGCGGCCGTAACCTGCTAGTACATAATAAAATATAAAAACTCCACTTTATGATTGTTTTACCGTTTTATAAAAAAATAATAATTAAATGTACTGTCATATGCGAATTGAAGCACGAACATCAGCTTAGAAATAACCTACGTATGATACAAAATATTTTTATCATGGGTTTCTAGAAGTGCTTTCTGCAAATGTAAGACAAATGTTTATCTTCTTAGTTCTATTAAACAGATATATTCTGCAGAAAGAAGAAAAATATTTCCATTCCTTTGAAATTGTACATTACCATAATGTAATTATTTTCGGAAACCATTTAAACTAAAACATTTACTTTAAAAGCAAAAGTAAAATCGTATGGGTAAAATGAAACATTAAGTGCTTCAAGAGTCCAATTAAATACTAATCTCAAGCAAATCAACTAACCATTGAAGCAAACTTCTAGGAAAACCACACATAAGTGAACTTAATAGAATTATGTAACGTATAATATTGTTTAAACATATAAGAAGGCTGAATAATTCTGTTATTAAGAATTGATTAGAAATTTCGCAATGGTTGGGAGAATACTTTCATAACATGAAAGAATACAAGCTTACTAATATATTGTTTTTAACCCCTTGCCTGTGACGCCCAAACTCAGTTCGGGAAACGCAAATGAACCAATTTAGAAATGCCCGACCTGAGTTCGGGCAAGAGAAAAATTGGTGTTTCAATTTCGTTTTTCAGTCGTCCAATGCATAATATGCAATATATCATTTTCCCATTTGATGGCAATACTTTCACGCAAAAAGTTCGGCAGTTTCGCGCCATCTGTCGGATTTTTGCAATTTTGCAGTTCAGAAAAAAATTAAAGCTAATTATTTTCCATTTTTGGACATTTTTCTCAAACATATTCAACAAGCAAGGGGTTAAAGATAAACTTCGGAAGAAAACATTGCTTTTACTAGACACTGGTATATATTGGGTGAGTGCAAAAGTTCTACACGATTTTTGATAAGAACACAAAAAGTTAAGTACCAATGAATTCATTTAAGTGCCATCATTATGTATGACTTCTTGCTATTTGTCTGGTGGTAGTAAGTGAATCCCACGCCGATAAAACTCCTCTGTTTTAGAATAAAAAAACTAGTATAACGTCGTTTTAACAGCCTCCACATCATTGAAGGTTCGGTATGCGAAGGCGTTGTGTAACGATCAGAAAAGGTGATAGTCCGAAGGTGCAAGATTGGGGCTATACGCCGGTTGAGGTAAAACTTCTCAACCAAGGTCCTGTAATGTTTGCCGAGAGATTAAAGCAACATTAGGCCTGGCGTTATTATGATGAAAGAGATCGTAATAACGATGAAAGAGATCATAATCCATAAATCATCAATCCCTTCGGCGATTGATGGGTACTGGCCGCTTAGACGTGCGTTGTGCATGCAGTCTGCCCAATTGTTCGCATTACTGTTCTGCATTGATCGTTTGGTTCGGTCCGAGGATCTCCGAGTGGATTATTCCCTTGGAATCCCACCATACACTGAGCAAAACCTTTTCAGGATGGAGTCATCCTGTTGAGGTCAATGGAGTACCCGCTGAAACTCGGCACATGGTCTTTCGACGCTTTGCATTACGGTACAATTCGCACTTCTCATCACCCGTTACAATTCGGTTTAAAAAGTGTTTCCCACTGTTACGAAAAAGCAAAGAAAAACAGGTGCTGATCCTCTATTCTCGTTGCCTTTCTGTGAGCTGCTGTGGTAAGTCACTGATGCTGTACTGATGATGTACGATCATGTGCTGTAAGCCACTAATCGAACTTGGTGATGAAGCCAAGCGCATGCATCCATCTTTCGACTGTTGTTCTGTGTACGGAGAACGTTTCCGCTAATTCTTCGACGATTGGTAGTGGGGAATTTGTTATGGTCGTGTCCAGATCCTCGTCAGAAACCGCTGATGGGCGTCCAGAACAGGCATGATCTTTTGAGTTCTTGTCTCCAGTTTGGAATTTCCTAAACCAACTGCGGCAAGTGCAATTGTCCACGGCATCCTCTCCATACACTTGACAAATACTGCGGCTGCTGTAACGCCTTTATTATACTCGTACAGTAAACAATGTCTGATGTGGTCTTTCTCGCTTGCCATGCTGTTTTACGTTCCACATAAGTTCTTCTAGCAAATATTGTGTCTATGTATATTCTACATCTCCACGCGTTATTGGCCGCTTTTCTCTATCGAAACGTCAGTTGTGATGTCCGTACTCCACTTGACATTTGCATATGCTCAAAATGGGCTGAACGCTTGCACTCATCCAATACATGGTGTTAAAAAGTATGGGACAGACTCCAACCCTCTACTGCCCATGGTAGAATATTTGCTACCATAAGTTTAGCTTTGATTTTTAGCACGAAATTTCATAAATAATGTATATTTTAAGTCATTACAGCAATAATTGCACCTTTAGGTTATATTAGGTATGGCCTTTGAAGGCAGATGATAGCACTAAATAAGAAAACAATTAGTTTGAAGAAGCATGGGCGATAAAAATGGTAAAATCGCATTTACAATGGTAAGTTTTTGCTAATTTTTTCAAATATTTTATTCAGATAAAACTAAATACATAATATATACAGTTATAAAAAGGGTTACTGCTATTGTCTGCCAAAAAATCTTCAATGTAGGTTTGTTTCTTAATGGTAAAATGAGTAATTAAAATCAAGGTAGCAATTCTGCTACCACGGGCGTTAGTGATTTTGAGGCCGCGATAGCATTTTTGCTACCATGTTATTTTCTCAAAAAATTTGTATTTCTTAGTGCTAGCTTTGTATATAAGTTACTCGTTTTACTTTTAATTCACATGCTCATGTTATGTTATTAAATAAATCAGAAATAAATTAGTTGAAATTTAAAATTTTATGTTTATTATATGTAAAATTATTTGTAAAAGCTTGCTATATATAGGTATTATTATTTTAGCAGCCATCTTCTTCGGGTCAGCTTTTTCAAAGACGCAAAGGGAAACAAATATTTACTAAAGTAGAAGATGCTATAGCTTTTGTGGATGAATTGGAACGTGACTTGTCATGATTATCTGAAAGTAATGGTGTCGATGAGTATTTGCCCCCAGGAAAAATCAGATGATGAATAACTTAAATTATGGAAAAAATGGAAATTTGTTGAATATTGACGAAAGTACTATAAAGAAAGCATATAAGAATCTTAATAAAAGAATCGTATGGAAGAAAAAAGAACCAAATCTTTTGACTTTTGCTGATGATGACGAGTTTTCGGATACAATAGAGCTTCTTCCATCTCCATTACATTATTTTAAAATGTTTATATCACCCAATATTATCAAATTACTGGTAACAGAAACAAATTTGTACAGTGTTAAAATAGCAGAGAATTAAATTATGTTGACGGAATATGAAATGGAGCAATTTCTAGGTATGTACATTCGAATGGGACTTGCTCTAATACCACATATAAGAGGATACTGGGAAGATGGAATAAGGCATGAACAAGTTGCTGGAGCTATATCTCGAAACAGATTTGGAAAGATTTTAAGATATATACATTTTGTTGATAATGCAATCGTTGTTGATACTCTGCGACTTGATAAATGTTGGAAATTGCGCAATGTTGCAACGATTTTGACGTCCATACTGGACAGTCTGAAGGACATTATTGGGAACAAACTGGTTATGAATTAGGATTAGGGGCAACCGTTGTTTTCAACTAAATCCCCAGAGAAAATTGCAAAATTTTCAGACAATTTCTTCACCGGAATTAACCTGGTAAGAGAACTGTCGAAAGAAATAATCGGCTTCATAGGGACTGCGAAAGAAAACAGAAGTGTAAATTAAGAAATGAGAAATAAATGAAAAAAGAAGGAAGGAGATCCATTGACTACTCGGTAGCGTTGATAGACCGTTTTAATGTTATATTAGTGAAATGGTTCAACAACAGAAGCTGTATTGTAATGTCGAACACTGTAGGAGTTAATTCGTTAGCTTGTGCAAAAAGGAGAGTAAAATATCAAAATAAAGAAGTACCAATACCTTGCCCGGCAGTCATGCCTCTGCAGGGGCGTAGTCGTAAAAAAAAACGGAGGGTATACGTTCTAAGCAGAGGGTATACGCTCAAGGCAGAGAGTGTATATATACTATAGCTTTCTTGAGAAACAGAGGGTATACAGTGTTCCTTAAAAATATACAGAGGTTATACGGCGTATGCTTCCGTATACCCTCCACTACATCCCTGTTCCTCTGTGCAACTAAAATATGGGAGGGACTGGCTTGAACGGTATGATGTCATTTAAATATAAGTACCCGTTGAAATAAAATAGATGATACTTTACATCACACAGTCACAATGGCAACCGTCAGATCATGGTGTCTTTATCGGAGAGATTGTAGCCAACTCAAAATGAAACACCCTTAACTTCGTTCTTTTTTGAACGAATTAGCTACGAGCCTTATCACTGTTGGTAAGAAGAAGGCATGTAGACCTTCTCTGGAGAGTCCAAAAGTTCAGTAGCCTAAGGAAAATGCTCGAAAAGAGGAGCCATCAAAGGTAAAATTTACATACTGAAAAATATTTTTACAGCTAAAATGTATATGTTCATAATATGTATATCTTAGTTCAAATGTGAATATTGGAAATATATTTTTTCACTTTTAGGAAACAAGGACTGGCGTCGTGCATCATTTGCCTACAAATGAACCAAAACACCAAAGCTGTCATATTTGTGTAAGTGGAATACTTTCTTCCACAAACTGTCAAAAATGTTACATATTCCTATGTAGAAACAAAGAAAGAAATTGTTTTAAGTCCTATCACATGTAGAAATATCAGATTTTTCAAAAAATAAAAATAATTTTAAAATGTGGTAAAATCGTTCATATTTCATCCTAATCTGCCCATGGTAGCATATATGATACCATATAGAAATCCTTTAAAATGTAATAAATATCAATTTTTATTATTATTTTTATTTTATTTGACCCATAACAGCATAAATAAAGCAAACAAATATTTTTTTCCGTAGCAATTTCTTGTAGTGGGCTGTAGAGGGTTAAGAGGTTGTTAAGTAAATATTTTTTATGGGGAACCTGGACGTATCTACTTATTCAGAAAAAAATTCAGAATATCTCACTGCAAATTGAATCTGGATGTTTCGTTCACATTCTTAAAAATAATAAAGACATAACATCTTCAACGCATTTACTTAACGACATAGGATTTCTAATGGCATCATGAGAAGTGGTTTAAATGCCATCGCATCCAAACAACAATAAGATTAGAATTCGATCCATAATTCGAAATGTAGTCGACAGCACATACAGTGTTGCTGAATAAAAAAACAGTGACTTTCAGAACCTTTGTTGATAACGTCACATTTCGCAGAAAGCGAATATCTTCTATTTAAGACATATGGTATTTTTGATTGAGAATTGATTGGGACATCCCATACAAAAAATGCTTGTTGCAATTGTACTCTATGATATCATAAAATTTGGTTAAAAAAATTCTCGGGGGTTTCAGCATTATTATTTTTTCAGTTAGGTCAGTCATTATTAAAATAATTTGCGCCTTAAAATTCAGAAAACATTTTATCTGCCGGTAAAACCCTAAGCAATTTTGAAACTTTAAACTCTAATTAAATTGATTTTAAAATGATTGTTATCCATTTTGTTCACACTTAATGCACGTTAACAAATAATCTTCCGTAACGACTCATTATCAGCAAAATAACTGCTGTTTGAGTTTTATCTCATAGTGGTACAGAAAATTCAGGTTAACTTTAAAGGATAATTCAACATGTTTGTTAAATTACATGAACATTTAGTTAAAGGCTCTTCGTAATTGCGCAATCAAGTGTTAATGGGTTTCATTGAGGGCAAAATTATCTTTCGCAAACAGACGAATAAAGAAAAAAATTAAATAGATCTGTCTGCAATAGATACTTAAAAAAATTATATAATAAACTCCGATTTTCGAAAGCTCGCTTATGTGACATACGCTATTAATCGACACCCCTCGCATAGTTCATCATAATGGTGTTTATATGGCTAGGTCATTCCACGCTAAAATTTTCAATAAAAAATCTAAACGAATAATTTTATATAAATATTCATAATTTGTCTTTCAATTCAATTAATAATTATAAGGTGGTCATTAAATAAAAAAAATTATAATAATATTCATACTTTATCTTTCACTTCTTTTAACGTTTGTAAAGGTCGTCATTAAACGAAAAAATTTATATTAATGTTCGTAGTTTATCTTTCGCTTTTATTAACATTTATAAAAACGGTCGTTAAACCAAAAAATCAATATTAACGTTCATAGTTTATCTTTCACTTCTTTTAATATTTACAAAGGGGATCGTCAAACAAAGAAAAATGATATTAATTTTCATAGTTTATATTTCACCTCTTTTAATATTTATAAAGGGGATCGTCAAACAAAGGAAAATCATATTAATATTCATAGTTTATCTTTCACTTCTTCTAACATTTATAAAGGTCGTCATTAAACCAAAAAAATTATATTAATGTTCGTAGTTTATTTTTCACTTCTATTAACAATTATAAAAATGTTCGTTAAACCAAAAAATCAAGATTAACATTCATAGTTTATTTTTACCATTTTTTTAATATTTATAATGGTGGTCGGTTAAACAAAAGAATCAATATTAGCATTCATGCGTTATCGTTCGCTTCTTTTAATATTTATAAAGGTGGCCGTTAAACAAAGAAAAATAATATTAATATTCATAGTGTATCTTTCACTTCTTTTGATGTTATTTATAAAAAAGGTCTTTAAACAAAGAAAAATAATATTAATTTTCATAGTTTATCTTGCTCTTCTTTTAACATTTATAAAGATGGTTATCAAACCAAAAAGATCTATATTAATATTCACAGTTTATCTTTCACTCCTTTTAACATTTATAAAGGTCATCATTAAACCAAAAATTATATTAATGTTCATAGTTTATCTTTCACTTTTATTAACATTTATAAAAATGGTTGTCAAACCAAAAAATCAATATTAGCATTCATAGTTTATCTTTCCCTTATTTAATATTTATAAAGGTCGTCGTTTAACAAAAGAATCAATATTAGCATACATAATTCATATTTCACTTCTTTTAATATTTGTAAAGGTGGTCGTTAAAACAAAGGAAAATAATATTAATATTCATAGTTTATCTTTCACTTCTTTTAATATTATTTATAAAAAAGATCTTTATACAAGGAAAAATAACATTAATTTCCACAGTTACACTTCTTTTAACATTTATAAAGATGGTCATCAAACCCTAAAATATATGTTAGCATTCATAGGTTATCATTCACTTCTTTTAATATTTATAAAGGGGGTCGATAAACAAAGAAAAGTCATATTAATATTCATAGTTTATCTTTTACTTCTTTTAAGATTTATAAAGGTCGTCATTAAATCAAAAAATTTAACTTAATGGTTGTAGTTTATCTTTCACTTCTATTAACATTTATAAAAATGGTTGTTAAACCAAAAAATCAATATTAGCATTCATAGTTTATCTTTCCATTTTTTAATATTTATAAATATGGTCGTTAAACAAAATAATCAATATTAACATTCATAGTTTATCATTCACTTCTTTTAATATTTATAAATGTCGTCATTAAACCAAAAAAATTAAATTAATGCTCCTAGTTTATCTTTTACTTATTTTAATATTGTTTAAGAAAAAGGTCTTTAAACAAAGAAAAATAGTATTAATTTCCACAGTTTACCTTGCACTTCTTTTAACGTATATAAAGGTGGTCATCGAACCAAAGAAAAATCATATTAATATTCATAGTTTATCTTTCACTTCTTTTAACATTTATAAAGGACGTCATTAAACTAAAAAAATTATATTAATGTTGGTAATTTATCTTCACTTTCTATTATCATTTAATAAAATGGTCCGTTAAACAAAAAAATATAATAATATAATATTATAATGTTCTCTTTCATTTAATATATATTTATAAAAAGTTAAATAAAAAGTAATTAATTTCTATAGCTTTATTAGCTTCTTTTAATAATTTATAAAAGAAGTCTTTAAACAAAGAAAAACCAATATTAATATTCATAGTTAATCTTACACTTTTATAATAATGTAAAAAGGAGGTCACAAAACAAAAAAAAATAGCATTCATATTATAGTTTATCTTAACTTCTAATATTTATAAATGTTAGATGAGGTCAAAACAAAAAATATATTAGCAGTCTCCTTTTCTGAATCTGAAACGCGTCTAGCCGAACGATCTGAAATCCGAGCCAGCCAGAGCCCGGAACATTTTATGTCATTAGAGCCCGCGGCATACGAGATGTATAAGGTAAGCCCATTTGCGTTTAATGTATGAAGTCAATCACCACAGAACGCTGATTCCCTAGCCCAAGTAAATTCTGACCAATGGTACAGACCCTGAACCACAACTGAGACCATGTGGACAGAATAGAAATAAGCTTGTCCAATGCTTATTTGGGTAGCTTTGTGCAAAACTATCTGCTTAAACCCGGCTACACCTTTTCGGCGGTTTTTGGCGAAATGAACAGGGCGTTATATATTTTAAAACCCTTTCGGCCCTGGCGATCACAAATGTGTACCTTACTTTTAAAATGCTTTAAACTATAAATAACGCCTTGCACATACGTAAAAACCTCATAATTATATATGTGCATTCTACATTTTGACTTTTTAGTGGGCAAGTAGCGCCATCTACCTTTGAAATAAGGGAAAAAAACAAAGAAAGTTGAGAAAAGTTTAAAATTTTTTTTGGACTTTAAGAAAAAAGTCAGGGCAGAAAGGGTTAAGTAGCCAATGATAGAACCAGACTCCCGATAATGAAAGTACTCCGTAGAAAATTTTTAATAGCAGTTTAAATTTATTTCAAGATTAATTTTTTGGACACAAAAATCTCTTCTTACATAGAAATAAGCATTAGTCCTTAATACTCCGCCGTGACAAGGTTTCGTAGTTTTCATGCTATTGAAGATCTATTTAAAATAGCGAATTTGTTACTTATATCCAACCATTGGCAAAAATTTGCAAATGTCACATTTTTTATTCCTTTAAAATTTTATTGTACAACTATGACAGAAAGATATGAGTTCTGTTTTCCAGTATTTGCGAAAAAAGACTTTAAATAGAAAGCGAAGATAGACAAGCGATATCCTACGGCTATTTTTTATGTTACTAACGCTCATCTTTCAAAAGCTTCAGAATGATACTTTAAATCTCTTTCGACATTGCACTGATTATAATGAATATATCCAACTATCAGAGTAGGACAAGATTATAAACAAAAAGTATATTTATCCAAATACGTAAAAGGCCTCAATTAAGAAAGAGAAACAACGTACAAAGAAACAAATATAAATATGCATAAAAAGCATACAGCTGTTTCGAAACCTCTAAGGCTTCATCATCAGTGCTTAAAAATCAAAGGTAAAATTAAAACTCTGGATAAAAGGGGGGGGGAGGGTGGTCAGACAGCCAGAAAGGCGTACCTTACAACTCTACTGTCAACGGCGCGCAGTGTCTTCGCACACAGTGTCTTTGTTTCTTTTTTCGTTGTTTCTCTTTCTTAATATATTGGCACAAAGTACAATCCTTCCCCACTTTTTATGAAAGTCCTCAATAGTGGACACTTTGGGTCCGCGGAATATGTCCGATAATTGGAGGTTGTCTGTTTTTGTGAGGTAAAAATATACAAACATGTATGAGTTGTGGGCTAAAAAAGGTATTCACTAAATAGAAGTGTTCATTCCGGAGTACCGGAAGCTTGTATTTAACGAACCATAATACATGGATAGATTTGTTGCAGAAGAAGAACTTAATCAAAGCATGGGCAGACTAGGCCGTGTCCCCTGCCTACTCTACGAGTTTTGGAAACCCCAAATTTGATGTGTAATTTTTGTAAAACTTATATTTTAAATTATTTTCGGTATTGTCTGGTTATAAACAATGTTTTGAACTTTTAAAGTATAGAATAAGGTTAAAAACTAAATTAAAAAAAATCTAAATACAGTAAAACCTCTTAATAACGGGCTCCTCGGGGAAGCCGAATTTTCCTGCTATTCCAAGGTGTTAGCATTTCTGATGTAAAAATACATGGTAATTCAAAACGTATCGTTCAAATTTCGTGGAGAGGTAGGGAATACGCCAGGAACCTGATTTTACATAGGGAAGTAATGTCTACAAATGTACGCATGCGTATGTAGAGGGCGCTGTGTGTACCCAACTTTCCATTGCGTCCCAATCATTGTTTTGACTTTCCTAAAGTTAGTATTATTTCTTCTCCTATTTCCACTTCTCATTTGGACTTCCGGGAAAACTTTTACGTCTTTAAAAACTCCAACAATCTCGTTAATGAAGTTTAAGAATTCAGGTGTGAAGCCAAAATTTAAAATTCATGAACAAAGGAAGTTAAAAACAAAGAATAAAATAAACTAACAAAAAGTAAAATGAAAATGAAAACAAAAAATGAAAATCAAACCAATTAAAAACAAATAAACAAAGGTTAAAAGAACTGGAAAGAACAACATTAAACGAGAAGATTCCAGGCGTCAGATAATGAAGGCGTTGAATAAAGGTCGTTAACCAGATTTTTGGATTTTTTAATGATGTAAAGGCTTGGTGGAAGTCCAAATGAGAAGTGGAAATAGGAGAAGAAATAATATAAGCTTTAGGAAAGTCAAAACAATGATTGGGACGCAATGGAAGGTTGGTTACACACAGCGCCCTCTGCATACGCATGCCTACATTTGCGTACATACTTTCATATGTAAAATCGGTTTCCTGACGTATTTCCTACCTTCCCACGAAATTTGAACGATAAGTTTTGAATCATATGATATATATTTATCCATAAGTTATACCAATTTGGTATATATTCATATACCAAATTTGGTAGTCCCTGAAATGAATATGTATGGGGGTGAAGGGGAGAGGACCTTGCTGCAGTTTGCCTATGTTTTAACTCTTTGAGCTCTGATGGGTGAATTTCTCCCCACTTAATTTTAATCTCCAAATGTCACATTAGCACGGAAATATTCAACCAAATTTATTTGAAAATAGATTAATGCATTTTTTCGTGTACATTATAAGCCGAATCTTTTGTTTACAAATTGCTGTTGCTAATGTGACATTTAGACATTTTGAAGAAATTCACACCCAGAGCTCAAAGACAGACAGACTCTGCTTCTGTAACAAACGCAGTCCTGCTTTATGCTCAAATATTTTCCCAGGATCCAACATGGTCAAACATGGCTACGTATAATACTTACGGAAAAAAAAATCAGGCTGCGATTCAGACGTTTGAAGTGTCTGAAATTTGGATGCAAAAAGTGTCTGAAAAATTAAGACATTCTAAAACGTCTTAAAATTGAACACTTCGTTTCAAACACTTAAGTGTCTGAATTTCAGACATTTCAATTTACAGTTCACTCCTTGGAAATTTGAGAATAAAATATAATTGAACAATTAGAGATTCTTTCCATGATCGAAGTACTTTTATCATTAAGGAACTCTGAATGAAAAAATGAATTTTTACGGACTGAAATCTTTTTAAATTACGAAAAGAAAAATTTTTCAAACTTATATCTTTCTACTAACATTGTAGAAAAATTTCTGAAATTGTTTAATTCCACAAATTAGGTTAATTTTCTTGAAACAAATAATAAAAAAAAATCCTTTATTGCCTGCATTTATTTAAAAAAAGTACTTCAAAGGCCTTTGAAATTAAAGATATTAAATAAGAGCTCATGTCAAGAGAATTTATTAAAAATGCCAATTAAATATTATTTTAGACAGAAAATGGATAATATCCTATGATTATGAAGACGTATTTGATTTCGAAATTTTAATTAAAGGGAAATTTTTACATTAGAGAATTGAAGTACACTTAAGTAGAAGTGTACAAAGTTTAACATGTTCGTTTGAATTTAAATCAATGATACTTCATATTGAAAAAAATTATAACTTGATTAAAAATCTAATTTTAAAAATTATAAAAATACAAATTTTGTTTTATGTATATATTAATCAGATTATGCGAAAAATAGCACAGATTCTAATATTGGTAATATCTAATTTACTAGTCGTATGTAGCCCTTCTCAGTTGGGTATAAGCTATAAGGCTTAATGCTACACAGCATGGGAAGTGCACACATCCCTCTGTGACCCATACGACTCGGCTTTATGTGCAATTTGACAATTTCTGACCTTCTTTCAGTGAAATAGCTTGTGTTTATCTTGTTTTTAGACTTTTGCATTTGTTAAGGTCAGAATTATTAATCAGACATTTCCTGAAGAAAAAAAAATCCCTTTATACACTGCAAAAAAATAAATAAAAAAAAATCTGTAGTTGATAACAATGAAGAAAAAAAAATCCCTTTATACACTGCAAAAAAATAAATAAAAAAAAATCTGTAGTTGATAACAAAAGGTGCTGACTTCCCGGCTGCCAATATAGTTGCTGTTAAATTTACAAGCTGCTGACTTTAAGAGTGGTGTAAATTTCTCAAGTCTGGGGATAGTCGCGTTGTTATTGGTTGTGTGGTACACGTGACAGAAAGAATTCGATTTTACTTCACTTTTTGCTTAAATTTGCTTTTACAGCATCGGTGCTTGAAAAATTACAACATAAGCAACATAGTAACAAAAGCTGCTGGTACCCCAGCTGCCTACAGAGTTGCTGTAAAATTTACAAGTTGCTGTCACTAAGAAAGCTGTAAAGTTTCTCAAGTATGGGGGAAGTCGCGTTGCTATTGGCTGAGTTGTGTACATGACAGAAATAATTCGATTTTTATTTCACTTATTGCTTGAATTTGCTTTCAGAACATAGGTGTTCGAATTCGATTTCGCTGCATCGATGCACAGTGGGACATTTTGACGATCTAGGTGGACAAAATTATTTCGTTGATTAGTTTTTACTGATTTTTCGAAATCATTTCTTATAAAATAGCTCAAATAGTGAGAAATAATTGGTTTATTTAACAATAATGTTTCAAAATAAAAATATAATGAATTACAAAGAATGCGTTAAACGTACTTATTTTACTATTTAGTAAAAACAATTAATTCACACAGGTAAGTTAACATTCATTTCTTATTTTATTTTTGTCTACTCAGATTTGCTCTAGAATTTGTTAGTCATCCTGAAAAATAAATTTTTTTAATTTAAATCATATTAAAATTTTTTTTAATGTTTTGTGTTACCCTGTAAAACATATAAAGGTTACCTAAATTATTTTCGGTTGAAAAAATGCTGTTGCGTGAATAAATAACCTATATAAATTTTATTCTATTTGAAATAAAATTTCTACATATAGACGGTAATGTATCCGAATTTTTTATGTGCTCCTGTAAAAGAAATAAAACTGCTACGCACTTTACTTTCAATTTAAAAAACGTTATTGTGTATCTCAATAACCTATAGTAATTTTGTTGAAATTTAATTAAATAATTTGTTGAAATGTAATTAATTTGAAATTGTTCTTAAAATTTCTGCTTTTTAGCAATATTTTTTTGCGATCTTTTGTGTGGTCTTGTAAAAAATGCATAATTTGTACGTTCCTTAAATTATAATTTAATAGAATTGTCAAAAAACACATGTAGACAAAGTTTCAGCTCAATTAGATAACTGAAAGTGGTTTAAAATTGTCTTGCAAGATTTGAACAAGTTTTTATGTGGCTCTGTAAAAAAAAGCATTAACTTCTACGTTCCATAAATTATAATAATATTGCATTGTCATCAGAACTATATATCCTACGCAAAGTTTCAGCTCAATCAGATTATTGAAATTGGTTTAAAATTAACTTGCAAATTTTAATCTAAATTTTTGTGAATCTTTGTAGAAACAGTATCTTAAACAACCTTCTACGTTATTTAAATTATAATAATATTGTATTGCCATTCAAATTACACATGTATTCAGTGTTCCGGTTCAATTGGATAATGAAAGTGGTTTAAATTTAACTTGCAAGATTTGAACTAAACATACATACATGCACTGCAAGTTAATATGACGCTTGTTTATTAATAAAAACTTAATGATTAGCAAACATTTGCGGGAGATTTTTTAAGTTTCCAATACTTTAGGAATGGCGCTTTGATTTAAAATAACGCTTATTGTTGAATAATGCTGAATAATATGTTAAAAGTCAAGAGGAAATTTGTAAACTACATCAATGATCGTCCAGAATTACAACCTTTGAAAAAGCGGTTAAATCGGTTTAATATCACTTATTTTGAAGCAAAAATGGGTTAAATCTGACCTTGACAAACCTGTGACATATGTTCAGCAAACTCGTGCATTGAAATAAAACAGAGTAGTCACGATGTGCTTTCTAACTTAGAGGAAGCTAGTGCAACATTTAAAATTCCCTCAAACCAACTGCGCAAATATCTTCTTCACAGTCATAATTAATCTACACCTCGGATTTTTTCCACAAAACTAGTACGGATCTTGAAAATACAGACATTCAGCTACCAGTATACTCGGTTTTGACAAATTCCGAGATAATTGGGAAAACGGATTTTGTCCACCTAGATTAGCAAAATGTCCCAATGTGCGGTGCTTGAAAAATTACGACCTAAAATACAAGATTTTTAACAGTTATACGTGTTATAAATAAAACGTTAATAAAATGTTGAATCGGTTAAGAAGGATTATTAATCATACATTTCCAAGAAAGAATGTTTTTATATGTATTACAGAACGTTTATAAATTATTGGAACTGTTAAGATAAGAATTATTAACCGGTCATTTTCTGAAATGAACGTCTTAACATGTGTTACGTTTATAAATTGTTGAAAAAGTTACAGTCAGAATTCTTAAGTTGACAAATTCTTTGCCTTTATGTGTGTTATAAAACGTTTAAAATTTTTGGAAACTCTTAACAGAAGAATTATTAATCCTGCATTTTGTAAATGAATGTCTTTTTATGCGTTACGTTTATAAATTTTTAAAGTGTTAGAATAAGAATTATTAATTATATAGTTACTGTTCCTTTATGTGTTTTTTAAAAAGTTTATAAGTTTTGGAAACTGTTGGGATCAGAATTATTAATCTAACATTTTTTTTTAAAGATGGCATTTATATGGTGTTATAAAAAAATTATAAAATGCTATTAATATTGTAAAATGTTCCTGAATTAAGATTTTATGGAATGTATTAAAATACTTATTATTTAAATTTATACATAAAACTTTTATTTGTGCACCTTATTGCTATTTGTAACACATAGTTTTGTTCTCGGTAAAACTCATCAGTAACTGATTGACCAATTAAACAGAATATTTAACTAAAGCGCGATGTAAATTAGTAAAGATGCTGAATTAGTTTTGGAGTTATCCTAAATAATCACTTTCTCTGCCACTTTGGAGGAAAAATCTAATAGCAGCCATTTCAAGAGAAAAGTTAGATCGTTACGAAAGAATTTTTCGGTCGTAGAAATTCCAAGTACTTTAAATGTGGACAAAATCAGAAGACACTTTTATTTTAAGATTGTTGATGTTTGATATTAAAATAGCTTCACTTTTAATCAAGCAAAAAAGTTCGTTTATACCAGAAAGAGCGTTGTAATCGAGGTTTAAAAATTAATAGATATCATAACCTATAAGTCCGGGACATATTTAACTTTTTTTGTATTTACTGAGTTTTAATTCAGTAGAGTCAAAGCACTGTATTAAAAAACTAGCGTCGTGAAGGAATTTTCACCTTGTTATTAATATAAACTTTAAAACATACTTATAATTAATTAAAAGGCGACACAAATACATAAACATATTATTTAATATAAACCTGAGGTCTTTCAAACGCACACGTGTTCATTTTAAAAGGGAAAAGATGACTGACTGAATAGAAATCAAATTTAAAAACAAAAATTGATCTGGAATTGATCCAATTCCTCATTATCAAAAAAGCAGGAGTTCACATAATCCCATTCAGCACAGAACATCAAGAAAGTTTATTCTATATTGGTATGACATGTCGAAAATTTAAAGAAAGACTAAAAGAGCACTTATCTGATATCAAGTTTAACAAACCAAGTACAGCTTTATCCAGATTGCATCAAAAAGAAAATAGTAAGATAAACTTCGAAAAAGCTAAAATGATCATATCAACATCTAACCATTACTCTTCAATAATCCATGAATTCATTGAGATTTTAGTTAGGAGTGATACTGTTTGTAAAAATGTCCTTCTTTATAATATTCCCACGATTTGGTACAATATCCTAAGTATTTCAAGAACTCCTGAAAATATGAACTGATATTTTCACCCCTTTGTAGAGCAATGGACTGAACTTCGCTTGCGCATGCGTGGTATTTTGTTTTTGTTTTTAAATTTGTTTTCTATTCATTCAGTCACCTTTTCCCTTTGAAAATGGACGCGTGTGCGTTTGAAAGACCCCAGGGCTATCCATATATTTAAAACGCTAAGCGTTTTCTTTCGACAGTCAGTCAGAAAAAACTACTGCATCAAATAACACCAATCTTTTTTTTTAATTGAAAGATATTTGACCAGAGAATAGTTATCGTACATTCGTTTGTTCAAATATTTTATTAATTACCCGTAATTTTAAATTAAAAATTCTACAGTTGCGCATGCTTAGAATGTAAGTACAAGTCTGCATTTGGAGTGACACGCTGCACATGCGCAAAGATGCTGGCTCAGTTGAACTATCACATCATAGGCAGAAGCTGTTTTAAAACCCTCTGAATGGTCTGGACGTATTTTCCCGTTTCTCAAAAACAACTTTAATCTCTTGTGGACAAAAATATTTTCAACAGAATTGTATTTCAAGGTGTATTTCAAACACACTATGACGCAAAAGTTTAGACAATGACGTCATTCAGCTTTAAAATGTAGAATTATGACGTCAGAATTACAAAAACCTGTAAATATATTCAAAAACTGATTTAAAATGCTATGTACAAAAGACAGTCGTTTTATTTGCTATAATACTAATTTTTTTCATAAAAATTCAAATGTGCTTGTCGCAAAAGTTTAGACACTATTCTAAATTTCTTTGAATATTCGCTGGCATATGCAAATTTAGAATCGATGATGTCACAAATTTGGAGTACTTAAGTTCTGCAAACGATTGCGCTTCATAGTCGACATGCCGAGAGCTAAAGAAATTCAAGTGAATGAGGTTTCAAGGATTTGGCAGTTGAAAGGTGAAGGGAAGAGCGTTTCTGAAATTTCTGCTATTATTAATAGGTCAAAAAAATCTATTTATCGAGTTTTATCGAGTGGTTCCGAATATAAAGCAAAATGTCGGTCTGGGAGGCCACGTGTGACAAATGTACGAGAGGATCGCCTGATACAAAGACTAGCGAGTACTCAACAAATGAGCGTACGTGGAGTTCAAAGCTCATCGGGACTCTCTGTATCAAAGGATACGATTCGTAGACGAATTTTGGAAAAAGGAACAATCGTTTATAGCAAAATGCAGAAGAAACCAGCTCTGAAACCACATCATAAGTTACAAAGACTTATGTGGGCTCGAAAGCATATGTCATATGGAAAGAAATGGCAGTCAGTCATTTTTAGCGATGAAAAAAAGTGGAATCTGGATGGTCCAGATGGTTGTTTATCGTATTGGCATGACTTGCGGAAGGAACCTCGACGTTTTTTTAGTCGCAGACAAGGAGGGGGTTCGGTGATGGTTTGGGCAGCCTTTTGCTATAATGGACAAGTATCTCTGACCTTCACCAGTGGTCGTCAAACTTTACAGCATTATACACAGACATTAGAAGAAAACCTACTGCCATTTGCTGAGCTTCTAGGGGGTCCTCAGTGGGAATTTCAGCAAGACAATGCTTCAATTCACACTGCAAAACATTCAAAATCTTGGTTTAATTCCCATAATATAAGAATTCTCGACTGGCCAGCATGTAGCCCAGATCTTAACCCTATAGAAAACCTTTGGAGCATCATGTGTCGCAAAGTTTATAGCAACGCTAGACAATACTCTTCTGAAAAGGAACTTAAGACATCTATTGAGAATGCATGGTACGATATCGATCCACAAACTATGCAAGATTTAGTTTCTTCCATGCAATCTCGTGTATATGACGTAATACATAAGCATGGATGCGCAACCAGGTTTTAAAAATTGTTTATTTCGATTTTATTTAATTTGTGTCTAAACTTTTGAGACAGCAGTTTATTTTTGTTACCATTTAATTTATTGCAATATGCACAATTCCACTTTTCTTTGTTATAAATATTGTTTATATGTACAGCACATTAATTTCAAGCAGTGATTTGAAAATTGAATAAATATTTTTCAAAGTATGTAAGAATTTCTTCATTGTCTAAACTTTTGCGTCATAGTGTAAGGGGTATGAAGTGTATTTTAGAAACAAACAGGGAAAGGAACTTTTAATTAAGATTATTTTTATTAGCATTTTTATGAAAATGCAGAAATCCCTCAAGACGCTTGGAGGGTTAAGTTCGTCTGCTATTCCATTTTACGATAAAGAAGCTTTTCTTTCTTTCACAAAGCTAATGTTATTTGGCTCTTTCATCATTATTAACAATTCAAAAATTTATTGTGTCGGTATTAAGAGCTAGATACGGTTTATTTCGAAGGTGTCATATTGTTTTGTTCATATTACAACACAGAAGATAAACACAGCGATTTGAGGCAAAAAATGATGGCTAATGGTCCGTCTTATGAATTGCCAGTAGTTACACACGAATATTGGGAAACTAGCATGTTTAGTTGTAGCTGTTTTTTTTGAAAAAAATAAGGTTTCATAAATATTAAAACGCAAAACTATTTCTATAAGATCAATCCTGTTCTTAATTTCTGCGTGACAATTGCATACACGTCAACTGTTTTTTTGAACGTTTTCAATTTAGAAGGAAGAAAAACGAGTTCCTACTGGCGTAGCAGGTTGAAGCAGCATTTTAAAGCTCTGAATTTTTTCTAGGACGCAGGTTCGAGTTCAAGTCTGGCAAAATGCGTAATATTTATGTCGACAATTCATTTCAATAACGACATATTTTATTAGGAAGAAAAGTTATAGGATTTTTATTTGAATGCTTTATAATTAAATAAAATTTAACACTCAATAATATTTTGAAAAAATAATGATTTTATTTCAAAATATTTAAGCTAAAATATTTTGCATGTAATTATGAATTAAATAAATTGAGTTGATCTACAATTTTTGTTATATTTTCTGAGAATTATCAAGAATATATATGTGTGTGTGTCAGAAAAAAAAGTTTGCCATGTATCGAAACGAAAGAAAGAAAATATTCGTATAAGAGCTATAAAAGAAATTACCTTGATATCCAGATTTAATATATAAAAAATGTATCCCAAACACATTTCAACATTGTTTGAAAGTGTTAAAGAGAAATAGACTTTAAGAAAAGTAAACAGGCAAAAGAAGTAAAAAAAAAAATCCGTTGGTAAAGAATCGTTGTAAACGAAAAATACTTATACATAAAATTTAAAAATGTATATGGAAGTACTTTCCATGGATACAACTGTAGAAATCTAAAGAAGCGAAACTGGACCAAATAACAATTGTATGAAGTAAACAAAGACTATTTACAGGTAAAATTTTAAAATGTATAGGGAAGTACTTTTCATAGAGGTATTCATCTATACTAAACATTACATGGATATAACCCAGTTTCATTTAAAGTATACAAATAAAATGTTATATAGAAAATTATCTACAATGAAAAATTATGACTTGAAATTAAAATTGGCTTCCAACAGAATTGATTTCGAAAATTTGTAATCGCTTCATAAGTTTATTTTATGAGACTTTGTAATTCTTGCAAAGACAAAATTATTTCGGTTGGAGCAATTGAAGGAAAAGTTTTCTTAGACCTAAAGATGTGTAGCTTTCTCATTTTTTGAGAGAGTTTACATGACTTTTTAAAAAAAATCTTGAAATTTGAATGAAAAACATTTGAACCCCGTGAGCATCCTTTTCCTATGTGCCTTCATGTGTATCCGTACCAATAACCTGATATATGGGTCAATATCTGAAAACTGGACAATTTCACTTTTCCAGATTTTTTTTTTTTTAATTAATGTACCAACTTCTAAATACAATTATATACTATGATACATTTTTTGTCATTTGAATGTTGAGATCAAGGATGTATATTTTATGCATAGGATAAATTTTTATGGAAGAAAGTGTCTGTTAACATCTTAATCAGCGTCTAATAATTGGGACTGAGGTGATGTTTTTGTCTTAACAGCTGCACAGTCATTTTATTGAATCATTTTGCACACATGTAAATTATTAAATATGCCATGTGACATGTGTATGTTACATAAATAAAGTTGCAAAAACATTTTTTTTTATATAAATAAAAAGTTAAATAAGGGGACATGAATGATGCTATAAAAAAATACTTATCCCTATTCAGAACAAAAACTAAATATTTCTAAATATGAAGCAAAGAGAAGAACAACTTACCTTCATACATGGTGGCTAGTTGAACTTTAGTTACTGTCGCAATGGAAATAATTCTACCGGCGCCACCTAGTATCTGTTAACCTAAACATATGTTTAGAGGGACTGAGATGATGGTCAACCTCAGGGACAAATATATTTACTACAATATTTTACTATACAATCTATACTAATAAAGAATAATTATATTTTCCCATACTGTATATATATATAGGTATAAATATATAATAGCAAAAGCTCATAATATTTATAAAAAATTTTACAGCATGCATTTTACATTGGATATTTGTACCTGGGGACAGGTGCTGAAATGAGGATTTCGATTGTTTAAACGTTAAAATTAATTATTTATTCAACATTACATGTCCATTTATCATTGATAATTGTTATAACAAATGTTACAATATATTACATATTTCAGTTTTTGGTTTTAGTATAATTAATGAAATATTATTGCCAGTGGACGCAAATTGTCCAATTTTCAGATATTGACCCATACGACTAGTAAATATTCAGATCAGGGGCCTCAACGTCAATTTTGCAAGACATTTAAATTTTCATCTAACTTCACACGATATCTAACATACTTAAATCTGCAATTTAAGAATGTTGCAGTATATTTATAGAATTATATTTTAATAATTTTATCAATAACATAAAGTCTGCAACTCAAGTGCGTACGTGCAGTAGCTGCAGCTACTCCTGCGAGCGATGATCGTTTTTTAGTTGGTAAGCACACGGAGAGACACATTTTCGCGCCTTTTCCCTAAATCTAAAAGGATATCAACATAGCCATCCGTCTTTAGGTGACCTGTCTTTTGAATTAAATGACTTCCGTCGGTTTGGTTTCCTAGGTGAAGGGGGACAAGAACCTGAACTAACCAACTTTGAAAGTTCCTCAACTTGTAATTTTAGTTGATTAAGCTGCGCCTGTTCAGACCCGCGCGAATCCAGAGAATTAACACTAACCTGCATGCATTCGCAAATCTTTTCTGCCATTTCCGCCAATTTATTTAAACCCTCAGAACTGACCGACAAAATTGCATATAAGATTTCCGAAAGATAGAAAAGGAAAAATCTGGAATTTGGGAGAAAATCTCTTAGCAAAATTTACTTTTACGAACATCCTGAAATCCGCAGTTTAAGAATGTTGTATTATATGTAAATTTATTAAGCTTATAAGATTTCCGAAAGATTTAGAAAAGGAGGAATCTGGAATTTGGGAGGAATTTTCTTTTAGGAAAATTTACTTTTAGGAACAGAAAGAAGGAATTTACTTTTAGGAACATCCTGAAATCCGCAGTTTAAGAATGTTAGATTATGTATACATTTATTAAGCATATAAGATTTCCGAAAGATTCAGAAAAGGAGAAATCTGGAATTTGGGAGTAATTTTCTTTTAGGAAAATTTACTTTTATGAGCGGAAACGAGGAATTTACTTTTACTAACATCCTGAAATCAGCAGTATAAGAATGTTGGATTATGTATAAATTTATTTGGCATATAAGATTACCGAAAGATTCAGAAAAGAAGAAATTTGGAATGAATTTTCTTTTAGGAAAATTTACTTTTATGAACGGAAACTAGGAATTTACTTTTAGGAACATCCTGAAATCTGCAGTTTAAGAATGTTGGATTATATGTAAATTTATTAAACTTATAAGATTTCCCAAAGACTCAGAAAAGGAGAAATCTGGAACTTGGGAGGAATTTTCTTTTAGGAAAATTTACATTTATGGACGGAAAGGAGGAATTTACTTTTAGGAACTGTTATATTAAAAACGATTTCATCCAGTTCAACTCTTTAACTGCTTATTGTTCGAATTTTTTCAGAATAAAAGTATACAACTCTTCCGGAAGATACATTTTATATTTCATGTATTTTTTTTTTTTTTTTTTTTTTTTTTTTTTTTTTTTTTTTGTACCATATCTTTCGTAAACGAGAAAGTCACAATAAATGAATCGATTTTATAAATTTACTTTTTCTGAAATGTTATGAAATAGAGTTACTTGGTTAAAAGAGAAAAAATAATTACTCATGAGAGCAAAAATAAAACATTGAAAAAGTTTTATATTTTTCGAAGAGAGGTACAAAATTGCATCAAAAAATAGATAAAGAATTTAGAATGTCTGTCATATGTATTGTCATGTGTAATTCCAAATTAATCGGAGTAACTTAAAATCCTCACTTGAGAATTTCAGCATCCATAATTTAACATTTAAATCAATTATCCAAATGCGCCATTTTCTTTTCAATGATTGATAAAATTTTAAAATCGAGTGAAGTCCCATATAAATGTATAATGAAGTAACAGCAAGTTCCATATTTTTCGAACGAACGAACTAAATTTATCCAAAACTAAGCTAAAAGTTGCTAAAAGTGATTAAATGTACACTTAAAATACATATGAATACCTTTATTCAGATCAACAGATGTTTCACCGATCAAACGGCGACATTCTCAAGATCTTTGTTGATACAAATATTATCGCAAATTTTTTTAAAAACAAGAAATTGGTAAATGAAATCAAGAGACCTGAGGTATAAGGAAAAACAAGTGTAAGCATAAAATAAAATAAAATAAAAATGGATAGTTGTGAACGTGAATTAATGTCTACTATTGTTTCTTATTCTGCAAAGCATCTCTTTCCAAATTTTAGGTAACTCAATGGAGGTCGAATCATTGCAAATATTGCAACTGCGTAAAAATTTCCGGAAACTATTGATTCCCCGATAATGAACGGTAAATAAAATCTTGGTGGATAAATTAATCTACTATTTTATATACATGTACATATGTCGATCTGTATAAAGGTATTTATATGCCTTTATGTGTATTTTTTATCACTTTTAGCAATTTTTAGATTGGACGACTTCAAGTGATTTTTATACATAATTTTAAGACTAAATTTAACCAAAATATATACAGATAATTCCGGGTACCTCACCAACATCCTTATTCAATTATAAACTAATCGGACGCTTTTTGTGGCAATTATAGCGAGGCATGCAATCAAACAAACAAACACCAAACTCTTTTCAGGTCTCCGCAGTAAGCCTCAACTGACAATTCGGCAATAAACAATATTTCTTATCTAAATAATGAAAGAATCATTATTCGTGTTTTTAATGACAACCTTGAGCTGAAATAGTACTTGATTCACCGTATCAAATATCCATACTAAGGTATTTTTTATGCGAGTTTCTGTGTAGGCTCTGTCTATCAAACTTATGGACATAATTAGAGATAGAACAATTATGAATTGCGGTTTCACATACACTGAGTGTTAGAATAAATATTAGCAAATGAAAAAAGAGCCAGCAACGTTCACATAAGTAGGGCAGAGCTCTTCAAGTTTTAACCTTAAAAGAAATCATTATTTTACTTTTTGTACATTATCTTAAATATTGAATATTGTTTGAATTCTGTGTTGTTAAATTCAATAATTTAACAGATAAATAAGTATTTAATATTTTACAATTTAAATTTAGACGTGATTATAATTAAGGATCGACATCGAAACAGGTTTTTAAGACCGAAACCGAAACAGAATTTCGGTAATCTTCCTATTTTCGGCCGAAGACAAAAGCGAAAATTAAAAAAAAAAAAAAGAAATTTTGAAAAAAAAATTAACATTTTGAACATATATAAATATGCATAATTATTAATGAATTATACGAGTGGTCCAAGTTGGTTCTCTGTGCCTCTGACAAATATTTTTTATTTTCGTATAAAATAAAGTGTAATTAAGTCATCGACGACACAGAATGATTTCTAATTGTACGAATTTCATCTAATTAAAAAATATTTTAGGCATACATACCTCGACTTATCTTTTATAACGCTTTTTGTAAATCATCATCTTTTATACTAGAACTTCCTCAAAAGTACTCGAAACGCTTCAAACTAAATGTTTTCTATCACTGTTAAGTTTGAAGCTTTTAATGAGCACGTGAAAAAGTCTTCAAGGTTTCGTCACATATGCAATGCTTGCTTTATAATTTGCATTCACGTTTTGAGTCAGTGATGGCTGATAATTCTAAACAATAAAGTTCATGGCAACAACTAAAGAGTGTCTCATTTGATCCGATACAAGTCAAATCAATGAGTAAGGTTGAAAATTTCCGAAGGACGAAACCAGATTTTTGGAATACAGATAGTTTCAGTCGAACTTCTGTCCGCCCGAATTCTCGAAGAAACTCAAATTTTAGCCGAAAACAAAAACGAAACCGAATTTTTGATCTATCTAATTATAACCCTGCCGAATTCAGATTTAGAAAGAAGAAAGTAAAAAATATACAGTGAAACCTCTGTGAACGGCCACCTCTAAACAACGAAATCCTCCGAATACCGGCCACATGTTAATGGAACCAAATACGTTCCATAGCATTAACATTAGTATGAACCTCTAAATAAGAAATTCTGAACAACGGCCACTCAAAAGTCACGAGAAAAAAAATTTTTACAGCTCCTGGTTTCCTTATTTCATATTTATTTGCAAACCGAAACGTGAAGCAGATTAAACAAAATGTACTTTATGTGGACAAACAGAAAATGAAGACATTAATAATAAGGGCGAATTTTTATATAATATTCTTAGAACGGCAAGCATAACATAAAGGGCAGCTTGTTTGTATGTCTAGTCAAACATCTGGCAGTTACTGCTACATTTTATTCCATATAGCAAATGGTGGAAGATAGAAGAGAGCAAAAGGAAATAGATAATAGAATTACCCAAAATTTCCAGTATTAACACATATACCGAAGATTTGTAGAACCTTCGTGAAATCCATCATTAAATCAAATCTCATTAAATCATAATGATGACGTATAGCAAATTAAGTCATTTTTTTTTTTTTTTTTTGGAGAAAAAAATTTGCAGCAGCAGCAAAAAAAAAAAAAAAAAAAAAAAAAAAAAAAAAAAAAAAAACTGCAAATCACTGATTTTCTTACTATATTAAAACAATGATGATTAATTAATATGACTGTGTGTATTTCTATTTAAATTTATATGATTTTGATTTTTTTTAAATGAAACCTCTGAATAACACCGACCTCTGAAGAGCGGTCACTTTTCACCGGTCCCACGGGTCATCATTATTAAGAGGTTACACTGTATATCGTCAAGAATTTTTTATTAGGTGGCTTTTAGCTTGGGATCATTATTAACATAGCGTGAAAGCTGAATATTTTTTATTCTATTTTTTAAATATTCGTAGTGATAGTGTTAATTATAAAACAACAGGGTGTAAAACAAACATTTTCGGATGCTAATGAAATCGATACAGGACCACCATGGAAGAGAAAAAATATTAAAATTGGAAAACCCGTTCAAAATTACGCTTGTTAATTCAATAATAATACGAGTTGGAACCCGTCGAATTTCGACGAAAGAAAATGTTTACAAAGGAACTGTTGCATCAGATTTATAATACATCAACAACAATAATTACATTAAAAAATCCATCTCACACTTGTTAGTTTAAATCTCCAAAGATATATTATAACCTAAGAGTAACAAAATACTTTTTTCACGAACTTCAACTATTAAAATTATTGAAAAATTAAACTTCATTCATATACGTAATCAGTAACATATAATTAAGATAAGTACTAATTTTGATTAGGTTATCAATTGATGCTTGATATTACGGAATGAAAAATCGGCAAAAGTGATTTCAACTTGACATAATCATAAAATTTCCCCTCCCCTTTAAATCTAAACCGAATCAAGTCGTTTTCCACGCTTCACATCCATATTAACCATTTAAAAACATTTTAACCCGCAATAGGTTATTAATAAATATATTTTCAAGCTTGAAGTCACGTTTGTCAACTATTACAACTTTCCATGTTAAAATTCCCACTCGTGATTTGAGGTCTTAGTATAATCTCTGTACCTGCGCGAAAAAATTCCAGAAATTTATAACTTTTAGACATATTGAAAGGGAAATATCTCGTTTTATCAAATAAAATTATCATTTTATTTTAAATATGACGTCATTTACAGTCGTTGAAATATTTTGCCTATTGTCTTAAACTCAATATCAGCGAAATGAAAAAATAGTGAAATATAACAGCATCATCAGGGAAATTGTATCTTTTTTTAAAGTGTAACGTCATTTTCTGTTCAATTTTTTAAAAAATATATTTTTCATTGTAATGAGAAAATGGCATCAGTCAGAATAAAATCAATAAAGATAACTAAACCACTTTTAATAGAAATGAAGTACTTCAGTTGCCACGATTAGAAAATTAGTATTAAAAACTACAAAAAAAAATTAATATCTGAAAAACAAATTGAGATACAGATTTCAAACAAATTGCATTTTTTTCTGCATACGAAGGTGTAAACATTTAAAATGTAGGATATTCAGAAGTTTAAAATTTTGCAGTAGCGAAAATTGCAAAACCGAAATTTCATTTCAAATTTTAAAATGTTGCCATTCGCAGAATGACGTATGCGTTACGCACAGATATGTTTGTCCTTTATAATATAGATAGTAAAGTAGAATATTGGTACAACGAATGTCACTTTAACGAATTTTTCAGTTTGACTAATATTATTTGGATTTGAAAATAAATCCTATTCTTTGCGATTATAAATTTATTTATTTTTACGAATTTCAGCTTAACGATTTTTTTTTTTCAAATTAACAAATTCATTGAAATCTTAAGGGGTCTTAGGACTCTTAAAATTCGAAAAATTGAAAAATAAGGACCATTTTCAACATTCAATGTCTTAAAATGTATATGATTTTAAAACACAATTTTTATTTGGGATGAAATACATATGTTCTTTCATTGCATGTATTTAAAAAATAGCAAGATCCAGAATTAGCATTTATGTGGGGCTTTAAAATCTCAGACAATGGACGAACATAAAATTGGTATAACAGTTTACGCGCACGATTACAAAATAAATTTTACAACATAAAAATTTTGTTCTCAATTTATATTTGAGATTGTAATAATTACCCTGAACCTAAATAAATTTGTATTTAAAGCATTTTTTTTAAATACAAAGCTCTGTTTAGCTAAAATAAAATTTTAAAATTTCAGCAGTATAATCACCTAAAAAATATATTTTTTTGAACAATAAAAAGAAAATTTTAGGTTCAATTTGTACAGACTAACATGAAACATACCTTTTGAAAATTGCATGAAAAAATATTCATACGTTTTTGAGATAGCCTGCGCATTATGCTCAAAAACGCCATTTGGAGAAAAATGACTTCAAAGTTTCGGAAACGCTGCTTCAGCTATTGAGCAAGTATAATTATAAATACCATAACTTTTAAAAATAATAAATATATTACAATTCATCAGATATACAAGTAAAAATTACATAAATACATTTAATGCAATTAAAAAGCAAACGTTTCGAGCTAAATTTTAGTCCCTCATCAGTGCAATAAATAACATTCAAATTACCTGAAAATTATACATCATTTTACAGTTAATAATTATTAGCAGATAAAATTCAAGAAAGTATAAAAGCAATGCTGTTCGAACTAAAATTTAGCTCGAAACGTTTGCTTTTTAATTGTAGCAAATGTATTTATGTAATTTTTACTTGTATGTCTGATGAATTGTAATATATTTTTTATTTTTAAATCTTATATCAGACATTAAACAATGATTAATTATTTTAATCATAACTTTTGCCATAATTGGAATTTCAAGGAAACAATTATATAAAAATGTTCAGAAAAGAGAGGAGTTTAACATCTAAAAAAATAAGATATCGAAAATTTTGCAGATTTAAGAGTCCTGGGACCCCTTAAAAAGAATAGCTGTAGTAAATTTCCAAGTGGGTGAAAAAAGTCCGGGTCAGGATTTGAACAAGAGATGTATTGGCTGAAGTCGCCAATGCTCTTCCAACTGAGCCATCCCGGACGAAACTGGAGGAGTAATTCATCCAACTAATAAGTCCTCCAGTATTCGTCCGGGATGACTCAGTTGGAAGAGCATTGGCTGCTTCAGCCAATACATCCCTGTTTCGAATCCTGGTCCGGACTTTTTTCACCCACTTGAAAATTTACAACTGTTATGATTTTTTTGCCTATTGAATAATTGTGTTAAATAAAAAAGAAAAGTTCCCAGTTAAACTGATGGCATTGAGCTCACAGTCTATTCACACAAATTGTATATAATGCTGTTACTTCAAAGGATAATGTCTTTCGAAAAATAAATTAAGGAGGAGATTAGCTCCCCCGCCCTCTGTTTCACATCTTTATACTTAACCAATGATCCTCCAAATCTCATCCGGGAAGCGCCTTATCAGAATATACCGGTATACAAAATTTGAAGCAAATCGGATAGAAAAACCCATCTATCTAATTTAAGGGGCGAGGGATGTTAACCCCCCGTCCCCCCCCCTTTACACTTAACCAATGAACCTCCAAATCTAATCAGGGAAGTGCCTTATCACAATAAATCGGTATACCAAATTTGAAGCAAATCGGATAAGAAAACCCATTTATCTAAATTAAAAGGGTATTCCCCGCCAGATCCCCCCTTTATACTTAACAAATAAACCTCGAAATCTAATCAGGGAAGGGCCTTATTAGAATTAACCGGTATACCAAAATTGAAACAAATCTTATAATTCTGCATGAAAAACCCATTTATCTATGTTAAGGGGGGATCAGCCCAACGTACCCTCCTTTATACTTAACCAATGAAACCCCAAAACTAATTATAGAAGCGCCTTATGAGAATGAACCTAGAAAAAGTTTGAAGCAAATCGGATATTTGTATCAAGAGTTATCGCGTTACGTGCGTACGTACATACATACATACATACGTACATACATACATACATACGTACATACATACATACATACGTACATACATACATACAGAACCTACGGGCACATGAGCTCTCAGGCTTTGATTGCCTGTGAACTAAAAATTAATCAATAAAACTTAAAAAGAACACTTATTTCAGTTTTACAAACACAGAGTTTGCAAGAGTTGTTAATTCTTTCTTGAAAAATTAGAATTCCGAAAGAAAAATTGTTTGTTATTATTTTCACTGCCCCATGACCTTCAAATTTTCAAATTTCCTTAGTTTCACATGCTTCTCTCGATTCTAAAAAACAGTAACTAACGCTGTCACCGCCGCTGGTTTTGAATTTATTGTGACCGGATACCTTTCTTCGTTAATATTAAGAAAAATATTGCATACAAAAATATGCAAATCAGTGGTATTATAGATAAATGTTTGATAAACACGCTAATACAGACAGTTTTCAAATCGAAGAATTGTTTTAAAAGACATTTAATGTTAAATATGGTCAAAATCGTTCCATTAAAAAAGTTTTATAGGAGCAAAAACTATACATAGGAATTTAATCATTTTTCGATCATTTTATACATTAGAAGTTCCCAATGTGCAGACTGCATTTATTTTTTTAATTGACTCATTTTTTGAGGATTTATTTCCATTTTAAATTCAAATTTCCAGTATTTTGAGAGATATTTCTTACAACTTCTACAACTTCTCTTATTTTAAATTGTTGCCAATTTTAAAAACAGCGCAAAGAATAATATATCCTTCAGATTAAAAATTTATTTACAAGTGACTATTATAAACAGAAAAAAACTTTCAAATGAGACTTAAATGATTACGTATTAAAAGCAGGAAAATATTAATAATTACGTCATAAGAACAATATTTACACGTGAATTTTAAAAGAGAAACAAAATTGTAAAATAATAAATTCATTAATATGCGTTAAAAGACATAAATGAAGGAAATTACGTCATATATAAAATTGCCAAACTATAATATTGCCAAACAGTTTGAATTTAAAAATCTATTTGCGCAAGACATTTATTTCATATTTTGAGATAACATTTTTAAACCATTGTTGAGAATTCTAAGACAGCGCAAATAATATTTCCTTTCTAACAACAAAAGTATTTTCACATGAATTTTAAAAAGAGAAAGAAAACTTTGGTGAAAATTACGTAAGCTTTAAAACGAAATATTTAAAATGTGTTATTTAAAAAAACATTCTTATAGCGTTGCTAAAAAATATCGGGAAGCAAAGACTCTGTTTATTTAATTCATTTTATATTAGCTTATTTTCACATGTTTCACTGATCTGATTTAATCAAAGACGAAAACAACCCGTTAACAGGGAGATCACCACTGTTTTTTTAATTATAAATCATTCTTCTGAAATTTTTTTAAAGCCGAGCAAATTAGTATACTTTTAGAGTTTGCGGTGTCTGAACAGGGGTTGGCGAGCGTTGCTTGTAGGGGGTAGCTCCCCCCTAGTGTTTAAAAATTTTACATTTGTTTAAAAAAATGTAGGGCGTCCAGTGGATTTATTTTTGCATTAATCTGTTAACTTTGCATTTGGCGTTAAATAGCAGTACCTATTAGCAAATTTTTAATCTGTAACTATTTATAATTTGGATTAAATTTCTTTTTTTAATGGTAGAGAATAGGGAAATTTCATTGAAAAAAAGAAAAATTAAACAATCAGTTGAAGATCCACACGGTAAAAAAAAAAAAAAAAAAAAAAAAATCTGTAAAGTTACCAAAGTTTTTCTAGGAAATTGGGATTCATAGAACTTTTTATGTAACGGCAACAACAAAAATTCATGTAACAGACACTCTTTACGCCGAAAATCAAAAAATCTGTAAGGTTACTAAGAATTTTTTAGGAAACTGGGATGCCTAGAATTTATCATGTGACTGTTACCAGGGTTACAAATAAAATTTTAGTAAGATTACTGTAATTTTAGCAGATTCATTTGTTAAGTTACAGATTTCTGTAGCTTTACAAAAACTAGTTTTGTAGATTTACATCTTTTTTTGTATAGTGTACAGATAAAATTTTAGTAAGCATTACTTCTTTACTAGAATTACTGACTACTCTCTTTATAGAACTTTACTTCTGTAGAATTACAGATTTTTTTACAGTTTGAGAATTTTTTAAAATCATTTATCCCAGAAAAAATTCTTCCTGAAACGTTTTATACAGCGTCAGAGGCGCGCCGACCCAGTGTGCAAAGTGTGCACCGCACACAGGCGCCAGAATAGTAAAGGCGCCAAATAGTTTAGGCGAAGCTGAAAATTTTTAAAAGCTTTTATCCAAATTAAATTTATTAAAGCGGTATTTAAAATCGAACGTGCGTCATTTCTGATGATACATTTATGAGTTCATTTTTACTTTTAAGATACATGAAATTTGCAGACGTTCGTCAACGGCGTAGCTTTAGGGTAGGGGGAGGAGACTCAAACCGAAAAGGCGCCACGGTATCGAAGGGTCACATTCGTAAGGCTTAAGGGCGCCGTCATGTGCCTAAAATAAATTTTTAAAAAGCACTAGAAATATAAAAAAATTCGGAAGGGCGACCGCGAAAGCCCCTTTTGACATCCCTGCTCTAGATCAGACCTGTCCAACTTTTCAGAAAGCAGGAGCGCAATACAGCTGGAGGCAAACATGGAAGACTCCATTATTCAAATAATTGAAAATATACAACACTTCTATCTTACTGTAGTATTGGTAGTGATACACATACTGACGACATAAAAACGAGTAGTATATTAAATGGCACGATGGTAAAGCAGTATAAGCCCCCAGGTTATGCACGGTTCCCATGTAAAAGTAAATTACCGAAAAAAGCACAAATCAATCACAGCAATCGGCTACATTATAACAAAAACAATAAATAAATAAAACAGGATGAAGCTCAAAATGCAATGCATTAAAAAAAAAAAAAAAAGAAATGAAAACGCCATTCGATTCCAACCCAATTTAATAGCCATGCCTAACATTGTATGCTTTTACGCATAAAACGAGCCCATGAGCATGTAAGAAAATTTCATGTCATTTACAGCAGGGAAACGTGTTTTTGAGAGCAACCTCAAAATGAATTACGTTTTATTGAAATTTTAATTAAATATTTTATAGATTTGCTTCGAACAAATTATAATCGATCAAGCGCTAGTTTCACTCGCGTACAGAGAGTTCATGCAATAAATTTATTAATTTCTAACTACAATGTTAAAAATATAATTGTTAAACGAATAATAAGACTTTGAAAATAACTTGGAATTATTTTATTAAATATTTTTCAATAATTGCCTTCAATAATTGAATTGAATTGGAATGAAGAACGCTGACTATTTATCATCGTGATTCGTCTTACCTAAAACAAAGGCCTTGTACAAAGATTAATATTGCCACTGTGTCAAGTACGCTTCGAAAGGAGGTCACAAAGTTGCATGGCCACTTCGGTCCGTGCCACGTTTTTTTAGATATGTTTTTAATTAATATCTCGGCTAACCGACAATTCTTTTGGAAAATCAATATCGACAGTCCTTGGATGATTTCGCGTCGATAGGTAGCTCGAACTCTCCTCAACTTCTCTGCTGAGCGCCAGCAAGATAAAGTTTATGTATAACGAAAAACTGTAATTTTCTGAAAAATTGTATGACCTAGAATAATCTCTATAGTTTTTCTGAAAGGTTTAAATAAATTCCTACTACTTCTAATTTTTTTGTAATTTTATTTTCACTACATTTGGAAAAAGTAGAGGGACATAATTTTGCCATACATTTTCGACGAATTTCTGAAAATATAACTGTATCTATTATTGTATATATTTGTGAGTTCTGTGTTACGAGGTTTTTTGTACGATCCCCCCACCCCCATTTTGTCTTAATTACGTACCCGTTCACTGTGTGAAAATGGGGGAGAAGCTGCTAATTGTTGAGATTTGTTATGTAAATGTTTTTCTTGATTTTTGGAAAATTGTATGGGGTAGTAATGAACAAATTAAACTTTAAAATGATCTCTACTGATGAAAAAATGAGTTAAGAGGAGAGGAGTGAGTGCTTAGTAATATCCAGGCCAAAATCTTTAAAACAATATGTCACATGAAAAAATTCATCCCCCCCCCCCACACACACCACAGGGGATGCCACCTAATAGTCTGGGGTAGAGTCCTGCATCGGGTCGGGTTACCCGCTTTTACCCTAACCCGACCCGCATTCAGCGCTATATTTCCGCATTGCGGGTCGGGTCGGGTTGACCCGATTTTTTAAAAGAATGTGGAAAATATTTTTTTCACGTTAAAAGCCTATATAAAAACGCAGATCAAAGTTTCACAAAAGCAAAATGCGTGCCTGTCTGTTTTGTGTTTAGTCGTCCTTTCACGAGTCTTCGAAATAACAAATTGCATTATATTTTTATCGTATTTTAAAAATACAATGCGCAGCAACACACTAAATGGTCCTTCCTGTCTATCACGCAGTAGTTGTCAAAGTTATAAGTATCAAGACTTATAGAACATTAACAATCGCAATCTGTTTTGCAATGATTAAAAATGAATTTAACATTTGGAGATTCAAATTTTAAACCTCCACAATTCCTAAACTACTTGACTAAATGCCTTTCTGTTTAGTTTCCTTAAGTAAAATTTAATGACAAAGCCAAATATGATGTAAAAATTATTGCGTTTGTATTGAAAATTTCAGAGTTCGGTACAATTTTAGAAGTATGAAAATGAGCCTTAAACATTTTTTTATATAAATTGAAAGAATACATAATTTCCTATCGAATGTTTATTTAATTGTTTTCAGGAAAAATTTTGTGAGTAAAATTTATGGGTCATTATTTCATTCATTATTTCATTTGACCGACTGCACCTTAAAACCGTCAGATACAAATGATATTTATGCATGAAATTTGCCATCATATGAAATTAGAGAGAACTCATCTTAGACTGATGTAATTATTTGCAGAGAAAAAGAGTATCGGGGAAAGAAAAGCCTTCTGAGGAAAATTAGAGAATGTGTCCCCTTTATTGGAGAACTGCCACCGTAATATAGTATTACCGTGGTAGTGCTTGAAGTGACTTTTGTAGTAGCAATATACATTAGCTGAATCAGTATTGCACATATATTAGGTGCACCTGTTACACAAATTTAATTAAAATTGTTTTTTTTAATAAAATTCTTCTGAATTAATACATTATTTTTTTTACACTCTTCATTGTAATAAAAAAAAAGACATTTAAATTCAATATTTCAATGTAAAATATTCAGGTTCCTTAAAATTTAAGAGTTGTAGGAAGTCTAAAGTTCTAAATTTTCATTCTTCTTCAGTAATCCATTATAATTTTTTCACAGCTATAATTAACTGAAAAATAAATACCCAGAAAAATACCCAAAGTGGGTATTTTACATGACTGGGTGCACCAGGACAGGATTTCGACTATCCACACAAAAATTTTGAGCCTCGTACGTGCTGTAGATTCTGTTAGCCATCGTACACAGACAGGGCAAAACTTTGTTTTATTAGTATTTTTAATTTAGAACTTGGATTCATTGCACGAAAATTGGAAATTCGAAAAATAAAAAAATCTGACAGAGAAGGAAGGATTAAGAGTGTGACAAGGTAAAGATACACTTTAGCTTCTTAGCAATGTAAATGTCGAAATGAATATGCATTTTTCATAACAATTGTTAGACAGCCAGCATAGGGGTTCTGTATTTGCTGATATAAAATCAAATGTTCCGGGACTGGAACATTCTTGAATGCACCCCTGATTATAATCTACGTGTGGTAATTGTTTAAGGCGCATCTTAATTGATGCTACATTATTTTAAAAGAAATAAAAGTACTATAACAAGCTCCGATGTAATACGGACACCATTAATTTGAGAAAAAAATTTTCTACTTTTATGTGTATGTACCGTATTACGAGCATTCCTTTCTTTGTGTCATAGTACTATCATTGATTAATTCAACACCCAACACCCACACCAACATTCAATTATTTCCAAATTGAAGTTTATTTGAACTTTAAGTTTTAAGTATAAACATAAATAAAGATCAGATCTTAAAAATTGCGGGAGTAATGGGGGTAAAAGAAGCTGATTTATGTAGGAGGTATGCCATTTGTGGGGAGGGGGAGCAAACATCTGAAGCAGCCACTTTTTAGGGATGTCCGTTATCTGCATAGCTGCCAACATTCCTTATTTTTAAAGTCAAACAACAATATTTTAAACCATAAATTTAATTTAATAAATGGAATTAAAAAACCCTGTAGAAACAAGACACATTTCATTAAATAAATTTTCTGGTTCAAATTCTTTTATTTGATCTGGAGAAAACCACCAGAAGGTTGGCTTGGCAGCTATGCATTTATGCTCATGGAAAAAAAGCATTACATATTTTTTCTTTTTTTGGGGGGTGGGGGGTGTTTAGGAATACGGGGCGCCAATTGAAGTTCTGCACACAGGCACCGGATACTTTTGGCGCGCCCCTGTACAGAGTTTAAAAATATTGAAGCCAAAATCAAAGTCAATTTATTCCTGGAATGCCTAGGTTCTTTGCCTAGAATACCTTAAATGCCTAGGGGTGTAATGCCCACGCTTACTTCATAAACTGTAAAAAGAAATCTGTAAAGTTAATAAAGTTTTTCTAGAAAACTGGGATTCCTAGAACTTTTTATGTAACGGCAACAAGAAAAATTCCTGTTCTGTTACAGGAATTTTTCTTGTTGCCGTTACATAAAAAAGTTCTAGGAATCCCAGTTTCCTGAGAAAAACTTTAGTAACTTTACAGATTTTTTTTTTTTACGGTATATATAAGATAAAACGACATAAAGCAGAAATCATAGGATCATACATGGAAAATAGAGAGTTATAGTACTCAAGATTTTCCTCTGAGAAAAAATTGTTTTCAACTTAAAAAAGAAAAGAAATTTCTTACTATTTTGTAATAAATTTATTAGTGTTATTCAAAGTTATATTAATGGAGTATTATGTAATCAGAATACTATGTATCGGTGTGGATTTTTTTTTTTCAGCTTTCAGATAAATTTCTTTATGGTTACGACTAAAATCTTAAAATTTAATAAATTTAATAATTATCTTAAAAGAAATATGCTCGTAATAATATACTGTAAATTTAGTCTTTAGTCACATGTTAGCAGTAAATTAATATAACTTTAGCAATCATATATAATTTTATTTAATATGCATCCGAATTTTATTTTTAAGTTCGCCATATTGGAATTTCACATTAACAAATTTTTCAGAACGTCGAACTTAACCGGTGTTCCCTAGAAATTCGTTATAACGAGATTTTACTGCATATACAAATGGATTACATAACATCATTTATTTGAAGTCGGTCTCCGAAAGGTTTAATGCCAATTGTCATTTTTTAAAAACAAAATGAATACTTTGAAATCAACTTGATTTTGACAATGCGACAGTCTCATTTGAAGAACAGAAGTCGCTCTGGAACAAACACATGCAATACAATGTTGTCAAGTTGTTTAATTCCACAGTCCCTCAAAACACTTTGAAGTTTTGACATTTGAAAAATAATTTATCTCTCTTTTCTTCTTCTTTTCTTTCCAGTTCCTTGTTCAGTCTGGAAAAGTTTATTGTCTGGATGTCAGAAAGATTTTAAATTCGTTTTTAAATGTCTAGACAAAGGATTATTTTTTAACTTTCGTATTTATTCCTCAGTTGAAAAAAAAGTCGGCTGTAAAAATAAAATGATTACATTGTTTCTTTTCTTATAGCTAAAATAAATTTTTGTGAAAAAAGCGAGCATTTCATTCAAAAGGTAGTCTTTTACGAGTCAAAATCCATCGAATTCGAGAATGAAAACACCTAAAAGAACTTTTTATTGAATTTATTAAAAACAATAAAATAGTTATAAAAAATAATCAAACCTATGCTCTTAAGGGGGTCTCAGGACTCTTAAAATTGATAAAAATGAAAAAAAAAGGACCATTTCAACATTTAATATCTTAAAATGTATACGATTTAAAAACACAATTTTTATTGGGATTAAAGATATAATCTTCTCTATTTATTATATTATCTTTTCTTTCATGTATTTAAAAAATTGCAAGATGCAGAATTAGCATTTACAGGGGCTCCAAACTGTCAGACATTTGTCGAGCAGAAAATTGGTATGACAGCTTACGCGCAGGATTACGAAATAAATTTTCCAACTAGAATGAAATTTTTTGTGCCTAATTAGATTTAGATTCTAATAATCATCCTGAACCTAAATAAATTTGCGTTTAAATCATTTTTATATTTTTAATACAAAGTTGTATTTAGCTAATACGAAAATTTCAAAAGTATAATCACCTAAAAAAATACTTTTTTGAACAATAAAGATGAAATTTTAGGTTCGGTTTATACAAACTAACATGAAACGTATGTTTTGAAAATTTCCTGAAAAAATATTCAGAGTTTTTTTAGATATCTTCGCGTTATGTCTAAAAACGTCATTTGGAGAAAAATGTCTTAAAGTTTTGGAAATGCCGCTTCAGTTATTGCGCGGGTATAAATCTAAAAGCCGTAACTTCTGTTCTAATGGAAATTTCAAGGAAATAATTATATCAAAATGTTCAGAAAAGATATGAGTTTAACATCTAAAAATATAAAAAATTGAAAATTTTGAAGCTTTAAGACTCCTTAAAACAAATATTATGTTTAACTAACTTATTTTTAACCTTATTCCTATACGTAATCAGTGACATGCAATTAAGATAAGAAATTATGAAATTAATTGAAGCTTTGATGTTTAGTATTACGCAATGTAAAATCAACGAAAATTGCGCCGCTAAGACAGAATTATAATTTTTGTTTTCAACACTGAAAAAAATTAAGTACTCAAAAATGAGCATATTAATGTACTCATATCAAATTGTGTACGTTTGGATCACAAATGAACATATGCTTTCTCAATTTTGAAGCATCACATGTTATCAAACCCAAACGAAACAATAATTTTGAACCTTGCAATGGTTTATTTCATTTATTCTGGCATAAAAGATGTTTATTAATGTAAATATTAAATTATGCACAGGATTTTAAAATAATTAAATGTACTTGCAAATGATGCTCTTGTCATAAAAATAATCGTTTTTTGTATCTAGTTAATAATTTTGTTATTTTTCTTAATAAATAATCAATTAAACGTTTCTTGTTAATAACTTTGAAGCGGGAAATAAATGTCAGTATATTTTTATTTTTATTGTAGGTTCAGGAGGCAGTACATAGCGATTCATATTTGAACACAACCATAGAACCAAAAATGAGTACAAGTGTTTCTCAATTTTGAGAACATTTGGATCGGAGCTATTGTGAGTATGTGAAGTATTTAAAATTGAGTACTTTTTATTCAATTTTGACTACCCATTTTTTTCAGTGCACGAAATCTAAAAATAACCTCGTTTTCACCGTCACAAAATTTACTTGCACACTTTTCATATTCATATTCACTATTTAAAAAATATTTTAATGCGCAATATATTATTAATGCATATAATACCAAATTTGATTTCACGTTTGCCATTTACAATTTTGTATGTAAAAATTCGCACTCTTGACTTCAGGTTCTAATCTGAGTGCCGGCGAAATCAAGAAATTTGCTTTTAGACGCATTCGTAGTAAAATATTTAGTTTTATAAAACAAAATACTCATTTCATTTTCAATATGACGTCATTTTCACACACTGAAGCTCTCTGAGCTTAATTTCTCACTTTCAGTATCAGAAGAAGGCAAATAAATTGAAATGCACAGCTTCATAAGTAAAAATGTATTATTTCAAATCTAACATCATTTTCTGATCAAAAGTTTTCAAATAGTTAATATGGTAGTTCCCATTTATTTCTCTCTTCAATATAGGAAGTAAACCGATTGCCACCAATCTGAAGAAATTTTATAAAGGACGTTTTAAATTAAAATTAAAATATAATAAACTGTCAAGTCCGAGTATTACTCGCGCTCTGAGGGTTCCGTACAATAAATATGTGAATTATTATCTGTATTATTAAAAAAATCGCTGCTAAAAGAATAATAAGACTTTGTAAAAAATTATACAACGTAGGGTTGGGTATATCTGTATATACTAGAAAAGTGTGAATGGGTATACCAAAAAAGTTCATACAGATATGAAGCCTAAAGAATAGCAAATATTGCTTGCTATTCTGTATAACTTTTTTTAATCGTATCCTAATCTGTTTATAATTAACTGAATTCGGTACTGACTGCATAAATAGTGCATATTTGAACTTCATTTGACATTTCATAAAACTAAATTCAGCGTAGTAATAATCTTTACTTTTTGCAGTGTATCTAAAAAAAAATCCCTTGTTCAAAGTTTAAACTTGGCATTGTGCTAAGAGCGCTTCAAAAGGAGATCGCAAAGTTGCAACACCGCCTTGGTCCGTGCCGCGTTTTTCCAGATAGGTTTTTAATTAAGTTTTAAAGACACGGGAGGCGTATAGAGATATCCATCAATGCAAACTAGTCGTGAATCCCATAGTATTTATGTGATTAATTCTAATTAAATAAGTTTGTTTTTAACAATTTGACGTTTATTGCTTTTATACTACTACTGAGCGTTGCATAACAAAAATGTATCATTAAAAGTTATTATCTACACTTTAAAAGTCGATGGCACATAGAGTACGCCGCCCCTGTCATTTTGTATGTCCAAACCGGCCATGTCTTTAAGGGTTAATATCTCGGCTAATTACCTAAGATATTTTTCCAAAATCATTATCAACAATGCTTTTATACTTCTACACGAAAGGTACCATCAGCGCTCCTGAACACCTTTTCTGAATGCCAGCAAATCGCAATTTGTGTGTAACAGAAAAACGCGTTTTTCTCAAAATCTAAGTGACCTAGGGTAATCGCTATAATTTTCCTGCAAGGTTTAAGTTAACGTCCCCTACCTCTAATTTTTTCATAATTTTAGTTTGAGTAGATACGTAATTAGATTGGGGGAACATATTTTTGCCCTATATTTTTGACAATATTTCTACAACTATAATACCTAAAATTAAAAGAAATGTATTTTTGAGTTCAACGTTACGAAAGCTTTCACACGATACCCGACACGATATAGAAAGAATTTTTTTTTCAAGTAGCTTAATTAGCCCCTCTACATTTCCCCTAAATATATTTGTGAACGTTTAATAATCTGAAAATATGTGGGTCAATAGTCTTTATTACTTCCCCCAATTTGAACTTTCCACGTTCCATAGTTTAATAGTAAAATGCTTGTGACAGACAGACATACGCAGGAGCAGTGATCCTATAATGGTTCCGTTTTTACTTTTTAAGTACGGAACATTAAAAATGGGATTATTTTAAGAAATACCGAATGGCAGGCACATCTACAGATAAAGTGCTTATAATTAAAAAAATATATATATCAAAATCTGTTCAGTAGAAAGATCAGGCTAGATAACTAAAAAATAAAAATAAAAGTGCCCAGTTAAACTGATGGCATTGAGCTCACAGGCTATTCACACTAATTGTATATTATACTCTTATTTCAATGTATAATGCCCACAAAAAATAAATGAAAGGGGATTAGCACCCGTTCCCCACTTTAAACTTAACCAATGAACCTCCGAATCTAATCAGGGAAGCATCTTAACATAATAAACCGGTATACAAAATTTGAAGCAAAACAGATAATTCTGCATGAAACAACCATTTCACTAAATTAGGGGGGGGGGGGGTGTTTAACCACCTTTCCCCCTTTATACTTAACTAATCAGCCCCCAAATCCAATTAGGAAAGCTCCTTATCAGAATGAACATAGAAAAAAAAATTAAAGCAAATTAGATAATTCTGCATGAAAATCCATTTATCTAAATTAAGGGGATGGGTCTTGCCCCCCTTTCCCCTTTTTACACTTAACCAATGAACCTCCAAATCTAATAAAGGAAGCACCACATCGGAATAAACCGGCATATCAAATTTCAAGCAAATCGATTAATTCTGCATGAAAAAACCATTTATCTAAATTAAGGTGGGTCTAGCCTCAGCCCTCCCCCCCTCTTTAAACTTAAGTAATGAACCTCCAAATTTAATAAAGGCAGTTTCTTAACATAATAAACCGGTATACGAAATTTGGAGCAAATCGAATAGTTCTGCATGAAAAACCCATTTATCCAAATTAAGTGGAGGGTGGTCTAGCCCTCCTTTCCCCCCTTTATACTTAACTAATGAACCTTCAAACCTAATCAAGGCAACTTCTTAACATAATAAACCGGTATACCAAATTTGGAGCAAATCGTATAAATCTGCATGGAAAAACCATTTATTTAAATAAAGGGGATCTAGCCCCCGTTTACCCCCCCCCCCTTTATACTTAACTAATGAACCTGCAAATCTAATCAAGGCAGCCTCTTACATAATAAACCAGTATACCAAATTTGGAGCAAATCGAATAATTCTGCATGAAAAACCCATTTATCTAACTTAAGGGGGGGTCTAGCCCCCCTTCCCCCCCTTTATACTTAACTAATAAACCTCCAAATCTAATTAGGAAAGCTCCTTATCAGAATGAACATAGAAAAAATAATTAAAGCAAATTAGATAATTTTGCATGAAAATCCATTTATCTAAATTAAAGGGATGGATCTTGCCCCCCCCTTTCCCCTTTTTATACTTAACCAATGAACCTCCAAATCTAATAAAGGCAGCATCATATCGGAATAAACCGACATATCAAATTTGAAGCAAATCGATTAATTCTGCATGAAAAACAAACTTATCTAAATTAAGGGGGGGGGGGGTATATCCACCTTTAAATCTAATCAAGGCAACTTCTTAATAAACCGGTATACCAAATTTGGAGCAAATCGAATGACTCTGCATGAAAAACCCATTTATCTAAATAAAGGGCGGGTCTAGCCTCCTCCCGCCCCCCTTTATACTTAACTAATGAACCTCCAAATCTAATCATGCCAGTTTCTTAACATAATAAATTGGTATACCAAATTTGGAGCAAATCGAATAATTCTGCATGAAAAACCCATTTATCTGAATTAAGGGAAGGGAGAAATAGCCCCCTTCCCTCCCCTTTATACTTAACCAATGAACCCCCAAAACTAATGAGGGAAGCGCTTTTTCAGAATGAACCTAGAAAAAAAAAATGAAGCAAATCAGATGTTTCTATCAATAGTTATCGCGTTACGTACATACATACATACAGAACCGGCGGGCAGATTAGCTCTCAGCCATTTGCCGTGGACATTACAGTATTTTAAACATATTGAAATTGATATACATCACTGAGGTGCGCTACAGGATGCTTGTGATAGAATAAGCTGTGCATAGCATTAACCATTTATCTACTGACGGTACTTTTAAGTACCACTCATTTTTAACTTTCGTCCCATAGTGAATATTACTAATATTCTAATGATACTTTGCAAAAACACTCTTTTAACTCCATTTTTTCATGATACATGGCAGCAGTAGTTATAGGTTCGTTATTTTGGCGAGGAAGGAGGCTCTCTTTGACACAGTGAATGTGTATTGTGCTGACATTTTGTACAGATTGTCACGATTGTCTTTTTATTGCTGCAAACATAGTAAAGGACATAAGATAAGTGTTAGATGTTTTTTTATGTGTTCATTATGATCCTAGAATACAATTTGACTAGCTATTTTAAGTGAACGGTGTATATAATTGATTTAACAGTTGAATTACTCGACGGCACTTATATGTACCGCCAGTACACTTACATAGTTCTTACTATAGAATATGGTGTGCATAGAACTTATCGTTCATTTACAGGGTTATACAAAAGAATTTGGCTATAGAAGAAAACAAACAATAATTCTATTATCAATTATTGAACAATAATTCATAGAAGTGAATAAACTGAAACGAACAATAATTGCTGGAAGAGCGTTTTCAGTTGTGGTATACGTTTTTAAATTGAACTATTTTTATATATTACTTGGCGTATATAAATTCTATAGATCATATACAGGGTCGCCCAAAAGTTCTCAACAACATCCGTTTATTGGCAGTAAATGCTGATTGGAAAATTTCAACTGTGCTATGCATTTATCTGAACTAACTTTTAGCATACTATGTAGTATGCATGCATACCTGTAGATCATATATAGAGCTGGACAAAAAAAATCATATATTTTAACGATTATTCATGGTAACAACAGAAATCGGTTTTCAAAAGCGTTATGCTTTTTCCAAGGGTTACTGCATCTATACTCTGCACTGAAAAAAATGAAGTATTCAAAAATGAGTAAGTCGATGTATTCATTTCGAATTGAGTATGTTTGGATCAAAAATGAACCTTATGCTTTCTCAATTGTGATACATCCCATGTTATCAAACCCAAACAAAACGAAAATTTTGTGCCCTGTAATTGTTTATTTCTTTATAGCGGCATAAAAGATGTTTATTTATGTAAATATTGAATTATGCACCGTATTTTAAAATAATTAAAAAGCTCTTGAAAATAATGCTCTTGTCATAAAAATATTTGATTTAGGTATCTTGCTGATAATTTTGCTTTTTTTCTTAATAAATAATCAAATAAAGGTTTCTTGTTAATAATTTTAAACTGAAAATAAATGTCAGTACATTTTTACTTTAATTTGTATGTTCAGGGGAGCAGTACATAACGATTCATATTTGAACACAACCATGGAATCAAAAATGAGTACATGTGTTTCTCAATTTTTCGTACATTTGGATCGGAGCTATTTTGAGTATGTGACGCATTTAAAATTGAGTAATTTTTACTCAATTTTGACTACCCATTTTTTTCAGTGTATAGCGAAAGCTGAGTTCATCCCTTGTTCATTTAGAAATCATCTTTTACCTTTAGAAAACTGTGAAGGTTTGTTACAGTATTCTGAATGTTTTGGAAAGTGTTTCATAATATATGCTGTACGCATGATTTTTCGTTCTTGTTTCGTTTTATGTTTAGTCCCTTTCAAGTACATTGTTTTTTTTTAGGTGCGTTCGTAATTATATAAATACGTAGCACCTATAGTCGTCATTCAGTCCGCCCGTCCGTCTGTCCGTCTGTCTGTCCGTCCGTCCGCATATAAATGAGCAAAAACTACCCAATCGAATGGTCTGAAATTTTAAATATTTAATTGCTGCAATATTTTGTCGAGTCATTTCAAATTTTATGAAAATCGGATGTATAGTTTAATGACAGTGACAGTCAAAAGTTTTCCGTTACATTACGGCCAATGGAAAAAAATTATTTCAAGTGCATTTTAATGATGCTACAGCCTTACGAATGGTCTGAAATTATAAATAATATAATTGTTGCAATATTTTGTTGAGTCGCTTCAAATTTTATGAAAATCGGATGCATAGTTTAATGACAGGGACAGTCAAAAGTTTTCCGTTACATGACGGCCAATGAGAAAAAAATATTTCAATTCCATTTTAATGGTGTTACAGCCTTTCGAACAGAATGAAATTGATATGAACTTATTGATGTGCACTAAAATTTACATTCAGTACAATATGCGGTGCAAAAAATATTTATAAAACTTGCTATAGTACGAACGCACCTCATTTGCCACGTGTGATGTGCAATTTCCAACTTGTTCAAGACGTTCTAATATAGATAAAGTGTTTTTATGAATTCGGTTTGTCTGGTCTGGCCATTTGCCCATGTGTCTGTTTTTCCGTGCTCTAACTGTTTGAACTATACTCGGATTGTCATGTAAGTTTATATGTTATAAAGGTTTACAATAAAATGTTAGGTATTGGAAAAGAAATGTGTAGCATTCGTAGATCTTTTACAGTGAAAAGAACTATTACGTTACGTATCTCATGATACACGTTATCTATTTCACAGATACAACGACACCGAAAACATAAATTTTTGAAGATAGTGATAGAGTGATGAAAGCTAAACTTAAACTTACACTATGTGCTAAATTACTTAAAAGATGACACAGTATTTAAAAAATGTTAAATTATTTTAATACCTTAGTACTTTCGACTATAAAAAAATCTGACGAAGACTATGTTTTCTTTTTTTATTTAGTTGCAAGTACTAAGCTATTAAAATAATTTAACATTTTTTAAATACTGTGTCATCTTTTAAGTAATTTTGCACATAGTGTAAGTTTAACTTTTAAGGATGAATTAAGCATTTCTATTTATTTATTTACTGAGTGTTGTAAGCTTTATCCTCTCATTCAATTTAAATATTTGTATTTACCGTATATACTCGCCTATCAGTCCACCACTACATTCGTGAAAAATAGTAGAATGAAAGTTGAATACCAGTATTCTCTAGTAGTTTTCTTCTCCTTATTTAATATCAGAAAAATTTTATTAAAAATTCTGCAGTTATATAAGACTAAGATAACTTTTTTTAAAAGACTGGTATTCAGTCTGTTATGCCTCTCGAATTTAGGGCCGGCTTATACCCGAGTACATACGGTATATTAGTATATGTATTTGAATTTGTAATTTTTTTTCCTGACTATGTAGACATAGTACAGATTTATTAATGATTTTTTTGGGGGATAAAAGCAATTTTAACTCTGTTTCGATTTTTCACAACAGAGTAAATTCTTTCATAAGATATGTACCGCTTTAATGTCAAGATCTTAAAAATTCAACTACTAAAATCCTAGAAATTGGGAAAATTCGCAATGAATTAACAGCGAGTAGAATCTGTTTATATTTCAAGATATTTTCTGCAGATATTTTTTCATAGTTTGACCGATTCGTTTACATTACAACTACATTTGATCTTAGAATTTTAATTCTAAATTTCAGCCCATATCGTTTAGCTAATCGCTCTATCTGGTATCAGAGATTGCAATATCATTCTTTCCAATAAACTGCAGCTATTTCGTTTTCTACCTTTATTAAGTCTAAAGGCGAAATAACCTTAACTATTCTCTTCGTCATTAAGGAAAATTTGAGTATATGAGGTTAATTGCTTTCTGTTTAATTTGACTTTCGTGTGGAAGTTTTATTGTAAGTACATCGATATCAACAGTTCTATTTTCTTCTGGTCGGAGGCAATTTTTGCCTAGTTGCATTTATTAAATAAAAGAGTTTTTTAAAGATTTTTTACTCTTCATTGAAATCAAAGGATATTACTTAAAAGAACTAAACTTTCTTAATTTACTGAATATAAACTAGCTTAATTGAAATTGCTGAAGAGTATATACACCGAGTGGCCAAAAGATTATAGACACCCCTTATTTGGTAGTAAACCAGTCCGAAAGTGTCATAGAATGACGTAATAAGGCAGAGTTGCTTATATAAGGAACTCTCAGCTTCGTACGCAGTAGTTAGCACGGAGTTATTGTAAAAATGGGTAAGACGAAAGATTTAAGTGACTTTGAAGGAGGGACAATCGTCAGTGCATGAGGAGCTGGTTCCAGCATCTCTGAAACGACAATTCTTTTAGGATTTTCTCGCCCAAGAGTATCTCGGGTGTCTAGCCCTCTGAGCGCTTTGGACGTGTTTTTCTGTTTCCCGAAAACAACTTAAATCTGCTGTAGAAAAAATATTTTAAACAGAATTGTATTTTAAAATGTATGTCAAATAAAGAGACATGAAGCGTATTTTAGAAACAAACAGGGAAACAAAATTTACATTAAGATTATTTTTATAAGCATTTTTATAAAAACGCAGGACTGTCCTCAAGACGCTCGGAGGGATAGAAAGTGGCAGTTGAGAAAAAAAAATTCAAGCGATAAAGACCATTCTGGTCGAAAAAGGCTGGTGAACCAGAGAAGCGAAATAATGAAAGCACAGACCACAGCAACAGAAGGACAATAACAGGACAAATTATAGCGGAAATCAATGCAGGTGCATCATAAAGCATATCCCAACGCACAACAAGACGAACTTTGCAAAGGATGGGGTTCAGCAGGGAGACCACCAGGAGTAACTTTGGTATCACAAAAAACAGGAAATTATACCTGCTGTGGGTGAAGGAAGGACGAAACCGGTCACTTCAGGACTGGAAAAAAGTACCACGGCCCCATGAATCTCGTTTCCTGCCATCATGCAGATGTCAGGATCAGGATCGGAATATGGCACAAACAGCACGAATTCATGAACCCTTCCTGCAAATGAGATATCTTCAGGTTGGTGGAAGTGGAATTATGGTGTAGGGAGTGTTTTTCTCGAGTACACTGGGTCCTTTGATATCTGTGGACGTAACTCTGAACAGCACAGCTAACCGGAACGTCGTTGCCGTTCATGTACACTCGTTTATGGCTATAATATTCTCTTATAAAAATAGGCATATCAGCAGGACAATGCACCTTACCAACCGTGCTTGATCGGACTTTAATTGGCTTGAGAAACATCAATCAGAGTTTAACCTCCTTCTATGGCTATCTCAGTCCTCTGACATCAAGCCTATTGAGCATTTCTGTGACGAAGTTGAAAGAGCACTACAAAGCTTGGAAACGACACCATCTAATCTTGTCCAACTTACAGCTGAAATTATGTCATCGATAAGTTACAGCGGAAATTAATGCAGGTGCATCACATAGCATATCCCAACGCACAACAAGACGTCCTTTGGAAAGGATGTGGTTTAGCAGGGAGACCACCAAAGAGTGACTTTGGTATCACAGAAAGACAGGAAAAGGCACATATTGTGGGCGAAGGAATGACGAAATTGGTCACTTCAGGACTGGAAAAAAGTAACCTTGTCCCATGAATGTCGTTTCATGCTCCATCATGCAGATGGCAGGATCCGAATATGGCGCAAGCAGCACGAATTTATGGACCCTTCCTGCAAATGACAACTCTTCAGGCTGGTGCAGTGGATATATGGTGTAGGGAATGATTTTCTCGTGTACATTGGGTTCCTTGATATCTGTGGACATAATTCTGAGCAGCACAGTTTACCTCAACCTCGTTGTCTATCATCTTCACTCGTTTATGGCTATATTATTCTCTTATAGAAATAGGCAATTTCAGCAGGACAATGCACCTTACCACCGTGCTCGATCGACTTATATTGACTTGAGGAACATTGTTATCTGCAAATAGTCATTTAAAGATAATAAATTAGTCAGAAATGAAGTAAAATAATTTCTCAATTCAATAAGTGATATTTATTGTAATTATAATCATTTCTAAATCATTAAGTAATATGTTGTTCTTTCACTAATATTAATTTTCACGATGTCCGTGGATATTGACAGAACAAACAGTTTATTAAACGAAAACACTGCACAAACACATAACAATTAATTTAAAGATAAATTTCTCACACAGATTACTTTTTCATAATAATTTCACACAGAATAATTTTTACGTCTACACTCTTCTATCGTTCGCACGCAGACTGAGTGCGCCGGGGGAAAAGACTGGCAGTGCGCAGATATAATGCGCATAAAAAATGTTCGCTCGCCTTTAAACCCAACACACCCCTCCTGCGAGAGATACATTTTTTTTCTCTCTCTTTAAACAATTCCAAAAAACACATATACATATACATACAAATATTACACACAAATTACATACAATAATTACACATATCATAATAGTGAAATACTTTCCATAGAATATAACAACCTATCCTCATTTACACCTTTAGTAAGGAAATCAGAAATAATATGCTCACTTTGAACATATTCCAATGAAATAATACCTTCTGACAATAAATCCCTGACAAAATAAAATCTTAAATTCATGTGCCTAGATTTATTTGAGGATTTTGTACATTTAATCCACTGTATTGCTGCTTGGCTATCAGTGCTTAAAATTATGGCATCTTTTATAAATTGGTTACAATTTAACTCAGACAATAAGTTTACAGTCCATATTACATCCTTACAAATTTCTGAAATAGAAAATAATTCTGCTTCACATGTAGAAAGACTAACACTTTTTTTTACGACATTTCCAAGATACTAATGACTTTCCTAACAATACAACTCCTCCTGAAAAAGACTTTCCATTTTCTCCATTTCCCCAACTAGCATCTGAACTACTATTTAAATACCCAAATTCGTTGCTGTAAAATAATTTTTTGTCTTTTGTACCTTTTAAATACCTTAATACTCTTTTAGCCAAAATGTAATGCCTTTTCTCTGGTTTGTGATTAAATTGAGACAAACAAGTTGTGACAAATGATATATCAGGACGTGTTCTATTGGCTAAATATAAAAGTTCACCAATAATTTCCTGATACATAGTTATGTCAAACAATTCATTTGTTGGAGGAAAACTTTTATCTTCACCTTTAACAATAGGTGTTTTCACAGATTTACAATTTTCTAAATTATGTTTTACCAACAATGACTCAATATATTCCACTTGTGACAAACTTATACCTTTTTCATGTTTTTCAATTTCTATACCTAAAAATTTAGAATTCTTATTTTCGTACAATTCGAATACATTTTTAATTTTAGAAACAATATTTTCATACATTATTTGATTATTACAAAAGATAGCTAAATCGTCCACATACATACATAATATAAAAATGTTATCACTTTCAACTTTAATGAATACACAGTTATCAGAAGCTAATTGATTTAATCCAATATTACCAAGTTCCTCTTTTATTTTTAAATACCAATTTCTACCCGATTGGGGTAATCCATAAATACTCTTTTTGAGTTTACAAACTTTATTAACCCCTATCAGTTTTTCATATCCAGGTGGTGGTGACATATATAAAGTTTCTTCCAAATCACTGTATAAATATGCTGTTTTTACATCAAAAAACTTAACAATCAAATTTAATTTAGCTGCAAGTGCAATTAGTAATCTAAATGACTCAATATTTACAACAGGTGAATACGATTCAGTATAATCTTTGTTTTTAATTTGATTAAATCCAGCTGCCACTAATCTGGCTTTATATTTTATTTCCTTACTGTCGCCCTCTTTTAAAGCATAGACCCATTTACTTTTAATCAATTTCGTTTTTTCTGGCATATCAACGATTTCCCAAACATTATGCTTAATTAAAGAATCCAATTCATTTTTCATAGCTATTTCCCAATCATGTGAATTCACACTATTTATTGCCTCTAAATAATTGCTCGGGACATTATCAGTTAAATTAGCTGACGAATATTTACTTTTCAATCTTTCTGACCTTCGAACTTCAGTCATATTTTCACTTCGGTCTTTTATTTTGTTGTTTCGATTCCTTTTCTCCGCGCTCTCCGCGCCTTCATGTCTAGCTGGAGACAAATTAAGTTTTCTTAATGGGGTTGCGCAACCGTTTTTTATTTCGCTTGTGTCAGAAATTTCTAAATTGAGAGATTTATTCTTTTGATTTTCACGAATTTCATTCTCATCCGGAAAATTTTTATTTATTAGCGGTTCAATATCCCAACGCTCTGAACATTTACTTAATCCAAAATATCTACTTCCCTTTATAGTTTCATTGAACTTAACAGAACGTTCCTCGATCACTTTCTTATTTTTTACATCATAAATACGATATCCCCTCCTATCTCTATCATATCCTAACATAATTCCACTTCTTCCTGGTACATCGAATTTATTTCTCATTGTTTTAGGAATATGAAAATAAGCTAAACAACCAAATTTTCTTACATAATTTAAATTGGGCTTTTTACCTGTCCAAATTTCTAAGGGGATTTTTTCTTTTCCTTTACGGGGTGTTATATTAGATACCTGTGTACTGCAATTGATAGCTTCTGCCCAGAATTTGGTGGGAAGTTCGCTTTCATATAACAAAGACCTAGCCCTTTCTAATAGAACTCTATTCGCCCTTTCAGCCTTTCCATTGCTTTCGCTGATATAGGGGACAGTTTTTTCGTGAAAAATACCTGCATTAGCAAGATAATTGTCAAATTCCGTATTTACGAATTCGAGCCCATTGTCACTTCTCACTTTTTTAATTCTTTTACCCATAAGATTTTCATATTTAGCTTTAAATTTATAAAATACATCAAATGCTTCATTTTTACTTTTGAGGAAATAAGTAAAATACATTCCAGAAAAATCATCCACTAATATCATAAAATATTTTGCCCCACCAAGTGATTCAGGCTGTATCGGGCCACATAAATCCAAATGAAACAACTGCATAATATCAGAACTTTAGTCAATATCAATATTCGGATGACTTTTCCTGGTTATTTTACTTATGTCACATGTATCACACTTAAAATCAGACACATTTACATCTTTAAGATCAATATACTCTTTCATTTTTAACATATATTTTGAATTTAAATGACACAATCTCTTATGCCACAGTTCATAATTACTAGCACTCTTATCAGTAAAATTACACTCAGAATTATAGGCAGGTTGAAGTTTAATCTCTAATCGATTATCATTTTTAAATGCTTTAGTTAGAAATTTATTATATTTGTCAAAAATTAGCACACAGTTATTTTCAGAAATAATTCTACAACCATTATCCATTAAAGCAGTAACAGATAATAAATTATATCTCAAATCTGGTACAAAACTAACATTGTTTATTGTTAAATGTATAGAATCATTTTTACTTACCGTATCACATGATACCGTACCTGTACCCTTCGAAATTATTTTGGAATTTTTACCTGCTTGATAGATATGCTTTTCTTCAGGAATTAGATTCCTGAACCATATTTTATCTTTACACATATGCGAGCTAGCCCCGCTGTCTAATAACCATATATTATCACATAGTTCACATTGTTCCGATGAAATAGTAAGTACCGAATTGTTTCTGTCCTTAACTGGATAATTTACATCGTGGTGCGTTTTTCTTCTTTGTCGATTTCCATTGGACCTATCATTTCTTGAAATATTATTCCTGTAAAAACAATCCTTGGCTATGTGATTTGGACGTCTGCAAATGTAACAAAGTCTCGGACTTTTGTTTTTCCAGGAGTAGAATACTTCAGCGGCGGTCCCTTCAGCACGAGCGGTATTCGTCAGTTCTTCTTCCCGTAGAATTTCTAGTACTTCATCCATACTTTTCTCACGTTGAGTTTTTAAAATATCTCTTACTTTCGAGAACTTTCCTTTCAGACCTCGTACCGTGTAGAATACAAGTTCTCTATCTGTTATAAGATGAGGGGTTCATCTTCCGGTCCCAGGCCCTTTTCAGGCCCATTTGTCGACGCAAGGAACCACCCGCGAAGCAAGCCCCGCGACGCGTCCCGAAGGTCGCCGCCAGACAAGCTCCAACAGAGCGGAACCCCACGCCAACTCCGGTCAAACCGACACCGCTGCCCAGCGCACACGGTGACGGCTATTCCCAAGAAGAGACGAACGGCCGCTACGACAGTCCTCACCACCCAGCTAGAAAAACCAAGTGGTCCCTAAACTTGGTTACTCGAGCCGGTAGACCCCGCAAGCCATCGCAGGAACCAGACGCCTATAAAGACGCTGGGCCCACGGACTGAACCGAGGCTTCCCGACCCGAATTTAATTTACGGACAGGCCCCCAAGATCAGATACCATTTTCCGGCAGAGACATTTTTGTGGGCCAGCCGATCGGAAAGTTAGTGAGGAGCCCCTAGCTTGAAAACCAGGGAGGACGGGGAAAATCCTTCCAGCCGTAAAGCGACCCAGCTCCTGGCTTTTCGCCCAGACCACCCGGCTCAACCGACGGAACCCCTCGCGGATCACGCCGGGAGCCAGTTGGCCCAGACTAGGTGCCGTTAGCGACCCCAGGCGGGCACGGAAAGCTCCACCTAGACGGAATAGACTCCGCCTCGCTAGGGGGTTGGACGGAACGGAGTCCCGCCAGCCCCCACCGACTCGACTCCATCTTAGGACGGAGAAGCCGGCGGAGGCCGACAGAAGCCCGCCCGCCACTACCTTACCTCACGGCCGTCGAGGGTACCCAGGCCCGAAGACCCCTGACCCCGTGCAGTGACCGACCGCTACCTTTGTTAGTGCGTTCGAAAGTTAGGTGGAGACACCTCTAGGTCCTCATCACCAGGCGAGGCAAACTCCGGTACCGCATAGACACGGAGGACCTGGATCGGACCAAGAGTTTACCTGAGGCACGATGAGCCGCCGCGTTACCGGCGAGCCTCCAGCCCGTTTCCCTGCGGGAATAGCGTTCGATGGTGGACCTGCCGGCCGACCCCCTCCCAAGGGTCACGGCACGACATGGAGCAACCAGAGCCATACTGGCCTCCCCACGCGACCGCTCCTTGGTCAACGGGGGCACCGCCAAACCCTACCACCCTGAGGGTCGGCTCCCAACTGCTCCAGCTGAGGTCCTCGGAGGGATGAGCCACCCAAGTCATAAAGTAACCTGGGCGCTGTCCGAAACCCTCGCCCTTCGGTTGCTCCGGGAGTCCCTGCATGGCGTTCCCGCGAGCCCCGTCGTCACTAGCGAGCACCGAGGACTTTCCTCTACAAAGCCCTCACTCATACTTCAGGCTCCCTCTTAGTCAATAGGTGGATGGGGTCCTATCGCCTTAGCTATCCTTTGCCCAGAGTCACCACCCGGCCACCGCCGGCTCTGGGATCAGACTATGGAACGTCGCTATCCAGCTTGGCCAGAGAACCCGGCTGCTGGGGGTGCGCCATTTCGACGGACTCCGAAGAGCCTGCGCCCCATGCACAACGTCCGTTACCCGTGGCCACCGGACCCTTGGCCTGTCGACCGCAGGTCTCTCGAGGAGGTGGCGAATCGTCCCCATCCGGCCCCCTCGCATTCGTACACAACGAACTCTGCCGAGCTTCCGGTCGCCTCCCCCACTCAAGGGGTCGGATCGGAAACACCCGGAGGGGCGGCCACTTCTCTATCTGTTATAGCCAATCCAAGTGTTTGACATTTTGTTGAGATGCCTCGATCTCTGGCTATGTAGTCATTTGCAGATTCATTTGATTTTATTTCTAGATTCTTTAACTCATTGCCGGCATCTATTCTTCTATCTTCTGCTTGACCGGTAAAAGTCGATCTTATTTTTTCCCATAATAATTTCGCATTTTCTTCTGCTGCAAACTGTAGCGCCTGTTCATCAGACAATGACAGCTTTATATATGCGACGACATCGCTATTTTTTTGGTCCCATTCGGTGGAATCCTTTTCACTCAGTCCTTCTGCTTACTTCGGATATGAAAGTATCCAACCTTTTAAGGCTTAAAGCAGCTTTAATTTTTAGGCTCCATATAAAATAATTAGTTCCGTTTAATTCGGGGACGTTTAACTTGTGCATGGTATCTTTTAACAAAACTAATTTCGATTTAGAATATCAACCGCGAACTGCTACCATTTTGTTGTTCTTTCACTAATATTAATTTTCACGAAGTCCGTGGATATTGACAGAACAAACAGTTTATTAAACGAAAACACTGCACAAACACATAACAATTAATTTAAAGATAAATTTCTCACACAGATTACTTTTTCATAATAATTTCAGACAGAATAATTTTTACGTCTACACTCTTCTATCGTTCGCACGCAGACTGAGTGCGCCGGGGGAAAAGACTGGCAGTGCGCAGATATAATGCGCATAAAAAATGTTCGCTCGCCTTTAAACCCAACATAATATTTATTGATGTTGTCATAATTTCCTAAAACATTAAGTGTGATTTATTGCCTTTATATATTTATTCTATGCTGAGCGTAGCCGCCTCTGACGTAAGATAATTTTTCTGAGGAGAATGTAATCGAGTGATAATGTTCACTTTATATTAAAGTTTTGGATATGTAACTTGCTTTTTGTAATCTTTGACTCAGATTTATGTGTCGCTTAAAAGCGTATTTATTGCTATGATACTACTTTTGCAGTTTTTATTTGATGAGTCTGTTAGATATTATCATTGAATTTCAAATTAAGTTATCAGAATAGCAAACATGAATCCAAGTTTAAGCTGCTTCTATGGCCAGCTCAGTCCTCTGACCTCAAACATTGAGCATTTGTGGGACAAAGTTGAAAGAGCTCTTCAAAGCTTGGAAAAGACACCATCCAGTCTGGTCCAACTTACAGCTGAAATTATGTCATCGTGGGTCAACATTCCTCAGCAACGGCATCAGCAACTTGTTGAGTCGCTGCCATCGAAATACTCAAGGCCAGAAACACGAGTTGTGACGTCATCACTAATCGATCGACTTCTCACTAGTGTTGGAATTCACACCGGAAAACTTTGGATAGCAATTTTCTTTTATTTTATTTGTGGAATATCTATCAACTTATAAAACAATAACAACTATTTAAACTTAGTGGCGACAATTTGGAATCCCCCAATAAAAAACCAGCCAGATGCGGCAACACTGTGGCATTCCGCATCTGGCTGAATTTTTATTTAGGGATTCCGAATTCCCACCAGTAATTTTAAATAGTTATTATTGTTTTATAAGATGATAGATGTTTCACACACACACACACGAAAAAAATTGCTATTCGAAATTTTCCGGGGTGAATTCCAACACTAGTGAGTATTCGGTCGATTAGTGATGACGTCATAACTCGTGTCTTCTGGCCTTGAGTATTTCGATTTGTAACGGTTGAGTCCATGCCAGGAAGTATATCGGCTGTGATCAAAGTTAAAGGTGGACCAACTCGTTATTACAGAGGATCTCTAATTTTTTGGCCACTTAGTGTATAATATGCGAAATTTCACATATTGGTTATAATTTCAATTCTTATTGATACAAGAAAAAAAGTATCATTTTAATTCATAAAAAAATGCATGTGGTTTGGTTGCGCCTCAAAAATGATCCACATATTAAAATTGGACCCAATTTTAAAAAATCTAACAGCAAAATTTAACCCTAATTTTATTGTATATTTAAATTCAACATGCTAAAGGTGAAAACACACAGCTACAGCAAAACCTCCCTGTGCGACCACCTCCTTGAGCGACCATATTTTCATAGAACGAAATTTATTCCCATATGCTCAATGCTAATTTTACCTCTTTTCAGAGACCATCCCAGTTGAACTGCCTCCATGAGCGACCCATTTCTTTGAAGAAAATTCCGTTTTTTCCTGGACATTTGAAGAAGGTTTTATTAGAAAAATAATTCCAGAGAGCGTATTATTCATCAAACTTCTAAATTAAATTTAGATTTTTTTATCCCGGTGCTTAAATTCCTTTGTGCCTTTTTAGGCAAGTAATTCAACTCTGGTGACAAATTAAGAATGACGGTCAATAAACTCCCCTGCCCTATTCTGTTGGGAAACTGTCAAAGAAATAGAAAAATTAATGAAATCGACATTATTTGTTCCCGTCCAATAAAAATTGCATTTATTTACTGAACATCGAAAAGACTGGGAAATAAAAGTTATAAAAGATAAAACCGTAAAATCAAAGCAAACGCAATGTATTCATTTTTTAAACTATGTTTTTGTTTTGATACTTAAATTTTCGTATTTTTCCAAACGTGAAAAATAAACTTTAGTAACATTAATTCTTACCTTTTTTCAACAATTAAAATCTAGATCTAAACATGACCTCCATTAAGAGACCATCTCTCGGAGCGACCAATTTTTTTTTGGTCTCTTTAGGTAGGTTTTAATGTACATCAATTTTGAATGATTAATTAAAGAGAACATAAATTATTAAAAAATGAACCAATCAATATAAAAATAATGTCGGTTATTTAGACATAACTCTCACAATTATTTTTATGTTTCATATATATATAAACTCAGTTTATGGCGTCAGATGCCGCCATCCCTAGAATATGCAAGATTCTTTTTTTCTTTTTTCGGTCAAGAGTCCATACCTCTTCAAGACCCTCATTGCCTTTGCAATATCATCCATCCAGTTCTTTTGCGGTATTCCCCGTTTCCTTTTTTTTGTTTGTTTCATAACTGAATGTGATTTTGGGTAGTCTTTCATCATTCATTCTTTTAACATGACCATACCAGATTAATTGCTTTTTTTGAATATCATCTAATATGGTTCCCTTTATTTTCATCATTTTCTTGATTCTGTCATTTCTTATTATTTCTATTCTTGATATCCTGCATGATCTGCTTAGGGCGTCCATTTCTACTGCCGCCAATTTATTTCTTTCTGTCTCCATAATTCTCCGTGTTTCAATTTTATAATATTTTATTTTATATAATACATTGTAAAAGTTCAAACATATCAAACATATACGTATCCCACTTTAACTTTTAACATCCTATTTTTTTTAGCAAACTCACTTTTAAAATATTTTCCTTCACATATCTAAATTATTGTACTCAAAATCGCATTTCTTATATGCTTTCATCTAAAATATAAACAAAGACTGAAGAAACAAATGCCTTTCTCTAATGAAAATGGATCTTTTGTGTACAATTGCAAGGTATCTAATCCTATTGTTTAGTTTAAAGGTAACAGCTATTCAATTCTTCAATTCTTCAAGATGCGAGATACGCCATTTCAGTGAATTCATTTAGCAGTATTATTCTGAAAAATGGAGCTGTTTTTTATCTTAAAAAGTTTCTAGAAATATTCTTTGTTCAAGTTTTTTATTCAAGAGATCATAGTGTTATATGATATTTTCCTAATGGTCTGAGTAAAGAAATAATATACATAAAAAATTCACAAAAAATAGAAGTAAAACAAGTTAAAATTAAATTTAAAAAATCAAAAAACCTGACTGCGTAAAAAGCGAACTAATTAATTATTTCTCAGCAATGTGAAACTATTTTTTATATTACTTACCTATTTTTTTATTTACTTGTACTGATGACTTTTAAGTTGTGTTTAATTGTTAGTTTCTATCTATAAACAATGTTTTGATGAGGCCTACAGATGTCTATGAAGGTTAGAGTTTCAGTAAAACTAGAGATCCTATACCCACACAACTTCCAGGTTGTGTAATATTTAAATGGAGCTTCTGACTCTAAAATAGTCAATGAAACATCATCTTCCTTTTGAAAGAACTATCCAATGATATGCCACTCAATAGGGTGCGTAAATTTTTTTTTTCGTCTCTACCGCCATTTTTTTATTTTACGGCCGTCATTTTAAAGTTATAAAAACAACAGGTAATGGTTGAACTCCATGGAATGAACTCCAGAAGTTCTGGAGTTCCATTACCTGTGACTTCTTCTGTTGAGCTGAACCTGGTTTCAGACCAGATGCTATAATCATTAAGGTTAACTGGGTGAAAAAGATTGACCAGATTCGTCCGGGATAGCTCAGATGGCAGAGCACTGGCGGGTTCAGCCAGTAGATCCCTGGTTCGAATCCTGGTCCGGACATTTTTCGCACAGTTGGAAATTTACATCTGATATGATTCTTTTACCAATTAGAATAATTGTGTTAAAATTAATCTATCCTCTGCTTTTTAGGTGCGTTCATAATTATATAAATACGTAGCACCTATAGTCATAGTTTGGTCCGTCTGTCTGTCCGCATATAACAGAGCAAAAACTACCTAACCGAATTGTCTGAAATTTTAAATATATAATTGTTTCAAAATTTTGTCGCGTCATTTCAAATTTTATGAAAATCGAATGTAGTATAGTTTAATGACAGGGACGGTCAAAAGTTTCCCGTTGCATTACGTCCAATGGGAAAAATTATTGCAAGTGCATTTTAGTGATGTTACATCCTTTCGAACAGAATGAAATTAATATGCACTTACGAAGTCCACTAAAATATACATTCAGTACAATATGAGGTGCAAAGAACATTTATAAAACTAGTTATAGTACGAACGCACCTCATTTGCCACGTTTGACGAGTAATTTCTAACTTGTTTTCTCTTGTCTTCTAATTTCACATTTTAAAACATCCATCTTTTTATACACACTTATTCCTTTGTAAAATGCATTCTTTCACACAACTAAGTGTTTTCATTGTACTCAATATTAAGTTCCTTATATGCCTTCGACAAAACTACAAACGAAGACTAAAGGGACAAATACCTTCCTCTAATGAAAATGGATCTTTCATGTACGATCGCAATGCATCGATTTTTATTCCATGCAGGTAGCGGCTATCTTATTCTTCAAAATGTGGGATACGCCATTCGAGTGAATCAATTTGGCAGTATTATTCTGAAAAATGGAGCTTTTTATCTGAAAAAGGTTTCCAGAATTATTCCCTGGTCATAATTGTTTATTCTGAAGACCGCAATAGTATATGTGAAATTTCAGAAACGATCTGAATTAAAGTGAAAATAGTTTTTTTTTTTTTTTTTTTTACCTTTTTAACGCTTTCCAACATAGTTGAAAAGTGTTTATGCATTCGGTTTGTCTGGCCATCTGTCTGCCCGTCTGTCCACGCTCTAACACCCGTAAATATACTCGGATTTTCATGCAATGGATAAAGTTTATTTAGGGTCACCAAAGCATATCTGGTATTGCATTTGAAGTATGCAGGATTAATAGTTCATTTACAGGGGCACTTAAAATTATTCCATTACATTATGGTATATGGAGAAAAATCGTTTGCAGAGTATTTTATTGGCATTATGCTATTTCAAAGGTATTGAAACTGATATAAATTAATGAATTTCACTACGATCATATTAGAACATGGCATTCATATGATTTTTTTTATTCCTTTACAGGGACACAGAAAAAAAGTCGGTTACAGTACTGTCTTTCAGTAATAATTGCTGGAGTGTACGGTTCAAAATTGGGTATGCGCTTTTAAATTGAATTAATTTTTTACATGTTACTCGTTATATATAAATTCTATACCTCATATATAGGGCGACAGAAAAGTATTTAAGTACCGTTCTCCTTATTAGAGGAAATTGCTGAACGGGAATTTTCAACTGAAGTATATGTATTTCATATGTGAACTTAAATTTTGGCATGCACGCAGTTAATAGATACAAATCTATACATCATATACAGGGCTGCTGAAAAAATTCAGATAATTTTCCGATTGTAAATGGGAACAGCTGAAAATGGGTTTTGAAATGTGTTATGCTTTTCCATATGGTTAAATTAGGCATAATATTCTATTTTTTTAAACGGTGCAGTTTTGTTACATTATTCTGAATGTGTTGGAAAGTGTTTTATTATCTATGCTTCACTTATGATACTTTCTTTCTTGTTATTTAATTCAACTTGGTTTTTGTATAAAAATATAGAATTTTGTAATCGTTTTTTAACTCACTTCCTGTTAGGTCAGAATTTTTAAAATTATTTACATAGGTGTGTTTTCTATGACAATGTAACATTTCAATATTTTAAGAACTTAATTCTAAGTCATTTGTTTCGGTAGAAATCATCATTTGATAAATCGCCAAATATTCTTTCTTTATGGTTACAATTATATACGAGTTTCAACACCAGTGGATTTAATTATACGCCAAACCAGGCTCACCAAAAAAGGATGTGAAGCTACAACAAGGAAATATTTTCAATATTAAAAAATGGAAAATATGTCTATCTACCCTATATATATAAAATCCTAATGAAACGAATTTATGAAACGATTCTATGAAACGACTGATTAAACAACTGATTATGTTTCACGGCGATTTCTCCTAAAATATGGAATACTTTGCGATGAAATTAACACCATAATCCCTATTGACCCGCAGATCTCAAAACTGGTATTAGAATTTTTAAATTCGAATTACTTTTCAAAATATTAATTTTTTTCTGATTTTAAATACTTTTTTCTAAAGATGGCAACTCAAATTTCAATCATAACACATATTTTTTTTCAGAAAAGGTTATAATTTTAAACTAATTTGGCGACCAGTTTGGCCTCCCTTAAATCTATGCAAAGAAAAATGTTTTTTTTTTTTTAAATTTCGTTATCATTTTATTTAATAAAAAACTTTCGTTTAAAATTGAAACATTAAAAAATAATGGCTTTCACTTCTTTCTTTTTTTTAAACGCAACGAAAAGTAAATTATTAGGCTCAGATGTCATATACGCACCGGGGCACCTAATTGGTGCCAAAATGGTGTTATTTTGCCTGACATGGTAACCCGGCTATTGTTGCTTATTCATTAATAAATGTTTATTTAAATTCATTTTCTTTTTATTTAAAACAAAAACGTTATAAATTGCTGTGTTTTATAGTGATTAATTAATTATTGTTATTTATTGTTATTTCATTTTAAAAATAATAGAAAATAATTTAAAAATACATATGTAACTGCTATTCGAAAACGAGGTTTTCGTCAAATTGGCGTAAAAAAAATCACGCCAAACCCGGTGCTTATATGACATGTGTGTTAAATATTAGATGATGCAACAAATCACGACATTTAATTTCAAATTCAAAGCAAATGACCAATATCGCCAAGTTATATAAATCGCTAAACCACTCGCCAAATTATACAAGTTGACGAAATTTTTATTTTAAATAACGAAAGATCAAATAATAACATTAATAAAAATACAAATAAAGCGTCAAAAGGAAAATCACTTGATGGCGTAAAGACGTGTAACTTCCTTACAGTCAAGTGAATGTGGCATTTATGATCAACCATTATTGGCATTTAATCTTATAGTCTGGCGATAGAATTTTGGTCAATGGGATAACGAAGTAGTACCGTTTTTATTTACCACTCGAAAAATAAAAAATGCTAACTTACGAGTTAAAAAAAAGGTACTTTTCCGTTATACGGACACCATTGTCTTCAAGCGTAATAGTTGGCGCAAAATGAAAATCACGTGAACTGAAACATTTGAAAAATAAAAGAAAAAATACTTCGATAGTAAAGTGAGCCTTTTAAAAATATAACATTTGGAAACTACAGACTTCTACGAACTATTTTACTAAATCACAAATATATACTTAAAATAAGTGAACAAATTAACTGTTTTACAATAATGTATAGCAAATAATAGCAAATCACAATGTTTCGCATGGTTTACAATAAAAATCCTTTTCACGATCAGGGTTGAAATAATTAGTGCATTAGCATACATTTTGCCATGGTGTCCGTATAACGGAAAAGTACCAAACAAGCTATTGGCGAGATTTGAATCCGGATAACATAAAAGTACCAAGAATTCTTTGCGATCATGGCAGCTTTTATGTAGTTTTATTCGAAAAAATAATTTTGATTCTTTATTCAAAATGGAAACCTTTCTTATGAAAAGCGAAGGAACTGTTGATGATAGTTACATGAATTTGGCTATTATTATAGAGATTGTTTTCAATTCTAAAAACAGCGCAAAGAATAATATTTCCTAACTATTAAAAATTTATTTACACATGGCTATTAAAAAAAGAAAAAAAAAACTTTAAAATTACTATTAAATGAGTACGTTTTAAGTCAAACAGGGAAATATTGAAAAGTATGTCTTGAAATTGTATTTATACGTGAATATTAAAAGAGAAAGGAAACATTAAAATAATAAGTACATTAATATGCGTTTAACCCTTTCAGGGGCAAGGTACTTCTATTCGTAAAATCTTGAAATCAGTGAATGGCACCGGAATTTACAAACAAATTTCGAAATACGAAAATGCTTTTGTTCACTTACTTAACAAAAGGAAAAGTTTCATTCCAATATTCTGGTGCCAATGTGGCATTTAAGTATTAAAATTAAGTGGTCCAAAAATTAACCACCGCCCTTGAAGGGGTTAAAGCAGTAAATTGTAGTAATTGTAGTAAATTGTATTATGTCAATCGCTTTATAACGCTATTAAAAATACCGGTCGGCAAAGACTCTGTTTACTTAATTCATTTTATTTTTAGCTTCTTTTCAAATGTTTAACTGATCTTCTTTAATCAAACACGAAAACAACCATTGGATGTCTTAACAGCAACTGATTAGACCTTAAATTTTAGCAATCAAAGGGTATTGAATGGAAACCCGTTTACAGGGAGATCGCTATAGGTTTTTTTCATTATAATTCAATCTTCTCTAATCTTTTAGAAACCGATGAAATTAGCGTGATTTTAGATTCTGTGGTGTCTGAACGGGGGTTGGCGAGCGTAGCTTGCTGGGGGCAGAGCCCCCTAGTATAAATATAAAATAATGAGCCCAATATAAGTTTTTTTTTAATTACGCTTTAATCCACTAATTATTTTAGGTACTACTTGATTATCCCGTCGATCAATTTTGCCAACTTATACAAATAGCCAAACTATTTGTTAAATTATACAAATTGACATTTTTTTTTTTAATAACGGAAGAAGAAAGAAATTAGTGAGCCATTAATAAAAATACAAATAAAAAGTCGGATTAAAATCACATGATGACGTAACAAACACGTGGATCGTGTTTTATGTCAAGTGCGAGGCTAACGAAAAAGACAGGCTATCGTGGTGCATCCCACATTTTTTTTTTCAGACCGCTAGAGCGACGTGGTGCTGTTTTCGTACAGCTATATTGGCGCATTCGTGCATCACATGACTCCAGCGGTCTGTAAAAAAACGATACGCGTAAAGCACCGTGGTAGCCTTTCTTTTTCGTTAGCCTCGTCTCAAGTGAACGTGACGTTTACGATCATCCATTATTGGCATTTAATCTTATAGTTTGCTGATAGTTTTTCGGGCGACAGGATATCAAGTAGTACCTTATTTTATATTAATTAAATTACTACTATACGTTGAGATATCAATTTATAAATCCTAAAAAAATAGTTTAAATAATGTTTGTTTTTCTCTGAGATTAACGATGTCTTATCTGTAAAAAGAAACAGAGCAAAACTGTAATATTTTTTTTATTAAATTCACTAGCTCGCACTTTCATAAGAAAAATCAGTGAATTTTCATAATAATGTCTGGTGTCTACGCCACATTAATGTGTTGTAACAGATTATTATTATTATTATTATTATTATTATTATTTTTTTTTTTTTTTTTTTTTTTTTTTTGAAAAATCAAGACTTGCAGTCATGAAATTATAGTCCAAATACCGACAGCACAAAAACCTATGTTATGAAGTACAAAGAAAAAAACCTTTATTATATGGGACAGTAGAAGTAGGGGAATCTTATGATCCATGTCTGCTGGAAGTGAAGTGGTGCATAAGCCAAAAATTAATACCACCAGTGGTTGCTTCGTAGGTTTATCATTGTGTTTGTCCTACAAACAAAGGTATGAAAACGTGGAGTATAGTTATAGGAAGTTTTAAATGAGCTAAGAAGTTTTAAATAAAATGTGTATTTTTAACTTGTAACATCTTTTTTCATTATTTTAGTCGCCTTTTAAGTAAAAAAGAGAACTTTTTAAAGTTTACAGTATATATTTTAAACTATTTTTACTATTGTTCTTTATTCAGATTGTTTCTAAAATTTCACTTTTACACTTTAATAAATAAATGTGTAAATTTACACGGAATAACAGGTATATCAATTATACAAAAACAATTTGCCTATATGTGTAAAGTGGTGTGTAAATTGCCAAAATACACACGTAATGTGTAAATTTCATAATACGCATTTTAATGCTTAATTCTATAATTGTGAGTGTGTAAAATTTATCTGATCACTCTTGAAATCACACACTTTAATGTGTAAATTGCACAAGAATACAAATATTACTGTGTAATATTCTTACACATTTATCTGTGTAATCTTCTACGATTACACATATTTTTGTGTATTATGCAAAAAATACACACTTTTGTGTTACATGGAAATTACACAGTTTTTTGTGTAATATGTAAAATACACATATATTTGTGTAATATGCAAAATACATATAGTTTTGTGCAATATTCTTTTCTTAGACATATTTCTGCATAATATGCATAATAAATATTTGTATAATATTCAAAATACATAGATTTTTATATAATATTCCGAATAAACAGAATTTTTGTGTACATAGCTTTCTTAACCCTATACTTTGGTACGTTTAAATTGTGAACTAAATGTGTTTCAATCGGATATGCTGTATATGATTGTTCTTTCTAGTAGGATTGTTTTACGACTGCAAAACAGTATACTCACAATGTAGTTTGGCAATTTACTTTAAATAAAAAGACAAATAATTTTCTTATCATCGATATACCTATTTTTACATAAAACACGATCAAATGAAATTATAGTTAGTACAAACCATCTTTCTGTTACAGTTGGTTTGGAATCCTGAAATGTTATATTAACAATTTATGCGTAGAGCCTGTGTAGTCTAATTTCCATATATGATGTAAAAACAGTGTTTAAAAAAAAAAAAAAAAAAAAAAAAAAAAACTTTCCTTATTTAGTCTTACAAGTGTAACGGCTGAAGTTGTTTTTAATATTATAAAGATTTTTTTTTTCAGAAATATTTATGCATTTCCGTAACACCCCCTCCCCCTATATACTGAAAATTGAATAGCTTTAACGGTATAGAAATTTTTTCAGAAGTATTCTGAAATTTTACTCCATTTTATATAAATGTTTCTGAAACTCAGATTAACTGTTTTCTTTTTGATGTTATAACAAATATATCTTAATTTGAGTAAAAATCTTGGATTTGCAACACACCTAATTTAAGAAGTTTTCAAAGAACGGAAAAATATAGGCAAGTTTCTTATAAAAGATTTTTTTTAATACTTAGCCATCGTAACTTCAAATACATTTTTTTCTAGGTGATTTAAGGATTTCTTCTGAAATAATTTAATTAAAATATATTTTTTCTTTCGTCTTCTAATCATTTTGAAACCGTCATGCAGAGTAGTAAAAGAGAAATGCCTAGTTAATCTATGAAACATATCAGGGATAATAATCATAGATGTAGTGGTGGGTATACGGAGGTATACACGCCCTATATCTTCTACATTTAAAAAAAAGTTTCGTTTACTCTTTGCTTCTAAAATACGTGTATAGCACATACTCTAACCATGAACTTTCATGCCTCTAGCGTAATTTTTTTCTTTCCCTTAACAACACTGATAAGGTTAAATCAAAAATTATAAAATGGGAAATTTCATTACAATTCTAAAGATATTCATATGTAGTCCTCCTTCTCACTATCACAGAATAAATAAATACATAAATTACATTTAGATTAAGTCAAGAATAGTTACCCCCATTAATTCCCCTATTTTTTGTTTCTAATGATTTTTCTCGGGCATATTTAACCTATTTACTCCAAATTTTATGTAGAACTTCATACAAAAATATTATTGTAATCACTGTCAAAAAAATTGTAAATTTACGAAAAATACCACTTTTCCCAAATAAACGGTCAAATTCCGTAAATTTCATCTTTTACGGACACAACCCGTTTATCTAAAGACAAATCCCGTTTATCCAGGAGCAAAGCCCGTTTTTTTATGTGCCTTTCTTTGGAATCTCTGCTGCAGTAACATTACTGCAGCAATTATTTACAGCTTATGAATAACACATAAAATGCAAAACCCTTAAGGCTGCTGGTCCCTCAGCTTCCGATTTTCCCTCACTAATGTAAAGCCTATGGGCATTTGATGCTTTCGTATATTTAAAATATCTCCTCGGGAAATTAATATTTTTTAACTTCTATTTTTTTTAGTACACTTCCTAAAAGATGTCTCTTTTTTCTTAGTTCTCAAAATATTTCTAAAGTATGGACTTAATTTTACATAAAGTGTTAAAATCTTACGCACAGTTCGCCCACTTTTAACGCATAAAATATTAAATTCAGCAAAGGTTTTGGATATATTTTAAAAACTAAGAAAAAAAAAAGACATGTTTTAAGAAAAGTACGCAGAAGAAAGATGTTAAAAATATGAATTTCCCGAGAAGATATTTTAAATATACGAATGCATCAAAATTCCGTAGACTTAACATTACGGGGGAGAATTCCGAAGCTGACTGACCAGCCCCCTTAATGATTTTGGCCATTTATCCCGCAACTCACGGTTAGGCTCCCCACTTGAGCGGGATAGATACCCCATTCGTGAAATAATAGTAAGCATAAGTAATTAACATTTATAATACAAAAACTAGATTTGCATTTAACTCAATATCCTATTTACATCAAATTTAGGAACTTTTTTGAAAGAAAAAAATTGTACTAGCTATCTCGAATAGAAATATTTTATTTTTCGCTAACACTTTTCTAAAAAAACTAAACCTATGGCTGTATGATCCATGATTGATCAGGGCCTACAGTGCCCAACTCTATTTACTTGACCCTTTGCTCTGAGGTGCTATGCAGCATGTTCCCCGGCCAGGTGGTCTGCCCAACGCGAGACCCTCGGTGTTTAGTTCCCAAGCAAGCTTGGTACTCATTTTATCGACCCCAAAGGGATGAAAGGTTGAGTGAACCTTGCTCAGCCGGGAGCCGAACTCGCGACCTGTAGCGTGGCAGACAGGCGTGCTTAACACTACTCTACTAGGCTACACTTTTCTACTTTTTCATTTTTTCGGGAAATATTGCAACACATATTATTCATTGTGCAGGTCTCATGTAGCAATTCCAAACCATCAACACACTGCCTTTCTGCAAAAAGGCGGCATACAAAATTTGAAACTAATGAAGTTATAACGTTACAGACGTTGTAACGTTATTGAAGTACTTTATAATTCTAACGAAGGAATTCCAAGTTGTTTAACCCGTAATTGCTGTGGCAGAAATTGTCGTACAACTACTGTTAGCTGTCTGTTATACCGCGTCATCGAAAGAGGAATAAAAGAAAAATTAAACAAAAATAACGAGCGAAGTGTATATATATATTTTTTAAATATGCTTTAATTGATTACTAATTATATATTAGTTAAATTATGATTAAATGTTAAGAAAAAAAATTAAAATCGTAAAAAGTTAGTTTGAATAATGTTTGTTTGTTTTTCTGTTAGCCATGTGTGAAAAAATAAACAAAGCAAGACTATAATATTTTTAAACATATTAATTAGCTCGCGTTTTCTAACAAGTCTAAAAAAAAACTGAAAATTCATTAATCCTGTTCGGTGCCTGTGCCAAATTAACATTTTGTAACGGAATTTTTTGGCAAAATCGTAAATTGGAAACATGAAATTAAGCATGATTTTCAAGATAATCATAAAATGGGTATAAAAGAATTTAAATAAAAGAATTATAAAAAGAATTATATTTCTAAAAAAACTATTTTTACTTTTTTGCATATTACGACATATAGATTAATTCATGCTTCAAACTATTTTTCTACTTGCAATTGTAACTCAAAATATATCATCATCAAATGTGTTTTCCTGTTTTATTGAGCATTTATCTTAACAATATTTCCTCCCTGAATGTGTTTGACTCTTTATGTAGAACATCATCTCTTAAAGCTCATCTTTGTTTAATCGCCACTTTGTTTAAATAACCACGTTTTAACACATTTTACTTCGTAAAATACATTTCTTCATACATTAAATGTATGTATTGTACTCAATATTAAGTTTCTTATATGCCTTCGACTAAACTACAATCGAAGACCAAAGGGACAAATGCCTTCCTTTAATGAAAATGGATCTTTCATGTACGATCGCAATGCATCGATTCACATTCCATGCAGGTAGCGGCTATTTTATTCTTCAAAATGTGGGATACGCCATTCGAGTGAATCAATTTGGCAGTATTATTCTGAAAAATGGAACTTTTTATATGAAAAGATTTCTAGAAATATTCCCTAGTCGTGATTCTTTATTCAGAAGACCGCAGTAGTGCATGAGAAATATTAGAAACTACCCGAATAAAAATATATTGCACCATATAAGAAAAAACAAGAAAGAAAAAATCATGTGTCAAACACGGATTATGAGACACTTTCCAACACATACATTCAGAATAATGTAACAAAACTGCACCGTTTAAAAAATTAAAATATTACGTCTAATTCAACCACATGCAAACGCATAATACATTTCAAAACCCAATTTCAGCTGTTCCCATCCACAATCGGAAAATTATGCGAATTTTTTTGCAGCCCTTTATATAATATATAAAACTGAATCTATTAGCTACATGCATAACAAAATTTAGTTCACTTAAGAGATACAAATACTTCAGTTGAAAATTTACCTTCAGCAATTTCCTCTAATACGGAGAACGGTATGTGAATACTTTTGTGCAGCCCTGTGTTTGAGGTATATAATTTATATATAACGAGTATGATGCAAAAAATTAATTGAATTTAAATGTGCATACCTAATTTTAAACCGTACACTCCAGCAATTATTACTCAAAAACAGTACTGTACTGTAAACGATTTCTTTTGTGTGTCTCTGTAAATGAATACAAAATGCTATGAATGCCCTGTTCTAATGTGATCATAGTGAAATTCAGTGATTTATATCAGAATAAATACATCTGAAATAGCATAATGTTATTAAAATACTTTGCAAACGATTTTTCCCCATATACCATAATGTAAAGGAATACTTTTGAGTGCCCCTGTAAATGAACGATTAATCCTACATACTTGATATACAATACCAAACATACTTTGGTGACCCTAAATAACCTTTATAAATTTCATAAAAATCTGAGTATATTTACGAGAGTTAGAGCGTGGACAAACGACCAGACGGATTGACGTACAGACGGCCAGACAAACCGAATGCATAAACACTTTTCAACTTTGTTGGAAAGTGTTAAAAATAGGAGAACATGCAGGAAGCAGGAATTCTGTTTTTTTTTTTTCGGAATTTAGTATCGCCCCCGATTGAGGAAAATATATATAAATATAGATCGTATAAAACACATTTCTGTACTCGCTTTATTTTAACCCTTCAATGACTGGTATTGCTTTTCGGCAACATACCCAATTTAGGATCTAAAATGCTATTAGAATAACATTGAAGCTATAATGCCTAATGTTGCCAATAAAATACATTCTGAAAATATTATTAAATCGATTTTCAACATGTAGATGGCAACACTTGTGCTCTTTAAGAATAAAGATAGATTTATTTTTTCAATTGTTGCTACTTGTTCTTTTTGTTTTGTTTGGAAGCTTGCGAAATACCCTATTTTGTTCTGCAGTGAGCAAGTAAAATTTATTTCTTATTATAGTTCCTAAAATTCTTGTGTGTTTAATATTATAGAATTTTATCAAGGTAAATTATTTTTTCAATTAAAGACCAGTATTGCCGATTAGTAAACTGTTTTTTAGCCGTAAACCATACTTAAAACAAAATATGATTTTTTTAAGTATTTTTCCCATGATTTATTTAAAAAATGAAAGCCGAAAAACATTATTACAATGATTTTTGAAAAATCAGGCATTTAATGGTTAATATTAAAATGACATTCATTTGCATCCGCTGCAGTATTTACGATTCAGTCTTATACAACATGTGTAGAAAATCATGCTTGTGCGTCTTTATCGCTAAATAATGCACAAACTTAGCAAAAAGTGATGTAGTCATTCAAAAACTTGATTTTAAAAAAGTCCTTCCGGCCAGAGCCGGTAGGAAGAGGTAGCTTTCATATTCCTTATTTTTAAAAAGCCAGCTTATATTATTCAAACACACGAAGCTCAATTTAGTGGAAACCGCTTATAGGAGATTCAATACTAATTTTTATTAATACCAAATCATTATGAATGAGAATTTCGCGAAATTAGTCAGCTTTATCCAAGCTGTTTTTATTTAAAATAACTTATATTTGGTTGCCAAATTAGGCGATATCTTGAAGTGCCTGCCATTTTAAGACAAAATGGTGGATGAGGTTTGCCAGTGAACTTGGTTGAGACCTTAATAATTTCTGTGCACATGCTCACTCACATCGGAATCGGTTGATATACACGAGTGCTGTCACAGGCAAAAAATCAGATTTTTCAAAATGTCACCCGCATTATAAATTCAAACTGCTATATCTGAGCCATTTTATAAGATAAAGACTAAACAAAAAATGCTCCGGAATCCTTATATCAAGGTCAGATACTTAAAAAAGAAACACCTTTCTCAATTTCTAATTTTTTTGCCCCAATATATATATATATATTTACTGGCCGCCTTTTAGAAACAAGATGGCTGATAAAGCTGTATCAAGGTCAAATACATAAAAAAAAATCTTTTTCATTTTCCAATTTTTTGATACTTCACTTTAAATTTTAATTAATTTTTTTTCTTCTAATGGCAGCCATTTTGAAACAAGGTGGCGAATGAAGCTAGCCAACGAACTCGGTCTAGACATTGGTATGTACTATGTACACACCAAGTTACATCCAAATCGGTTCATAAATACGCTTGTTATTGCGTGACAAAAATCAGGTCCTTTCAAAATGTCAACAACAATAGAAATTCAAAATGCTATAACTCAGCCATTTTTCTAGATATAGACGAAACAAAAACTATCCCGGAATCTTTGTATTAAGGTGAAACACATACAAAAAAAATCTTTTCATTTTCCAATTTCTTGGTACCTCATTTTAAATTTTTAAATTTAAATTTTTTTAAAATGACCTCCATTTTGAAACAAGATGGCGGATGAAGCTGGCGAACGAACTCGGTCGAGACATTGGAATGTACTATGTATACACCAAGGTACAACCAAATCTGTTTATGAATACGCCTGTTATCGCGTGACAAAAATCAGGTCATTTCAAAATGTCAACCACGCTAGAAATTCAAAGTGCTAATAACTCAGCCATATTTTAAGATATAAACGAAACAAAAACTGCTCCAGAATCTTTGTATCACGATCAAACACATAAGAAAAAAATATTTTTTAATTTTCAATTTTTTGGTACCATAGTTCAAAATTTATTTTTTTTATAAAATTTAAATGGCCGCCATTTTGAAACAAGATGGCGGATGAAGCTGGACAACGAACTTGGTCGAGACATTGGTATGTACTATGTATACACGAAGATTCATCCAAATCGGTTCATAAATACGAAAGTTACAGTGTGACAAAGATCAGATATATATATATGGATATGGATATATATATATATATATATACACTGCTCTGGGCTGTTTAATAGCCCCTGCTTATTAACCAGGAGAAGACCCTTTAATTGCCTTCGAGGAGGACTTAAAGGAATCGACTGGGAGCGGAGACTTAATGTCCAATCCGCACCTTCAACCGGTGCAGCTTGTTAGTACCCTTGCCTAGTGCATGGGGAACGAAAGCGGATGGGCTTCCTCCAACCCGCTTGGCCAGCGTGGAGGAATTTGGCCACCTACCCCCCTTATTTTACCATGAAATCACAAAATAAATCACGGCCCTTAATTCCCGGCGGTCTGAATGTTCCTGGTTACGGCAACGATCAGAAAGACATGAAGACAGAGGGTGCTAAGAATAACCGGGCTCGGCTAGGCTGCCATAAGTTGATGACCTTGGCTACGTATAATGGACGATCCTTATCTTCGGAAAATCGTTTACAGGAACTTGAAGAAGAATTAGAAAGAATCAACTGGGACATCCTAGGATTATGTGAAGTAAGAAGAAAAGGAGAAGAGAAGATAGATCTTGCCAGCGGACATGTATTACATGACTACAGAGGCACAGAAGATGGAAGAACAAGCGGTGTAGGATTTCTGATTCATAAAAGGTGGAAGAATCACATCGTAGAATATGATAGTGCATCAGATAGAGTTGCAAGGTTAGTAATACAGGTGTCCAGAAGATACAAGCTGCAAATTACCCAAGTTTATGCACCAACAGTAAGCTATACTGATGAAGAAGTTGAGGATTTCTATGAAGAAGTAGCTTCAATGCATCAAAAGGGAAAATGCTACATAAAATTAATAATGGGAGACTGGAATGCTAGAATTGGGGAAAAAGAGAAAGGTGAGTTATCAGTAGGAAATCATGGATATGGGGTGCGAAATGAAAGAGGAAACAGATTGATTGAGTTTGCAGAATGTGAACAGTTGTATATCATGAATTCATTTTTCAAGAAAAAGCCACAAAGAAAATGGACATGGCGTTGTGCAAATGGCTCAACAAGTGAAATCGACTACATTTTAACAAACAAAAAACATCTTATTCAGGATTGCAGCGTTCTCAATAACTTCAATACAGTAAGTGATCACAGGTTGGTTAGGTGCAAACTGCTGTTAAATACTAAAGTGGAAAGAATGAAGCTTTTGCAACACTCAAAGAAATCAATCGATATAATAAATCTCCAGAAACATAAAGAAGAATTCCATTTGGAACTTAAAAACCGTTTCCAAGTACTTCAATCAACTTTAGAAGAAGAGCAAGATATTACAGTAGTGAACAAGAAACTAACCAATACTCTACAAGATATTGCAAAGAAGATAGCCGGCGATGCACAAGTAAAGCAGACAAAGAAAATAACAGAAGAAACAAGAAGATTGATGAAGAAACGCAGAGAATTTAAAATGAAGAAAAACGATCCTAAATCAAGAGTTGAATATGCTGAATTATGTAAAACGGTAAGAAAATGTGTTACAGAAGATATCAGAAAATTTAACTTTGATCTTGTCAAGAAAATTCTAGAAGATAACAAAAGTTTAAAATCAGCTAGGCGAAAACTTTGTGTTGGAAGAAAAGGTATTTTTGCACTAAAGAGGGCAGATGGAACAATCACCAAAATCAATAAAGAAATAGTACACATTGTCGAAAAATTCTATAACGATTTATATAAATGTGAAGATCAGAAGGAAATCAACTTATGTGATCCACGAGAAAACTTAACAGAAACCGATGCCATAATCCCAGTGATGACAGACGAAGTTTTACAAGCCATTAAATTTATGAAAAAAGGTAAATGCCCCGGAGAAGATGGAATTACAATCGACCTTATCAAAGAAGCAGGAGAAGAATTTGCAAAAATGCTATCCTTACTGTTTTCCAAATGTCTCCAGAAGTCAGATGTACCAGAAGATTGGAATAATGCTGTGATGGTGCTACTTTACAAGAAAGGAGAGAAGGAAAACATTAAAAACTACAGTCCAATCAGCTTACTGTCAGTGATTTATAAAATTTTCACCAAAGTTTTAACGACAAGACTTGAATCAGCTCTGGACTCAGCTCAACCTAGAGAACAAGCAGGATTCCGAAGTGGATTCAGCACAATGAATCATATCCAAACGGTAAGGGAACTCATAGAAAAACATAAGGAATATAATTTACCTCTTTGCCTTGCCTTCATTGATTATGAAAAAGCATTTGATTCGGTCTACACATCAGCAGTAGTAGAATCTCTGGAGGACAGTGGTATAGACAAACCTTACATCAATATTATAAAGAAGATTTACAAGAAAGTAACAGCAACCATCCGCTTAGACAAAGGAACAGCAAAGATCAAGCTTGGAAGAGGGGTAAGACAAGGAGACACCATTTCGCCTAAGCTTTTTACTGCTGTCTTAGAAAATATTTTCAAGAAGCTGGATTGGGAAAACAAAGGGATTAGAATAAATGGGGAATATTTAAGTCATCTCCGATTCGCTGACGACATTTTAATTTTCAGTAACAGTCCTGAAGAATTGGAAAATATGCTAAAAGATTTGGCAGAAGCTAGCATTAATGTGGGATTAAAAATAAACTTGGAAAAGACTAAGGTGATGTTCAATTCATTTGCATCAAAAAAGAAAATCGTCTACAACAACACTGAAATTAAAGAAGTGCAAAGTTATGTGTACCTTGGGCAAGAAATATCATCGGATAATAGTATCATGAATGAAATCAATAGAAGAATAAGAAATGGATGGAGTGCTTTTGGGAAGAACAATATTATTCTGAAGAGTAGCATGCCCCTTCCTTTGAAAAGAAAGGTATTTAACCAATGTGTTTTGCCTGTCCTAACTTATGGAGCAGAAACATGGACGCTAACAAAACGGATGGTACAAAGATTACAAACAACACAGAGAAGTATGGAAAGATGTATGCTAGGTATAACTAGAAGAGACAGAAAAAGAATAACCTGGATAAGAAGTCAGACGAAAGTTTTTGACATCATTGAAAGAATTAAACGGCTAAAATGGAAATGGGCTGGGCACATTGCAAGAAGACAAGACAATAGATGGAGCACAAACACCCTACAGTGGTATCCCAGAGATGTAAAACGGCCAAGAAGACGACCTCAAGTAAGATGGAGTGATGAAATCAGAAAAGTAGCCGGTGTAAATTGGATGACTAAAGCACTAGACAGAAAACATTGGAAAAATCTGGGGAGACCTACATCCAGCAGTGGATTTAAAACGGTTGATGATGATGATACACTGCTCAAAACAATTAAAGGATATTTGAAGTTTTATATAAAATAAAGATATAAACGAAATTTTTTTGCCGAAAATAGAAGAAGAGAATCACAAATGCAAATTTTTCTGGTTTTCAAACTGTGGAGTATGCAAATTTTGAGTTCGACGTCAAAAACGTCGCTTCAGCGGCAGCGAATGAAATTTGACTTTCAACTGTATAAAAGAGAATGAAGACAAGGATGATCGGCATTCAGTGATTGCTTTGTTTCGATGAGTACGATGTCTCAGCGAAGTCATTTGACAGATTCAGAAGCTTTGAGAATTGTTGGTAGGTTAGAAGGGGGCCAAACTCAAGCCGAAGTAGCGCAAGCCATTGGAGTGTCACAAAGTGTCATTTCCAGGATCTGGAACCGTGTTTTGGAGAGTGGATGTGCAGGCCGAAGACCAGGGCAATGTCGTAGACGGGCAACAACGCCCAATGAAGATCGGTATTTAGCGTTAACTGCTCGGAGACACCGAACCATGAACGCTACTCTTCTCCAACAACACCTTCGCTCGGCTACAGGCACCATGATTTCAACTCAGACTGTCCGAAACCGGCTCCATGCTGTAGGTCTGTATGCTCGCCGACCGATGGTATGTGTTAGATTAACATCAAGGCATCGTCGCGACCGCAGGGAGTGGGCAACCGAGCATGTCAACTGGAGGAGAAATGAATGGAGCAATATTCTGTTTTCTGACGAGTCCCGTTTTTCTGTGCATCCGGATAATAGGCGTATTTTCATCTGGAGGGACCGTGGCAGTAGGAATAATCCTGCGTTCGTGCACGAAAGTGTCAGATTTGGCGGTGGAGGAGTGTTGGTGTATGGTGGCATCTCCATTGACGGGCGCACTGACCTCTACATCATTTGAGATGGAGCTCTGGCTGGTCGCCGATATAGGGATGAGATCCTCAGACCTATTGTAGTCCCTTACGCTGCAGCAATCGGAGATAACTTCATTTTAATGGACGATAACTGCAGGCCACATCGTGCAAACCTGGTGGAGGATTTCCTTTTCGAGGAAGGAATCGTTCGAATGGAATGGCCAGCGTGTTCTCCAGACATGAATCCAATCGAGCACGTTTGGGACGCTCTAGGAAGACGAGTTTCTGGCCGCCAACAACCCCCACAAACTCTCCAAGAACTGGAAAGAGCTCTTCTGGAAGAGTGGGGCAGAATACCCCAACTCGTCATTAATAGCCTCATTGAGTCCATGCCTCAAAGGTGTTCAACGTTGCTGGCCGCCCGTGGAAACCATACCCCCTACTGAAAATTATTTTCTTTGAAGAAAACACCTTTTCTTATTCTTTTTTTCTCATATGCACAAATTGTGTTTTTTTCCTTTAGTACACAAATGCGCAATAAAATGCATTTTTTCTGCCAAACATGTGTAATTTATTCTCATATAACATACTATGTCTGCCGACCATGTATCAATCAGCTAAACAGTTTACCAGATACAAAATCCACCTAAAACTGCAATATCCTTTAATTGTTTTGAGCAGTGTATATATATCAACATTTGAACGGAGGGTGGTTTCGGGGTCTGGAGGTCATGATCGATGAAAATATATGAAATTTTTTTGAAATTTTTTTGAATTTTCCTCCGAACTGCTGCAATAGCTAGCTTTTTGCAATGAAAGCTACCTAAAATCGGGCATCTAATGATTCACGTGCCTTCATTTATTTGTTACAACTTTAATATGGATTCGTAAAATTAAATATAATTTATAATAGCTCCATGTTTTATCAGAAATCATTCATTTATATTTTTTTCTTATTGGTAAAGTTATCATACGAATTGAATATTTGCAACTGAGCAAAGAAATGCCCAGCCCGGGAATCGAACCTTCTTACAGTCTGGAAATCTTCGCTCAGTCGGAAATATTCAATTCGTATGATAACTTTACCAATCAGTTTGATTGTGTTAAAATAATAGTTCATTGACATATCCATCGTTTATATGGAGTTCCTTTACCTGCGGTTTATTCTGTTGAGCTGTCTACATGACAGACCAGACGTTGCTACCAATAAGGTTATTTGAGCGAAATATGCTGGTTGGTTGTCGACCCAGTTAGCTTAAACGATAAAGCATTGGCCTTGTAAGCCAAGGATCTGAGTTCAATTACCGGCCTGGGCATTTCTTAGCTCAGTTGAAAATATTCAATTCGTCTGATAACTTTACCAATCAGTTTCATTGTGTTAAAATAATATTTCTCGTTTATTAAACAGAATTTATAATACTTTCTAATATTTTTATTAAATACTTTTAATAACGCCTATTTTGTTGCTGAAATTTTTATACTATAAAATGTGTTCGCCTCTTCGTACTCACATTGATCCTACTACAGTTTACTGTTGATATCATGCAGAATTACTAGATATGTTATTCATTAATTTACTTTTTTATAAATTTTCTAATTATTTTCTCTATACATTTTGTTATAATACAGAATTTTTACATCTTGAAGTGCGATATGACGCATAGTCTTGCTTTAAGTAATTGGCTTTCATGGGCGCTAAAATGTCTCTTACATTTTTGTTTCTTAAGAAATGTTGTGATACTGAACTTGTATTGTAAAAATTAACTTTATAGTAATTTTACTTTAATCTATTATATCATTCAACATCTGTAACCTAGGTGCAATGTTTGATAAATATTGCACCTCGTGGAGAAAAGTTCCCATGCTTAACGACTGCATCTCCATGAGAGGGTGAATTCGTTTAATTTCATTTCGTGCTACTGTCTGTGCTTTTCGAATTATTGATTATGATTGTTTATTACACTGGTGTGCAAAACTTAAGCAACAACCATAAAACGCTAATTATTAAACATGTCTACTCAAAATTAAATAATATAAACACGAGGTGTAGCAAATAGGTATATCTACAACACACCTTGTTGATGTGACATCTCTTTCATGTCACATATGGCCACAAGTGTCACAGTCACTACAGAGAAACAAAATTTGGGATTTTTCATTCGTCTCATTATTACTCTAAAATGATCGTAATATTGTGACTCCACTGAGAAGTCTCTGTGACTGTTTTTTCCTGATGAGTCACCAGATGACATTACAACGTGGTCACCTTGTGATTCTCATGTGACTGTCATTTGAAGACTCAATTTTGAAGTCCTCGTGAGCATTGCATTGTGCTGAGTTTCCAAATAATGTCACAATGAAGTCCATGGGGACTTTCAGGTGACCGAGGCTCTACTGTGAAGTCACCATTGCACTCCTTTGTGAAAAGTCACTGGATGATTTCATTTTCCATCACTTGGGAGCCCGTCACAAAACAGCTATCGTGATGAATTTACAATGGAGTCTCCAAATGACGTTCACATGGGGGTCACAAGGTGACTTTATTTTAAAGTCATCTGGTGACTCGTCACAAAGCAGCAGTCATGGTGACTTCTCGGTGGAGTGATCAAATGAGATTAAGAATGAGACAAATGAAAGATATCACATTTCAGCTCATTGTACTGACTGTGAGACTTGTGACTTTTTGTGAGGTCATGGGGACTATCTATAGACTGGCTGTGCTGTTAGGATAACACCTATTTTTTACACTTGCTGTTTACAGAATTTTTTTTGAGTACTCACGCGTTTAGAAATTAACATTTTGCGTAAGTTTTGCACACTAGTGTATTTTTTGTCACTTTAGGGTCACCCAGTATTTATATTGTGCTCGATATAAAATTTCTGTCATGATTCTGTCTAAACTACAAACGTAGCATAAAGGAAGGCATACTTCCTTTTAATGAAAATGGATCTTTTAGGTATAATTCTAATGCATTCGTTTGAATTCAAAAGAGGTAACAGCTTATCTGTGTTTGAAAATTTGGTACAACATGCAATTTAAACAGATCAGTTGAAAACGTTATTCTAAGCAGTGAAGTTTCTGAAAAAAGAATTAAAAAAATACTCTCGTGATATTCATTGCAAAAGAATATCAATACAAAAACACTTAATGGGTTAAAAGTTTCTGACGCAGCACTTTATCTTATGGATGGTCTAAAAAAATTAATTATAGGTCTTAAAAATAATTATATCAAATTTTGGGTGACGCTATGATATTAATTAAAAACTATATATTTTTTTATCTCATCTTTTTTTTATATACAGGGTGTCTCAAAAGGTCGTTTACAAACTTAGCACGCTGGTCTGTCGTATCATGATAAACAACATTTACATAGGAACTTGTGTTCGAAAATGCAAACTGCGACCGCTAGAGGGCGATGAGCGTAGGCTTACAGGAGAGTGGGAAACGTAATCATTTCAGGCGAAGACGTTGCGGGAGAAGGATGAATCGATTTAGTAACGCAAAATTGACCGATATGCAGTACTTATATGGCGCCACGGATGAAAATACAGGAACTGCGGTACGGATGTAGCTTGAGCGCTTCCCAAACAGATGTCAGCCAAATCGCGCTTTATTTGGACAATTGCATCACAAATTGCGTGATGAAGGAGTTTCTCAAGTAAGCAGCCACACCGGACGAGAACACACTACACGCGTACACCTGTCGTAATGGAAGCTGTGCTACGGGAATTTGAGAGGAACCCACAAAGAAGTCTCCGAGAAAGGGAACGCGTCCTGGATGTACATCTTTCCAGCATCATACGCATACTGCACGAGAACAGGTTACACCCCTAGCACGTCCAAAGAGTACAGGCATTGTGCGATGCCGATTATCCTCAACGCGCCGCATTCGCACGCTGGTATTTGCAAAAACGGATCGTGGAAGCGGCGGCACGTGTCCGTGACACATCTGCCCATTTTGAACGGGTCCGTGAATCCATGCGTCTACATTGTGAAGCATGCATTGCGGCGAATGGATGGAATTTTGAATTATTCGTAAATTAAACCATGTTCTTTAATAAAAGTCATATTAATACCTCTGTCGATACCTTTTCTTTCTTCCCCTCCACACCTACGCTCATCGTCATCTAGCGGTCGCAGTTTGCATTTCCGAACACAAGTTCCTATGTAAATCTTGTTCCTCATGATATGACAGACTAGCATGTTAAGTTTGTAAACGACCTTTTGAGACACCCTGTATATTCACAGTATAAACATTATTTGCAAGGCGAAAAAACATATAAAGTTTAATCTCTAATGCTTTTTCATTCACATCTCTCATAAATTCAAATTTGGATTTTAAAAAAGTTATTCCATAATTCGAGGGCCCTGTGACGTGACTTTAAAGGATTGGTTTTAAAATTCCATTACAATAATTTTTATTTTGTCTTCTGAAGTATATTTAGTCCAGGGGAAATGTACATTTTACCTTTCAAAATGTCGGGTAAAAGATTTTTTTTTCTAAATTGTTTATAATGATGTCAACATGGAAAAACCAAGTTTTCTAACAAAATTTCTTAAGGCCAAATTTTCTGTGGTTGAAAAACAACAAAATTTTGGGACATTTTTTCATTTTTTGGAAATATCTCAAGACTCGTTGCCGTAGAATATTATTTATCAATTACAATATTAAACAGGATAACATTCTCTACAACTTTCATATTTACAACTTTTTTATACACTCAATAGCAAGCGCAGTACGCTATTTCAAAAATGGGACAATTTTTTCAATTTTCTTAAAAATCATGAAAAACGTAGTTTTGCCGCGATTATTCAAATGTTCCCCGCAGATTTAAGTGTATATGTCGACTTCTAAAAATTTGCAGCAGTAAATTATCTATTATTTGCACACTCACGTATTTATTTTCATCTCAACAGGCATATTATATGCAATAAAGTTATATAATTTTAAACGTAGGGCAGAGTGTAGATGAATGAGACAATTTTCATATTTAGACAGTAACTTTAAGTGTATACAATGTTAACTTCAAAGCGTTGTTTAAAAGAATTTTTCATTCTATAGTAACTTATTCGCACGGTAGTTTCAATTAAAAAAGATTTCTTGCTTAATTTTAATCAATTTTATAATTTTAATAATTTTTATAATTCATACATATTTTTCCAGGTATCAGTGGAATAGGTGGGTCATTTTCAAAATCTGTCCATGTTTTGGAATAACAAAATCAAATTTTTAGAAATAATCAGAAAGTTTTAATTGTTTGTAAATAATTATCTTACCTCATAAACATTAATATACAAGCATCAGCAAAGACCAAATTACTAATTTAACATTTTAAAACTAATTTTTAAATTTCAATGCACTTGGTATAATGACATAAGTGAGCACGGTAATGACAATTTAAGCAAAATATTTTAATTTTTCCCCAGGCATAAATGGCAGCCATTATATCTTCTGGCCCATACAATGATTTTCTATTTCTGATATAATGAAAGCAGATTAAGAAATAAGAGTTCACTTCATTATCAATTAGAATTGGGTACGGTAATCACTTACAAAAGAATACTCACCAAAACATTCAAAGCCTTTGCTTGTTTTATTGAAACTATAAAACTATTTATTCTATTCACCTAAACTTGATAACAAGTTGACTTTTAAGGAGTACTTTTGTCTTGATAAAAAGGCATGTGCTGTGCTCTAAAAAAATCCGGAGGAACTTTTTGTCAGAAGCATGGCAATGACACTCTTTCTTGGTACACTGTTTAAAAAAATTATTAAGAATTATAGATAAGTTTAATTAATGAAAATAAATATATTTTTTAATTAGTACCATCTTAATAAATAAAAATGTATAAAAAATTATAACCATCTGTTTTAAATAGAACTTTGTCAAATCTTTACCTAATAAATTGCTTGTTGGGACAACCTACGGTAATGATATTTTGACTACAAAAGAATATATTTCTTATTTTTAAATTTTTTATAAATAATAATATATCTGTAAATTATCATTAAAAAACATGATAGTTAAAATACAATAATTAAAATTATGATATTTAACTATTTTTCTGTGCAAATATGAAAGGATAGTAAAACATGAGACTTTTTTTGAAAATCACCCAGGTATGAAAATTTGCGAAAAACATATTTTATTCCCCACTACAATGGTATATTTTATTTACCAATTATTACTAACATATGTTTTAATGTTTTACTGTTTTAAAGATAGCAAACATTGAATTGTAGTTCCATATAAAATGGGGGGGGGGGGACTCAAAAGATAAATATCTTTTATGAAAGAAATACTTTTACCTTATAAAATAGCTACAATAAAGATGACACCAGATTATTTCAATAACTAATGTTATGCATTTATTATATATCTTGTAAAATTTATAAATTCTGTTAATAAAATGTTTGAGATCACTAGTTTTATAAAAAATATTTAAAATATTAGCTTTAAAATATATTGTATATTTTTTTCCACTTATATCAATAAATATAGCAAGAGATTGTATCATTTTGGCATGCAAAAATATGTAAAACTTTAAGATTATCTATTAATTGTTTTAAAACCAAAGCAGGATACTTTAAATTTCAGAAGGGGTTCCAAACAGTTTTCCAAAAATGAAAGTGTCCGAATATATTAAAAAAAAAAAGCAACCAAACCCGAAAAAGTACCAAAGCAGAACATTAGATATTGATCTCAGGTATCCCATGAAAAAAAATTATATAAAAGTAACAAAATGCGAGCGAGATATTTGTCAAGAACGCTCCCATATGTTTAATGTTACCTTGCGAATGTCTTCGTGTGACTAATTTAGCCCCATAATTCATATAACTGTGACTTTAAACGCCTCAATACGACAACTACCGTAAAATCTTTGAAAATGAAATCTGCATATACGGAATTCGGTCTTTAAAGAAAAGTATATATTTTTTCAAGAAAAAGAATATGAACAGTTATACCTGCTAAGATGGAAACCTGTTTAAAGCGGAATATATTTCGGTTCCTTTCGGTACGGTTTTCAAGGTTTTAATGAATCAATATTTGGAAAAGCTGATTACGTAGTTCAGCATTACGTATTTAATGGTTATACACTTAAAATTTTCGAAATCCGGTTATTAGAGATTTATTAAAATTCCCGTAGTAAATTTTCTTTTTAAAAGAGGGGGGGGGGGGAGGGGGCACGAAAATCCATGTTTGGCACGGGTGCAAAAAAGTCTAGTTTTAGCCCTGAAACACATAATTTACTGCTACTAATATATAGAAGTTGACATACACGATTAAATCCGTGGGAAACATTTGAAGAATCGGCGCAGAACTGAGTTTTTCACGGTTTTTAAGAAAATATAAAAAATTGCCCTACTTTTGAAAGGGCGTACAGCGCTTGCTATTGAGTGTATAAAAAATTGTAAATATGAAAGTTATAGAGAATTTTATCTTCTTTAATACTGTAACTGACAAATAACATGCTACGGCAACGGGTCTCGAGATATTTTTAAAAAAAACCAAAAAAGGTCCCAAAATTTTCTTGTTTTTTGGCCACAGAAAATTTAGCCTTAAGAAATTTTGTTAGAAAACTTGATTTTACCATGTTGGCATCATTATAACCAATTCAGGAAAAACAAATCTTTTGCAAAGTAACCCCCTTTTTTTGGTACATTTCCCCTGGACTAATTTAAACATTCACAAATATATTTTTTTTTCATCTTCCAATACACTGTCAAATATATCACACCTTCACTGAGCCTATATTATGTATTAAATGTATTTATTTTAATAAATTAATTTCTCTTTTACGTCACGCTATCCAGAAACACAAGTAAAATTTGCGTAAATGTTTCCTTTGCGTCACACTTTGTGCATACACATCACTTAGTTTGGATATTATATCGCAAAGTAGCTTTTACACAAATTTTAATTATGGTTTTGGATAGCGTGACGTAAAGATTAATTAATTTGTCAGTGAAAGTGTGATACATTTGACTGTATTGGAAAATAAAAAATATTGTTTCAATGTTTAAATATACTTCAGAAGACAAAATAAAAATAATTGTAATGGAATTTTAAAACAAATCCTTTGAAGTCACGTCACGGGGTCACACGGATTTTAATATCATTTCTTTAAAAATCTATATTCGAAATTTATGAGAGACGTGAATGAAAAAGCATCATTGAGTGTATTTTATATATGTCTTTTCATGTTAGAAATAATGTTTATGAGGCATTCTCACACTTTTGGCTTCTAAGTCCCTGAATAATAATTTTTATTTTAGTACATATTTTGTGTTTTTTTTAATTTCATATACTGGGGAATATCCCATTGTATGATTGCATAACAATATTAACGAGTTAAATAAGCTTTGGACGATGTTGGGGGTCCAAATACCAGGAAAACTCCTATACCGTCCTTTGTCCCTGATGCTGATTATAAAGTTTGGAGCTGTTCCTATAAAATTGTTTCAATAAAAGTAATGCAATATAATTTTTTTCCGAAACTGGGACGATTGTTTTATATAAATATGTAGCAAAAAATGTAACCTGCACACATTTTTACGGTTGATATTATTTTTTTAACTCTGTCCCTGGGTTTTAGATTCCTTACCATCCCCCTTGCTATTCTTATACAGAAAATCACTTCAGATGCAGCCACAGAATGTTTTTCAAGTTCTTTCTCATGCAGGAGTATGTTAGAGAAAGAATGTCTAAAATTCTTTGACAGGAAATTTACTGCAGAATTTAAATCAGCATTTAAGTATAAATTTCAAGCATCGTGGTTTTATAGGTAGTCTTACCGCCCCCAAGGCTTATTCCTGCACTTTTCGAGGTAAATTATTATTATTTTTTTAAATCCCATGTAAATAACTCTTTCTAAAAATCAATGAACATTGTGGCTATTACTTAGTCTTAACATGATTTGCCTAAAAATAATGGTAATTTTCCTTATCGTCCCATCCTTACCATCCTTTTTTTTCCATTACCGTCCCCTTTTTTCCCTATACCATCCCCCTTTTTTTTCTTTCCGTCCCTTCTTTAACACCCCTTTAAGACAATGTTATACCAAAATTTTGTACTAAAAATACTACATTGTTATTATTTCTTATTTGTATGTCCAGTGGGTACTATGCAAATTCATTATAAGTAAAAATTTAGAAGAAAATAGAAAGTTATAGTGTAAAATGGTAAGGAAAATTAAACTCGCAAGTTTAACTTAAACCTCAGTTAAATAAAAAGAAAATTCGCTGCTGACCATTTTTTCTTTATTTTGAATCATTAAGGCATTCGTCTATCAGATTAAAATGTTATTTTAGAAAGTTTAATTTCACCAGATTTTTTTCCCCGAAAGTCAAATGATTGTGAGAATGCCGCTGGAACAAAAAAAAAGATGAAATTTAAAAAAAAACATTTTTTAATTAATAGCATAGCGTCACTCAAAATTTGATATCATTTTTTTAAAGATCCATAATTAAAATTCGTAGAGCATCCATAAGATAAAGTGCTGCGTCACAAACTTTTAACCCGTTAAGAGTTTTTTATTCATATCGTTACTTTTTTAGGTTAATGATAAAAAGACAAAACGATAACAACAACAACAAAAACGAACAATGCAATCAATCCATAGTCACTATTTTTATTCAGCTTCGATCTAACCTCTCCCTTTCCCCCCAAAAATGGAACATCATACTTCAGTTTTAAATACAGTAGTGTTCAAAAGTATTTTGACAAAGACAATAATTGACTTACTTAAACAATAATAAAATACAAAAATCAGTCATTTCTTTTATTTAATCGTATGCAATGTTTTACAGAATTTTAGTAAATTAACTGTCATTTAATAAAAAATAACGCGAAACCCAAGAAAAATCAGAAAACTAATAAATCAAAAGTATTTTGACATAAAAATAAAAAACTGATTTTAACACATTAATTATCAAATCTAGTAATGAGTCAGTCAATATTTGGTAGCATATCCTCTGGACTTTATGACAGCTTCACAACTGGGGGCATTAAGTCGGCTAATTCTTGTATTTGATCTAAAAGAATTCGATCCCACTAATTTTTAAGAGCTTTGTATAAAGCTGTCTTATTTGAATAATTTTGGCATCTTATTGTACGACTAATTCCTCGCACAAATGTTCTACGGGGTTAAAATCCGGACTTTCGTTTTGCCACTCTAGAACCTTGACTTTTCTGCGTTTCATAAAATCACTTACGTACTTAGATTTGTGTTTCTGGTCATTATCTTGCTGAAAATACCACTGAGCAGGCATGTTTTGTTTGGCGTACGATAGCACACGAGTCTTTAATGTATCAGCATACGTGAACCGATTCAAATTCCCATCAATTCGAATTAAGGGTCCAACTCCGCTGAGTGATAAACAGCTCCAAGCCATCACATTGCCGACTTCATGTTTGAGAGTGGTTATTTGGTTACGAACATCATATTTTCTGTTTTTAGGACGTCGAATGTACTAGATTCCATCAGATGATACTAAATTAAACTTCCTGTCTTCGCTCCACAAAACATTAGACCATTCTCCACTTCTCCACCATTTATAACGTTTTACAAATGCATCTTTAGCCATAATAACAAACGCTTTTTTGCTCTTCTTCTGCCATGTAAACAATAGAGGTATGGACGTCGTTTGACAGTCAAAACGTGTATGTCTATGCCGTAATTTTCTTTCAATTCATTTTTTATTATTACAGCGTTCTTACGGCAATCACTTGTAGATATCATTTTTATAATACAGTCAACATTGCAAGTTGTTTTATTCGGATGGCCACTTCGAGGCTTATTTTCGATGTATTTCTGTTTATTAAAAACTTTATTCCATGTAATAACAAGTTGCCGAGACACATTAAAAGAACGAGTATATTCTACTTGCAGTCTACCTTTCTTAAGCGCATTTACAACGGCTTTTCAAGAATCACAGGAATATTCTTTACGCTTCGGCATTTAAAAATAATCACAATAAGTCAACATAAGCACTAATCGAAGCTATAGCGCTACTGACGCTTTCAACAATTAAATGCAAACTAATTGTCAAAATACTTTTGAGCTAAGGAGGAGTCATATTTCTTTGGTGGCGCCGAATTTGAACAAACAAGCTGAAACTTGATACATTTCAATAACTGCTGTCGTAGTGTTCTCAATTATAGGGAATATATTTTCTCTTATATATTTATATTAAATAAAATAAGAGATAATATAAGGTTGTCAAAATACTTTTGAGCGCTAACTGTAATACCGCTTTGTTTGATTTTGTTTAGCATCTCATTATTAAGATATGGCAGCAATGTACAAAATGCATGTTTAATTTTTTTTGTTTGTTTCACAGATATAAAAAAAGTAACTATGTAAAAAGTTTGTTTTAAAGCTACCTTTCTTGAGAAAAATAGGAAGAAATATTACTCTTCAAAACTTTATTTTAAAAAACAATCATTTCCCACTAATTAAAGTAAACAAATTAATCTAAATTAAATCCTAACCTACAAATTCTACAAAAACTATTCTCCTTCCCAACTCCCAAGCAAAAAAAAAAAAATTAATATTAAAAAAATAAATAAAAGAACATGATTGTATTTTAGTATAGGGCGACAGCATGAAAGTATATGAGTGACAAATCTTCGAAGACTGCGAGGAAGACCTACAAATGAATACAGTCAAATTTCTGACCACCAAAGAATATACGGCAATAACTTGTCACGCACAGAAATATAGTCTCGTTTTTAAAGCGAATTATGTAAAACACAAGAGTTTTCCTGAAAATAAATAAAGACATTATTAACTTCATCTAAAACTGCTTAATATAATATTATTTTTTTTTTTAATTGCCCGTTCCATTTTGGAGAAAAAAATATCACAAATTTACAGAAACGGTGTAAGCCTTATAAAAAAATTTAATAAATCATTTATCTTTTTTATCATATGTATGCAAGGTTCTCATGAGTATAATGAATTTAAAACTAATCTATATATTTAAATGTAAAAAAGTTAAAGGCAATTACATACAATCTCGTTTCAAATTTCAGAAATATCTGATGCAATTCTTGATTTAAAACAGCTATAAATCAGCAAATATTATGTCTAGAAGAAAATCTTTAGTTCATTACACTCTAGACATCATAAAATACTTAAGTTAAAAATTCTGTAGTCATATTATACACTGGTGTGCAAAACTTAAGCAACAATCATAAAATGTTAATTTTCAAGCACGCGAGTACGCAAATAAAAAAATATATAATTCAAATAGGTACTATCCCTAGATCGCAGCAAGTCGATGTGACATCTCCATCAAGTCACACATGGTCATAAGAGTCAAAGTCACTAAGTTGAAACAAAATACGAGATCTTGCATTCGTTTCATTATAAATCTCAAATGATCACCATATGGGGACTCCATTGAAAAATCACTGTGACTGTTGTTTTGTGATGAGTCACGAGGTGACATTACAATCAAGTCACCTTGTGATTCTTATGTGACTGCGATTTGAAGACTCAATTCTGAAGTTATCGTGAGCATTGCATTATGATGAGTCACCAAATAACGTTACAATGTAGTCACTTGATGACTGACTTTCAAATGACCGAGACACTACTTTGAAGTCACTATTGCGTTCCTTCGTGAAAAGTCACTAGGTTCACAAGTTTCATTTTCTGTCACTTGAGAATTCGTCAAAAAACAGCTATTATGAGGCTTTTACAATGGAGTCTCCAAAAGACGGTCACACGAGAGTCACAAGGTAACTTCATTGTAATGTCACCTGGTGACTCATCAAAAAGCAGCAGTCATAGTGTCATCTCAGTGCAGTGACCAAATCAGAGTAAGAATGAAACGAATGAAAGATATCACATTTCAGTTCATTGCAGTGACTACGACACTTGTGACCATTTGTGACTTCAAGGACAGTTCACATCGACTGGTCGTGTTCTTATGGTAGTACCTATTTTCTACACTTTCTATTCATAGAATTTTCTTTTGAGTACTCACGCATTCAGAAATTGGCATTTTGTGATTGTTGCTTAAGTTTTGCACACTAGTGTAGTAAACATTTGAGTTATCATAAACTGCGTTTACTATTTTGAATTAAAATAAAGTTTTTCAGAAAATGCAGTTAAAGATTTCATATGAGTTTTAAAGTAATTTAAAAATAAATAAATACTTTCAGATCCACTAGCTTCATAACTAGAGATTTCTACTACATTATTCTTCACGTATTTTTGCATTTAATGTCTTTCAGATAATTTTTTCTATGATATGAATTTTTTTTAATAGAGTATAATCTAACACCAAAAGAAGAAAACAATAAATAACATATCTTAACTAAGCTATGTTTTATAAAATGTAAGAATTTGGGTGAAAATTTCAAACGTTTTGTCAAAATTTAGAAATTTTTTACAGAAACGCTGTAAGCCGTATAAAGAAATTTCATAATAAATCATTAATATTTTTTTAACATACTGTAGAACCCCGCTAATCCGAAATTCCGGTTAATCCGAACCGATTTTGTTTTCGAAAATTATACTTGAACAAATTAACTGAAAGATTAACTTACGAAATTATCCGGATTACGGGATGAATGTCAGTAAAAACATGTAGGAGTTGGAATTAAATAAGAAATATGAGTAAAGCATGTTTTTTATTCTTTAAACAGCTTGACAACAATTTAAAAAAATACTCAATAATGTAAAAGTACAACATATGTTTACGAATATAAATTGAAAACGTGCACAGTAGTCCTACTCGTAGAAACCATCTTAAAAAAAAATCTCGAATATCAGTTTGTCAGTCACTGTAAATTATTTTCTAAATTGAAAAAGTATTTACCGTGTTTACTCGCGTAATAGTCGCCCTCACATAATAGTCGCACCCCCGTTTTGAAGCAGAAAAAATCGTCAAAATATTTTCTTCGCATAAAAGTCGCAGTCGTGTATTTGACTTTTATTTAGAAAATAGAAAATCATCAGCTGTTCTCTTCCCAGAACTAGTACTCATAATGGATTCATGTGTTCTGTTACTCCCATTGACATACCCCATCCCCATGGTCACTCAATTCTTCAGATACAGATTCACATTATATTAGTGGTACAGATGTACCTTCAGTGAAAGTGATTTATTATGAGAGTTTTTTGTTAAAATTTTCACAAAGATTATCTGTAAATTTTATGTCTATAAAAATATTACCGTAAAAAGGAAAATGGTATTTAATAAATAGCACATAATCTGTAAACCTTTAGTAAGTAAAATTTTATTATGTGTTTCTTTAATACCAGTAATGTTTTAGCATTAGAGTGTACAATATTGTGTAGTAGATTTCCTCGCATAATAGTCGCACCTAGACTTTCACAATGAAAAATTGGCAAAAAAAGTGCGACTATTACGCGAGTAAACACGGTAATTCAGATAATATAAAATTATTTTTCCTTTCAACGGTTTGATTTCTTAAATTATCTACAGAAATTTTCCTCCCTCGTCTATGTAGTGACTGAGCAATTTATAGATTCGCGATTTTGAACCGTTTGTAATGGGTTGTTATGTAGTTTTTCATTCTGAAGTTCCATTAGATTAGTATAAACATTAGGAGAGATTAAAGAAGGAATACTATTTTTTCACAACAGTCGTGCCGGATTTAAGGATATCGGATTAGAGGACATCCAGTGTACTACTGAGTTCCTATAACTTACATGTTTTTTGTACACATCTTTTTCTGTTCTATTTTAATCGGAATTTCGGGTAATCCGAATTTTTTGTAATCCGAACAGTTAATCCCAATTAGTTCGGATTATCGGGATTCTACTGTATGTATGTAAGGCACTCATGAGTGTAATGAATTAAAAACTAATCAATATATTGAAAGGTGAAAAAGATAAAGGCAATTTAATACAATTACGTTTAAAATTTCCGAAATATCTGATGCAATTCTTGATTAATAAACAATTAAATTTAAAAAATAAAAAAACACGACTGCGTAAAAAGCGAACTAAATAATTATTTCTCAACAATGTGAAACAATTTTTTTTTTCAATTCCTACTATTAGCTCACACTTTCGCTATTTATATCTTGTTCAAATTTTCAATCGTTAATAAAATACTTATTATTCATCCAATCAAGCTCAAATAAATTTTTTAAAACTTGTAGTGGATGACACTTGATGTTAATCCACTTTTTTTCAAATATTAATTCATTAATTAAATTAAATTAATTAATTTTCAATAATGGAGAGAGCCCCCTTCTTGATCAAGGTATTTTAAGACGGAGAGAACCCTCTTCTTGACCATGAAAATCAAGTTTTTCAGAAAATGCAGTTAAAGATTTCGCATGAGTTTCAAAGCACATTTTAAAATAAATAAATACTTTCGGATCCACTAGCTTCAAAACTTGAGACTTCTACTACATTATTCCTCACATATTTTTGCATTTAATTCTTTCAGATAATTTTTTCTATAACATGGAATGTCCCCGAGAACCGTCGATTCTACGTTCGAAGACAATCTTTTAAAAACTCCATTTCTGACAATTTTTTTAAAAAAAAATTCAGTATAATATAACACTAAAAGAAGAAAATGATGGCGAAACACTTCTTAACTAAGGTATGTTTTATAAAACGTAAGAATTTCGGTGAAAATTTAAGCATTTTTGAAAACTTAGTAAATTTTAAAAGAATTTTAAGCTGTATATATAAAAAAAATTCTTAATAAATCCTTCATCTTTTTTATCATATGTATGTAACGTACTCATGAGTGTAATGAATTGAAAACTAATCATTATATTGAAATGCAAGAAAGTTACAGGCAATTATATAATCTTACATTTAAAATTTCAAAAATATGAGATGTAATTCTTTATAAAAAAAAGCTATAAATCAACAAATAACATGCTTAGAAGAAAATCTTTAGTTCATTACACTCTAGACATCATAAAATGCTTAAGTGGAAAAATGTGTGGCGATTTAAGTGAAAACGTTTGAGTTATCATACACTGTGTTTACTGTATTGAATAAAAATCACGTTTTCCAGAAAATGCACTTAAAGATTTCACATGAGTTTCAAAGTACATTTAAAAAAATTAAATAATTTTCCTTATTAAAAAATATGTAAGTAAAGATAAATGACAAATTTTTAGTTGTTAGCTTGATGTGAATTTAAAGTATGTGAATATTTTTCTGGAAATGCTTTGAAACTGAAAAAGAACCAAAATACTTTATTACTTGCCGTGTTCAGCTATTTTTGGGACATTTTGATTTTCTTAATTACAACACATTTCCTTAGTTCTATTATTTTCTTGTGTTCTCATAATAGTATTTAAATTGCATTTAAAATAAACTGTTATAGTTAATAAATGTGCATGATATTGTAAATTAAGGCATATTTTATCACAAACATACCTCAGCTTTAACTTCCTTAATACACAAATAAGCCATCTTTTTTATTAATTAAAAATATAATCCTTAAGATATAACCACCCTAAATATTTTTATAGTCAACTCGCAGAATATAGAGTAAAATTTATAGTTTGGTAGTGTACAAGGTTCGCACACTCCTTGGAATTTCCAAGGACTCTGGCACCACTATTAATGATAAGAAAATTTACATTTAAATTTTAAAACACAGAATTTGCAATCACGGCCTTTATTCGCAGATTATTCAATATTTTTCTGCAGTGAAATACTTTGAAAGTACTGTAAAAATTTTGTGGTAAAACTGTGCGAACCCTGAGTGTAGAACATTTATGTTTAAAAATTTAAAGAAATTTTAGATCAAACTGCAGCTTTAAAAAATGATATGTCAAGCACTATACTGGCTGTGTAAAAATAGGTGTTCTTCAACGCAGAACAGCAGTCATTCTAAAAAACAAAAAAGGGTAATTTCGAAAATACAAAAAAGAAAACGAAAGAAAAGCATAACCGCTTACCAGTTTTTAATGTTATATATCGAAGTCATCAGTACACAAATTAGTGTCTCTAAAAAGGCTAAAGAACTGAATGTGTTATGAACTTATACCGCTCAGATTCATGAAATTTAAATTAGATAATGATTTCAGATTACCTGTTAGTCAAACTGTTTCCAATACAACAATAACAAAAATATCCTAATTTTTATGTGATGCACGGCAGCATACCGCTTCGCTAACTATGTCCCTTTCCTTCTTTATAAATCTATATCATAAAGCAAAAATTCAAATTCTTTTCTTGCAAAATTCTTCATTTTCTTCAAGGAGCAACTGACAAATTATTTTATAATTCCCAGTTACCTTAGTTATTTGTATTGTAATTCTCCGTATATATATCTCGTCTCTCGTCGCACAAGCACAATGTTTGTGTTTTTCTGTGGTCTCAGGCGAAAGGATATGAATGATTAACACGCTAGCCAAAAAATGTGAAATAATTTCGCTGTGAAAAAAATATATACTTATTATGAAAAACCTTGAAATAGAATACATATAATTACAAAATACTTCCTCAATTAAAAAAAATAATAATCTATATAATTTTTTGACCAAATGAAGAAATGTGAAATATTAAAATGTAATTTTTTTTTATTAGATGTAAATCTCCAACTGGGCGAAAAATGTCCGGACCAGGATTCGAACCCGACACCTCCTGGCTGAAGCCGCCAGTGCTCTGCCATATGAGCTATCCCGGACCATTCTGGTCGAACTTTTTCACCCAGCTAACCTTGATGATTACAGCATCTGGTCTGAAACCTGGTTCAGCTCAACAGAATAAATCTCAGGTAATGGAACTCCAGAAATCGCTGGATACGAAATTACACTAGATTAATATTAACACAATTATTCTAATTGGTAAACAAATCATATTAGATGTAAATCTCCAACTGGGCGGTAATCATCAAGGTTAGCTGGGTGAAAAAGTTCGACCAGAATCGTCCGGGATAGCTCAGATGGCAGAGCACTGGCGGCTTCAGCCAGGAGGTCCCGGGTTCGAATCCTGGTCCGGACATTTTTCGCCCAGTTGGAGATTTACATCTAATATGATTTGTTTACCAATTAGAATAATTGTGTTAATATTAATCTAGTGTAACTTTTTTTCATGACAAAAAGAATATATAAATAGAAAATTGATTTAATATACAGGGTGGCTATAATTAACCTTCCCCTATAAACAGCATCCTACAGATCAAACGGGTGAACGGAATGCAATGAAATTTGGTACATAGGCTATACACGAAATACGCTTACGAAATTTCGAAAAAAAAATAGTTCCAAAATGTCCACCAGATGGCGCTTTTTCAGGAAAAAACATTAAATTTAACACAATAAACGGCCAAAACAGTCGTTTTTACATTTCATTACTCATAATTCTTGTTCTGGATTGTTAATATTGTTTTTGTATTCCGTTTTGGTCGTTTATTGTGTTAAATTTAATATTTTTCCGGAAAAAGCGCCATCTGGTGAACATTTTGGAAATAAATTTGTTTTCGAAATTCCGTGAGCGCATCTTGCGTATAGTCTATATACCAAATTTCATTGCATTCCGCTCACCCGTTTGCGCTCTAAGATGCTGTTTGTAGGGGAAGTTTAATTATAACCACCCTGTATATACATTAAATATTTAAAAAACGTAATAAACTATTTTTGTATTTAAATAAAGAAGAATCTAAATAATTTGCCTATAATAATTGCCTATAGTCAGTTGTGTTAACTGTGACCTAGAATACCTTAATTTTGTGAAAGCCGCTTTGCATTTGTTTTCATCTGAACGTGTAATCCGCGATTATATACAGTCCCATTTTTAAAGCGGACTATATAAGAAATAAGAGTTTTCCTAAAATCCGGGAAGCTTTATCCGCTTCATCTAAAACCGATTCATATTATAGATTAGTTTTTAAAAAATCGTCCGTTCCATTTCGGAGGGGGAAAAAAGACAAACTTACATGCTCCATATTACTTAAAAAATGGGTTTACAGAACTCAAAATATACTGCACGTAGAAATGTAGAAATTTAGGAATAGGATTAGACAGCAGATATAAGGGTGTTTTTAAAAAAATCAGAACAATATGCAGTGCTGCCAGATTGAGGAGTTTTTTTAATTCAGATTACTTGACTGTCACCACTTTTTTAAAATAGTATAATTCGCATTATTTTTCAGAATTTTGAATCTATTTTTAAATAGGCCGAATATTTCAATTTAAAAGAAACGGTGACAATCAGCAACCTGGGGACAAAAAAGTCCCCAATCTGGCAGCACTGACAATATGAGATATATTTGCTGAGTTATTAAATGGCGGCTTTTCGCGTTTCTTTTTATCTCCAGTTAGCTGTATATATGAGTTACAACATTCTACGATTTTGGGCTTAAAAATGCGTCACACAGGATAGTATCGTCTCCCATGATTTTAGTTTGTCGACTATGCAGCCCCGACATTACGCCGTTTGTTTTAATTTTGTGGAGAAAAAAATCTCCTAAAGAGGAAAAAATCGTAAATTCTGGTCCTCGAAACCGCTTTTCTGTGGATTAGTACTGGGCAGTTAGTGTATATGCAAAAATCTAATGTTAATATAAGTTTTATTATATACAATGAAAGATGGAAGTGACACCTCTTGATATATTTACTCTATGCTAGAATGCAGTTTAAAAACGTTATCGAAATCAAACAAAGTTTCGGAATACGAAAGTGAAAGGAAAAGAAAGATTACTCATGAATTATTGGAGTTTATTCGTTTTCATTCCAAGCATACACGACACCCACGCAGTTTTCTTTTTTCAAAACGTAGGATAAAGAATTCGAGGGAATTCAATCGGGCACGTTATCCTAAAATATGATACTTTTTCGAGAAAGTTCTATAAATAGATTGCCGTAAATTCTAGGATACTGGAAATTGCGAGAGTATCGTATTATTTGAGATAACTTTAAAAAAATAATAATAAAAATAAGAGTAATGCTGTTAGAGTAGAATAAAAATAATAAAAATATACAAATGGATGAAATATGCAAATAAAAGGGGATCACAGAGATTTCTCTGAACAGAACTACACTATAATCTGTTCTTGTTAATTTACTGAAAATGAATGTAAATTGCTAAAAATTAAAATTTATACGTAAACAACATAATTTTTAATAACAGTACTTTTTGTCTAATTTTTGATGCTGCGTTTTTCTGTTTCGTAGAATAACAATAATTCTTATTGTTTATTCATTTTTTTAAAGATAATAATCTCTACATAATAATTCCAAAAATATGAATACTTTTTTTTAATTAACGAAGTAATTTTTATTATGGTAAAAATTAACGGATAGGGATTGATTCTAAAACCGTTCTTTTTATCTGGTATATTCAAAGGGAATTCCGCAATTTTTTTAAACTAAAAATATACTTTTTGTTTTGCAAAAATCAAATACAAATCTTATTTAATTTTTAGATTAGATTATAATTTTAAAACACGAACCTAATGTAAACACAAAATGACTATAGTTATTAAAATAAGGGGCCATCTTCTAGCTGATTTGAACTATTGTAAAGTATTCGTGTAAACAGGAATTATATTATATCAACTTGTTCACCTAAATGAACTAAATTTCGCATCGCTAAGAATATATATATATACTCGGGGTATTACATTCGGGCACGTTTTCCTGAAATATTATGCCATTTTCGGGAAAGTTTCATTAATAATTTCCGTAAATTATAGAATGCAGAAAACTGTGTGATTTTGTTTTTTTTTTAATTGGAAGGGATGTTGCAAGATTAAGATAAAACATACACGAAAGAATATAACATGTAAATATAAATGTGTTTAAACAGATTTCATGTAGCACGCAGAATTAAGTAGTATTTAGTGTATATGCAAAAATCTAATGTTAATATAAGGTTTATTATATACAATGAAAAATGGAAGTGTGAACTCTTGATATATTTACTCTATGCTAGAAATCAGTTTAAAAACATTATCGAAATCAAACAAAATTTCGGGATACGAAAGTGAAAAGCAAAGAAAGGTTACTCATGTATTATTGGAATTTATTCTTTTTCATTCCACGCATAGACGACACCCACGCAGTTTTTTTTTTCAAAACGTGGGATAAAGAAGTCGAAGGAATTCAATCGGGCACGTTATCCTGAAATATGATACTTTTCCGAGAAAGTTCTATAAATAGATTGCCGTAAATTGTAGGATACTGGAAATTGCGAGGAGTATCGTATTATTTGGGAAAACATTTAAAAAAATTTTGAGAGTAATGTTACTAGAGTAGAATAAAAATAAAAAAAAGTACACAAATGAATGAAATATGTAAATAAAAAAGGGATAAAAAATGTTTATCTGAACAGTACTACACTATAGTCTGTTTTTATAAATTTGCAGATAATGAAAGTATATTGTTAAAGTAAAAAATATATAAATAAACAAAATAATTTTAAAAGGAACATTTTGTCTAATTTCCATTACACTACGTTATTCGTTTCGTAGAATAATAATAACTCTTATTACTTATTCATTCAAAAATGAATAATAATCAATAGATTCCAAAAATATGAATACTTTTTTTATTAACGAAGTAATTTTTATTATCGTAAAAATAAACACATAGTGATTAAATTTGAATTTTTTTTATTCTAATTTTTTTTTCATTTTTTATTCATGCTTTAGTTCTTTGTGGAAAACCACCAGAACGAGCCTATTCCTTCGAAATCTACTCGTTGACATCCATTAAATACAAACTCCTTTGCTAAAAGACAGGTTAATAATAAATATATTAAATTTAAAAAATCAAAAAACCCGACTGCGTAAAAAGCGAACTAATTAATTATTTCTCATCAATTTGGAACTATTTTTTATATTACTTACCTTTTTTTTATTTACTTGTATTGATGACTTTTAAGTTGTGTTTAATTGTTAGTTCCTATCTACAAACACTGTTTTGATGAGGCCTATAGATGTCTATTATGAAGGTTAGAGTTACAGTAAAGGTAGAGATCCAAAGTACACAACTTCCAGGTTGTGTAATATTTTAACAGAGCTTCTGACTGCAAAATGGTCAATGAAACATCGTCTTCATTTTAAAAGACCTATCGAATGATATGCCACTCAATAGGGTACGTAAAAATTTTTTTCGTCTCTAGCGCCATTTTGTATTTTACGGCCCCCATTTTGAATTTATAAAAACAAAACCTATCCTATAACCATCGGACGGTTAAGACGAATCGATAGAGATCACATTCATTAAAATCCATCCAGGCGCTGGGATGTTTCGAGGGTATAAAGAAATCCACATACCCAGATACGCCTGAAACACATAACCCTTCTTTTCAGTCGGGTAAAAAAATGATAATTTGTGGAAAGTCTCTTTTCATTGAGCAGTTTTTAGACAGCAACTAAATACCAGCTCACTCTCCCGCCGATATCTTTCTGAAATTTCACGATTTTTGACTTGCCTTCTTTTTTTTTTTTTTTTTTTTTTTTTTTTTGAGTTGCTCCACAGAGTTTGCTATTAAATCACGAGAAAAATATTTCATACAGCTGCTCATATTTCAATATACAGTAGAACCTCGATGATTCGAAGTAATTGGGACCAACCCTCTTTCGGAAAATCGAAACTTTCGGATAATCGAGAATGCTTCAATTTTAAGATTATTAAGGAGAAATATATGCAATATTTGTTATTATGGTAACAAGTGCTTAATTAAAATAAAGCAATAGCAAAATAGAAAAAGAATAAATTATCTAAATTTTAATTTTAAAATTAAGTACCTTTTACACATATCACAAGAGTTTGAAAAAATGTTCTGTTTGTCGCAGTTTCAATTGCCTTTGCTTTGAAACTCTATCACGGAGTTTTTTAATATTATTAGTTCACCAGTATCACAGTTTTCCTTCTTCTCCAGTCATCCCAAACCTTTTGCAAAACATTCAAAAACTTCAGAATTGCTACTTTGTTTGTTTTCTTCGTTCCACTCCGCAGCTTACGGGAGCTCAAGTTAAATTCGAAGGAAGTCTAAGAAAGGGATCGAAAATATTTATATGTAATCGTAGTTTGAAAAGAAACGTTTGCACAGAAGAAATATGATAGTTAAAAAAAAGTTTCAAAATGGATTTTGGACACAAAAAATGTGATAGTAAAAAAAAAAAAAAAAAGCTTTAAAAATGGATTTCGGTTAACCGAGAGTAGTTTCGGTTAAAAGAGTTTCGGATAAAAGATGTTCTACTGTATTTACATTTCAATTGGATTATATTATTTCTACTACATTTTGCCAAATTTTTTGAAACTGAGGTAAAATTTCATAGAAAACCCTGCATGATATAAACAAAAAACATAGAAAAATTTTTTAAACTTTTTTTAAAAAATCGATCTATCTCCTTGAATATACGTGTTATTTTTACACAAATGAATACACATATTGTACAATATCCTCATATTCATAAATCAAACACTTTGTGCGAATTTTACTACAAAAGCTAAAATCTTTAACAAAGATTTTACGCACAAATACGTACAGATACGACACAACATTTCCATACGATCGTTTCGAGGATTCCCGGATCCCCTTCCTCAGTGATAAGAAAAAAAAACTTTTGAAAAACGAAAACTTTTTGCTGCAGTTTTGCCCCCTCATTATAAGTCCAATCACCCCCCCCACACACACACACACACATCAAAAACATGCAGCTTTCAATGCTCTTATTTTCCGTGCGCGTAAAATTTGTTCAAATTCAGAGTTATTTAATAGTGAAATTAACTATATAAAAGCAGTTGCCATCGATCGTGGATTTAGCTTGAATATCATTAACCGTATTTTATATAAACCTCCGATAATCACTTATTTTGATCCAGCAAATAAAGAATTTAAAAATGTGATTGTCTTTCCTTATTTTCCTAAAATCAGTACACAAATTTCTCGTATTCTCAATAGGTTTAGTTTCAAAGTTTTTTCTTCTCCAACCAATAAAATTTCTTTCTCCAATCTCAAAGATCCTATTGACGACCGTAAAACCTGGGGCATTTATAGAAATTTTTTGTGAGTGCGGCCTCTCTTACATTGGGCAGATGAAACGTGCACTTAGAATTAGGCTGAAAGAACACCAGAATTACATTAGAAAGCAGGAATTTGAGAAATATATAATAGCGAAACATTGTTGTAATTCCAACCACCAGTTTAATTATCCAGAGGCTAAAATTATTCAAAACTGTAACTCAGTTTTTGATCTAGACTTTTACGAAGCTCACTATATTCATAAACATACTTCTTCCTTGGTGAATAATATGACCAGCACCCCTTTTCTCTCGCCAGTGTGGAGGAATCCTGCGCAGTGACCCCTTTTTTTCAGTTGATTCTGGTCCATTACGTCATTTCTTTAATAAACTCTTGTTTTTGCCTTTTGAATCAGTCCATAAGCCAGTACGCGAGGCAATAACCGAGGGGCTCTTTGAACCCATTTTAATTTTCCCCCCCTCACTGAGTAAGGGGATCCGGGAATCCTCGAAACGATCGTATGGAAATTTTGTGCCGCATCTGTACGTATTTGTGCGTAAAATCGTTGTTAAAGATTTTAGCTTTCGTATCCTCATATTCGTAAGCGATAGCGATAGATCATTTCGTGCATTTTATTTTACAGGGTGATCCAAAATATTATTATTTTTCTTTGGTTTTTTTGTTGGCTCCCTAATCGTTCTTCTGATAAAATCGCCATTGATAAATATGAAGTCAAGTATATTCTTCATAATTCTGAAGTTCCTGAAAAATCCCACAAGTATACATTTAAATATTCGACAAAATACCTAAAATTAAAAATGTCCGGTGATTAATGGCTACATAGTAATATTTCTCATGTCAACATTCCTTTTCCTATATACATACAAAACGTATAATGATGAATGGGGTTTCGAGAATGATTGCGAAAGGTTTTTGAACATGATTTTGACATTGTACACTAATATTTTGTTGCCACAACTGTTGTTTGATTGAAAAAATTGCAGTTAATTATAAATTAATGAAATATGTATCAAAAAATAAACTCGATTGCAGCTTAGATTGTAATGCGATCAAAACTGCTTTAGATCGCAGTTTAGATTACGATCTAAACTGCGATCGCAATCTTAGATTGCAGTGCGAAAGCTTCTCTCGGATCTACTGGTACTCCTGCTAATGCTGTAGCTGACATTTAAGGAATATTAAAAAAGAAATAAATAAAATGATTTTAAAAGTAACCTTTTGGGAATTTTTCTTGATGCGCGTAAACTTACGTAAACAATAGAAATTGTTATTTATTCATAAAATATACGTAGTGTGTTTTGTATGATAATCAAGGAATATAAGAAGATATATTTAGCAACACAATTTTTGCTTCGTAAAAATTAATGTTTTTTCAAGAAACTTCAAATTCTATTTTCAATACGGCAGAAACTCTAGTTATACTGGAATGAAATCTATATTTGGAATCTTGTTTATACATCGACTTAGTGTTCTAAAATTGGCTGAACTTTTTAAAAATTCCATAACAAATAAAGAAGATTTTCTTTTTCTAGCACTGTGTATACAGATTGTACTGAAATGGTCAGAATGGTTTTAAAATTCCATAACAAAAAAAAAAGATCCCTTTTCCCCTTTCACCCCCCCCCCCCCCCACACACACACACACTAGGATTGGACATACAGATTGTCCTAAAATGGGCTGGATGATTTTGAAATTCCGTAACAAGTAAACAAGATCACTTTTATTTCCAGAACTGTACATACAGATTGTCCTACAATGGACTGAATGTTTTTGACTTTCAATGCCAAATAAACAGGAACTGCAATTGAAATTATTCTTGCGGGAGATCAGTGAGTGAAATAGGGAATTTTCTTACTACTAGTTGACCCGCCCGGCGTTGCCCGGTCAGAAGCTGTGCCGGACTGTCACTGAAAAATATAACACTGGAGTAGACTTCATTAAAAAAAAAAAAAAAAAAAAAAAAAAAAAAAAAAAAAAAAACTGAATAATATTTATTTGGTACAGACGTCATATGCACACCACGCTAATATAACTATATATCCACAGTTATGCCCCGGAACGTTTAAATCAGTAATTTGGATTTCAGAAGCAACGCGTTCGCCTATGTGACGGTTATTAAGTCTATTTTGGCGATCGCTTATGCTCTGTGTTTGACGCCTTAAATACTTCTTAATGACTTCTTAATGCGGCTTCTTGTTCACTTTCAAGCATTCGCCGATATCTTTTACGGGCATTTGTAACAATATTGTGAAGTTCCATGATTGCAGCGAAAGAGAGAAAGTAAATAAACGCGACGCGAAACGTAAATAAACTGGATTTACCTCTGCTGGCTTAAATCCTGCCCATAGACTTCTTAAAATCCTGCCAAAATGACTTTCACAATAACCAATAAGATGCGATTCTTGGGCGTTGCCATTAAACCCTAACAAATAATCGCGATTTCTGTGCCACGTACGTTAGCGTAATATATATATATAGATGCTTTCATTTTTTCATTTTCGACTATCGTCGAGGCATTGCACGGAGATGTCTCAAACTGTCAGAACGTTCAAATTGACGTATACAATAGGACAGGAATGACGAACTTATGGCACGCGTGTCGAGCTTGGTACGTAAGAAAATTTCTCTGGAACGCGAAAAAACTTATAAATTATATTTACTTTATGGAGAACAATCCATTTTATGTTTTTTTTACAAAAAGTGCAGTTTTGTGTAACAGTTATATAATTTACTTAAAAATAATCCGTTACTTTTGAATGAATTAAGGTATTATAAATCTCAACGAAAGCGCCCTGTAGCGTCATTTTCTTGCCAAACCATTCAACATATAGTGTTTTCCAAATCATTTTGCTTCTCTGTCAGATTTCAAAGGTTTCATTTTTGAAAGTTGAATTTTAAGAGATAGTTTTCATAGTAATATATCTAATTGTCATTCTTCTACTTCAGATTAGATTTTATTTTATTTAGGTTTATGATTTTGAGTTAGGTTTTAATTTTGAAAATTGAATTATAATTGTTAGTGTAAATAATTATCTATCTATTGAACCTGCTTCTACCTCAAGAACTAAAAATGATGTGATTCGGAAGTATACAATAAAAGAAAAACCCATTTATAGATTATTAATACGGAATTCGATGCTATGAGTAAATACAGCATAACAAATAAGTTAGGAATGGAATTTAGTATAAGTGTAAAAATATTTAAGTAAAAATTATATCAAAATTAGTTATTGATTTTATATAAGCTAAAATGTTTCTGGCACGTTAGAATGCTGGTATATAAAAACTTTGAAATTTTTGGCACGCATCCTTAAAAAGGTTCGCCATCCCTGCAACAAAATCTAAGTTTCCGGAGTGGTTAAATTTCATTCACAACTGTATTACAGTTTGAGACACACATGTTAGGTTGAGTGCAGAAGTGCAGAGCCATCTATCGGTTGTATCTGGAACTAAAACAAAGTAACTTTAATTCACAGATTTACCTACTTCAAGAATAACTTTAATAGTTGTTACTGTATGCTTGATATTGAATTTTCAAAACGTTCAGTTCATTTTAGCGCAATCTTTATTTATATTCTTGTAAAAATAAAATTGATCACCTCCTATTAACTTTGCCGCAAATCATCCTATAAAAATTTGACTGGTAATAAACAATTCATAATAACGTGTATTAATCATAAATTTTGCTTAGGAGGTTGTGTACACATAGAAAATGCAACAAACTTAAAAAATTTTAATACTAAAAGCTAATTTTGACATCGTATTTAAATTTGTCGATACATTTTACCTCCAAATACAAAGCAGGAAGTCATTGAGTTATGTAGTTTAGAAATTACGAAGGCTTAAAGTAGGGAACTCCTAATTCTAAATTCATTTTTAATCGTTGCAAATCAGATTACAATTCCGGGAGTTTTTTTTTTTTCTTTTTCTTATACAAACTCAAAAACTACTTGACGGAAAGCGCTGTAATGTTGAATTCAAAGCTTCTAGAGATCGAAAATGTTTGAGGTTACAATTCTAATTTTTTTCTAATATTAATTTCAAAATAGATATAGTTTTGTCACCAGCAAAAGAATGAGGTAGGGTAGAGATGCGTAAATTCATTCAACTAAAAATCAAAACAGTTTTCAAAAAAATGTAAAATACAATTATGACCGTCGAATTTTTCAGAAAATTTATTCATAATACGTATTTTCTTTTTTTTTTTAGAAATTTTATTATGGATGCAGTTTTTTAAAAGAATTTTTCTGGTTTATACCTTATTTAAGATTTTTTTTTTTTTTTTTTTTTTTTTTTGGTGGTGGTGGTGGTGGTGAGGGGGTGGGGGGGGGGGGGTTAAGTCTTTTTCTGTTATTTATTGTATGAGTCACAGTTAATGCAACATTATAAAACATAAAAGTGAAATCTATGATTTTGCAAACCCCTTTTCGCTGGCATATCCAAGTTTTTAGCATTTTACTTAAAAACTGTTTATTTGACAATTTTTGATATATCCCTCGTATTTGGATGTCTGAAATAAATCCTTATGCCTTAGTTTGCGGCACTTTCAAACACAGTTTGAGGGTTCGAAAAGCCATTCCGTCATTTGTCTTGCCGACCGTTTTAGCACACACTGTCTCAAGAACTGTCAGTGTTGACAAAAGAAAGCACGGTAAATGGATTTCAACGACTCGAAGCGATTTTTTGACAGAATCACTTTCCCGCTGAAAACATAAGTCTGTTTTCATTTTTCTGTCGAAGCAGTTCTTGTGAAAAATACCGTTTCTCGGAAAGGTGACAAATTGGGGTTAATGCATTTGGCAGAACACTCAATTTATCGCTGTTTTATAAATATTTACGTTTGTGTAAAATAATATAGAATTGAAATGTAAAATAATATTGATCCCTTTCATTTCTTTACATTAATTAGATATCCAATTTTTCACACTTTATAACATAATTGAAAAGTGTTTATGAATTCGGTTTGTTTGTCCGTCTGTCCACGCTCTAACTCCCGTAAATATATTTGTATTTCCATGTAATTGATACACGCTATTGAGGGTCACCAACGCATGTTCGGTATTCAATATGAAGTATGTGGCATAAATAGTTCATTTACAAGGACACTCAAAAGAATTCCGTTACATTATGGTCAATGGGGAAAAATCGTTTGCAGTGTATTTTAATGACATTCCGCTATTTCAAATATATTTCAATTTCTATAAATCACTGAATTTCACTACAAGATGATTACCATACACTGCAAATTCCCAACACACATTGAGATCACACTTTGAACTCTTTGATTTAAAAAAAGTGTTCCAGTTACCTTAATGTGTACTGAAATGTGTTCCGAATATGCTCAGCTATGAAGAAAGTGTTCCGAAAGTGTTCTGCTCAGGATATTTGTTAAATCTAAAATTGAGAACATATTTGAGAACAAATTGTGAGTACATTTGGGCACACTTGTGAAATCACGCGTTACCAAAAGTGTTCAAAAAGTGCTCGAGAAAGTGTGCTAAAAAAATAAGAGTTCTCAGAAGTATTCCAAAAACTCTTCCAAAAGGTGCACTTCAAAGTGTTCTAAAAAGGTGACAAAATAAGTATTCTAAAAAGTGTATAAAGATTTGCTGTGTACTATAGGGCATTCGTAACATTTATTGTTCATTTACAGGGACATGCAAAGAAAATCGGTTACAATACTGTGTTTGAGAAATAATTGCTGAAAGTGCGTTTTCAATTTCGGTATGCGCTTTTAAATTTAAATAACTTTTTGCATGTTACTCGTTGTATATGAATTCTGTACCTTGTATACAGGGCTGCACAAAAGAATTCACGTACCCTTCTCCTTATTAGCGGAAACTGTTGAAGGGAATTTTTAACTGCGGTATGTATTTCCTTTCTAAACTAAATTTTTGAATGCCTATAGTTTATAGATACAAATCTATCTATATATCCTCCTCAAAGAATTGGGATAATTTGCCGACTGTAAATGGGAATTGCTGAAATTGGGTATTCAAACGTGTTATGCGTTTCCAAATGGTTCAATTAAGACATCCCATTTCAACTTATTAAATGATGAAGTTTGTTAGATTATTCTGAATGTGTTCGAAAGTGTTTCATAATCGATGCTTGACGCATATTTTTTCTTTCTTGTTCTAAATCAAATTAATGTCTGGTATTTTTTTTTCACGCGCAGTATAAAATACAATTTATATTATAAAGCTCACATATGCCCATCGTTAACGTCAAGTTTAACAGTTACACTAAGTGTCGCATCATGCGATATCGCTTTCGCTTTAATGACATAGATCTTCTCTTTTAAATATTGCATAATTTTAATGATTGCTTTATTAAACAGAAGAAAAATAATTCCATTTGTCCAAAAAAGTAAAAGAAAGCAATTGTTTTAAATTAGTTAAGCGTAATTACGTATCCAACGTTTATTATTATTATCCATTAAGAAAGATAGCACGTCAAAAATGACGGACATAAACGTTTAAGTATTTCCTGTTTACATCTTGAAATACTTAAATATAGTTGTCAATGAGAAAAAAACGATTCTATTAAATACAGTCCACAGTAGAAAATGTTTGTCCTTGTGACTTGTTTATCGTCATTGCAAATGACGGTATAACTTGAAATTTCATTCATTACTCATTCATTACAAATAACATAAGTATATTTTTTAGGACATGCTTTCGTTGACTTTCACAAAAATGTAAAAAAAAAAAAATTCAATGCATTAAAAAGTAAAAAATAATTTTTGGGCTAGAAAAAGCATTTTTTTATTTTCTCATGTCCAGGGAAAAAATGAAAGAGTGGTCGCCAATGCAATCTAACTTTTGTGTAATTTTTTATGATATTATATTATATACGTATGTATATACAGGGTGGTCATAAAAAAACTTTGCCGATATATGGAACTCTAGCGGCCGGTCCGTTTAACCGATCGAGATGATATTTCAGATATAGTTATTCAGAGGTATGAGCTCGGGATTCCGTGAACGGCATCAAATTGGCGCCCACGGTTCGGTTATAAGAACATACACTCAAAATTTTCAAATGGCAACGACCATTTTTTTTTTTTTTTTTTTTTTTTGGCGCTAAATGCTCAGCGCATGCGAAAACCCTAAATGGCGCTCGAACGGTACGTGCATCGCAATAAATGGACGCGCTATGCACGCACAAAAAACAACTCAGCGAACGGCCAAAAACTTTACGAAGTTGTAGCAATCAATGATGCTGTCCAACCGGAATTGTAAGGGACACACAGAGACTTTGATTTTATATAAATAGATTACGCTATCGTACGTGGCACAGAAATCGCGATTATTTCTTAATTGTTTAATGGGAACGCTCGAATGAAACGCATCTCATTGGTTATTGAACGGCATTTAATACATCTCCATATCTATAAGAGGGTTACTATAGGGGGGGACCCTGTTCTGTCGACAAATGCCGCCAAATTTGTCGCCAACTTGGCGATATATCACAAAATTTGGCGACCAAAATAAGTCGCCAAAAGTGGTGCCAACTTGGCGATATCTCTAATATTTCGCCAGATTCCCATAGACTTCCATTGTAAACCTACAGGGTTTACTTGCTTACAGAAAATCAACAAATTGAGATTGTTTAATACAACAAAACTAATATTAGCTTAAGGGATTATATTAATTATATTTAAGGGAGTCCAAGTAAATTAAATTATGAATAAAAGTAACATGATACAATGCTTAGCATGCTCTATAATAGCATGCAAATAAAGTTAATGTTACTATAACGCGGTTTTGGATCAACAAAATAAATGAATATTTGCAAACTTTAACGATTTAACATACTAGCTACAACTAAGCCCATCTTATTTCAGCACAGAATTCGTGATTAAATAAGGCAAATTTCGAAATGATGACTATTCGGATTAATATTTGGAAATAATGAAAAAAAAGGTGGAAGTTGGCTGCTATGTATATGACAAAATATTTTCTCTTTAAAAAGATGCACTTTTACTGAAATAATGTTTTTTACGCTGATTCGTTAAGGTATTAATTTCCCATTGCGTCATTTGATAACAAGATGTGCATAATTAGTGAAACAAGTCTTATTAAATCTAAGGGTGTGTAAATTTATGTTAAATCATGTTCAGTACCGTAATAAAAATTACAATCTTTTCGAAATATTAAAAAATAAGATTACTACAACCTTAACAACGACTATTAATCTCACAAGATTGTTCAGCTTGGCCAGAATTTTTTGTTACCATACTTTTTGAAACATCATGTATACAGAAATAAATTTAATGTTACTATAACGCGGTTTCCGAACAAAGAAATAAATGCCCTCTTTTTTAAAGAAAATTCCCAGTAATAGAAACAATTTTTCCTTTTAAAGATAGATTTGTTAACATATTTCTTTTCCAGTGAGTCATTTCATAAGAAGACGTTCTTAATTAGCGAAGAAAAAAGTTCCTGAAGAAAAATAAGGATGAGTAAATATGCGTTCAATCGTACTCAGTACCTTACAAAAAATATTTAGAATATTTTCGTAACGTTTGAGAAAGATAATTCTTTACAACTTCAACAACGACGATTAATGTCACCAGGCTGTTGAGGTTTACCATGTCTTTTGTTACCATACTTTTTTAAACACCCTGTATATAGAAATAAAGTTAATGTTACTACAACGCGGTTTTGGAACAAGGAAATAAATTTCAATTTTCTACATTCTTCTATCAATGCAAAAAGAAATTATTAGACTGAAAAAAAATTCGACTTGCGGTTTTCGTTAGATTTATACGTTTTAGAAGGTCTTGAACACGATTCGATTGTTTTTAGAAAATATCTGTGAGCGAGTCTGTGTGTCTGTCTATAAGGTGACACAAATTTTGTGGGCACTTTAACTCACGAACTATCTCGTAGAATAGGATGAAGTTTCATATAGAGATCTATCTTTATGTGAACTGATGCAGATTAGTTTTTGAGCAAAATCTTCCAAGAGGGGATGCCGCAAATCGATGATTTGTTCGATTTATGTGATGGTTATATCTCTAGTTTATGTGCGTAGAATTCAGCAAAACATCCAATTTAGAATTCTTATGATAGGAATAGATTTACATTCAATATGATTGTGGTCATCTAAGAGTGCAAAAATTCGATGATTTGCTGAAAATATGTAATGTTTATATCATCAGTGTAAGTGCACAGAATTCACGCTTAGCATCCTAATAGTGGGAATGCATTGTGTGAAAAACATATTTTCTAAATCGATGTATTTTTTTGTGCTATAAAAGTCCTTTAATTTATTTGATTTATATAGAAGAATGTTTTGTGATAGCCAGAACATATTAGTTTTTCTTTTTAAGAACATTTCTTGTAAGAAAATCAAATGTTTTTACTTCCTTCTATTTTCAATAGAAGAAAGTATTGTAATCGAATTTTTTTTTACTTTCGGTTTTCGACGGTTTTACACGTTTTAGAAGTCAGAGATTCCCCAAAAAATGTTTTTACAAAATGTCCGTCTATCCGTGTGTCGCCATTGTACCATCGAAAAGTGTATGAAGTTATGCATAGAATTGAACTAAATTTTTTGTGTGTGTTTTTGTCTATAGCCAGCAGGTCCTCCCTGAATTTGAAAAAATTCCGACGGAAGGGGGCGCTGTAAAAGCGATGTCTGTGCCATTTTCATTATTGTACCAACGAGAAGTGTATGAAGTTATGCATACTAATGAACATATTTTTGTGTGTATGTTTTTGGCTATGGCCAACAGGTCCTCCTTCGATTTGGAAATATTTCGCCGGAAGAGGTCGTTCTAATAGCAATGTCTGTGCCATTTTTATTATAGTACCATCAATAAGTGTATGAAATGCATAGAATTGAACAATTTTTTGTGTATGTATTTGGTTGTGGCCAGCAGTTTCTACTTGAATTTGTAAATATTCTTTCTAGAAGGGGTTGCTGTAATAGCGATTTTTAAGAAATTTTTTTTTATTTTACCGCCGAAAAGAGTAAGTAGTTATGCATAAATTGAATCAAATTTTTTGTACATGTTTTGGCTATGTCCCGCAGGTTCTCCTTGAATTTAGAAATATTCTGCCAGAAAGGGGCACTGTAATAGCGATTTTTGCATATTTTTCTCGGTTTGACGGAATTCTGTTATCCATCGGCGACGGGAACACGCCTCCTGCTAAGCTGGCTAGTTGCAAACTGCTGATGTAAAACAGAATAACGAAAAATTCTTGATTTTATTAAATATCATGATCGAGATTAACTCGTTTTTACTCCGATTAATTGAGTGAAGCAGAAATTTAAGATGAAAATCAAAGTTGGTATAGTATTGAACTAATAACATTGCAGTATTAACATCTGTTGCTAAGATGTATGAGATAAAAGAAAGTTTTGGGATTAGCACATCCAACTAGTTTTAAGACAGATTTATTAGCAGATTTTTTTCCAACGTGTCATTTGATAACAAGACGCGCATAAATAGCTAATAAAAGAGTCTCTGAAGACAATCAAAGGTTTGTAAATCTATGTTCAATCGTGTTCATTACATTTTAAAAAATCGAACTAATAATATTGCAGTATTAGCATCTGTAACTACATTTGAATTATTAAGATGTATGAGATAAAAGAAAGTTTTGGGATTAGCACATCCAACTAGTTTTAAGACAGATTTATTAACAGATTTTTTTCCAGCGTGTCATTTGATAACAAGACGCGATAAATAGCTAATAAAAGAGTCTCTGAAGAAAAGCAAAGGTGAGTAAATCTATGCTCAATCGTGTTCATTACATTTAAAAAAATCGAACTAATAATATTGCAGTATTAACATCTGTAACTACATTTGAATTATTAAGATGTATCCTTCTATATATATATAAAAAAAGTTTTGATTTGGAAATGGACCAATGAAAATCTGCGTAGATATTCCCGGCAAATCGGTATCCAATTTGAATGCTTAAGTATGGCCTTTCTTCGTTTGTATTAAAAAAAAACTGTTGCATACAAAAATATGAAAATCGGTAGTATTATACAGAAATGTTGGATAAATACGCTGATGCAGACAGTTTTCAAATCGAAGAATTATTTTAAGAGATATTTAATGCCAAAGTTGGACAAAATCGTCCCATTAAAAAAGTTTTAGAGGAATAAAAACTGTACATAGGAATTAAATAATTTTTAGATCATTTTATGCGTCAGAATTTCCCGGTGTGCAGACTGCATTTGGTTTTTTAATTTTACTCATTTTTTGAGGTTTTATTTCTATTTTAAATTCAAATTTTCAGCATTTCGAGAGATATTTTTTGCAGTTTTTAGAAAATTGTATTAATTTAAACTGTTGCCAACTGTATAAACAGCGCAAACAATAATGTTTGCTTCAAATTAAAAATTTATTTTACACGTGACATTATAACACGTGACATATAAACAGAAAATATAAAAAGCAGGAACTCATTGAAAATTACGTCATAAAAACTATATTCACACGCGAATTTTAAAAGAGAAAGAATATTGTAAAATATTAAATTCATTAACATGCGTTAGAAGTCTTAAATAGGAGAATTTACGTCACATTACACTTATTACGTAAAATGAACAAAAAATAATATTGCAAAAGAGTTTAAATTTAAAAATTGCGCGAGACATTTATTTAATATTTTAAGATGATCATATTTTAATTCTAACAAAAATATTTTTACGTGAATATTAAAAAGAGAAAGAAAAGTTTGGTGAAAATTACGCCAGATTCAAATTATAATTCAATCTTCCGAAATCTTTTTAAAGCCGATAAAATTAGTGTGCTGTTAGAGTCTGCGGTGTCTGTCGAGCGTAGCTCGTAGGGAGCAGAACCCCCTAGTGAGATAAAAGAAAGTTTTGGGATTAGCATATCCAACTATTTTTAAGAAAGATTTAGGGGACGCTGATTAATGTCCCCATGATATATGCCCCCATACGTCATTTTGACGTCACAAGAAATGGGGATATAAATACAGTGCTGGATTATTTCACTTTTCACGAAATCCTGATTAATGTCCCCATGATATATGCCCCCACATCTGAAAGGGAAACAAATCCAGTGCTAGAGAAATTTCCTTTCGTTGAGAACCTGATTAACGTCCCCATGATTTAAGTCCCCATACGTCATTATTTTGACGTCACAAAAATGGGGGCACAAATCCAGTGCTCGAGCATTTCACTGTTGACGAAATCCTGATTAACATCCCCATGATATATGCCCCCATATCAGAAGGGGACATAAATCCAGTAATGGATAATTTTCCTTTCATTGAGAGCCTGATTAATGTCCCCATGATTTATGCCCCCATACGTCATTTTGACGTCACAAAAAATGGGGGCACTAATCCAGTGCTGGAGTGTTTTACTTTCGACGAAATCCTGATTAACATCCCCATGATATGTGTCCCCATACGTCATTTTGATGACGTCACACTAGATAGGGACTTAAATCAGGGGGCATAAATCCAGTGCTAGAGCATTTTATTTTCTCAAGAATTCCTGATTTACGACCCCATGATATATGTCCCCATACGTCATTTTTATGTTACAACAAAAGGAATTCAGATTCCATTTAGGATAGACCACTTGAAATCTGCACTACCGGAATTTTCAGGTCCTGGCCCGGCCCGGTGCAAAAATTTAAAGTTCGACCGGGGAAATTTTTGTGTTAAAAGAATTTAACCTTGTGTAATTACGTGTCCAGCGTTTTCAGGCGTTTCTATTATGTGCGATTAAATTTTGTTGAGCTGATCATAATTATCAGCCCATATGTTATAATTAGTAAGGTAACTGGGTGAATTAGTAATTTCAGCTTCTCCAGTATGGCATAATTGGTAGAGCACTGGTGGCTTCAGCCAGGGTATTCCTAGTTCGAATCCTAGTCTGGTCATTTTTCGCCCTGTTCTAAAAATTAAATCTCATATGATTTATTTACCAATTATAATAATTGTGTTAAAAAGTCAATCTTGAGTAATTACGTGTCCACCGTTTTCTGTGTTTCCATTACCTGCGATTTTATTCTGTTGAGCTGATTCATAAATATCACACCAGATTTATAACCAGTAAAGTTAACTGGCTGAATTATCTTGCTGAGAAAGAAAAGTTTGCGCAAAAGAAAATAAGTACTCTTCCTATTTTATTTAAGCCTGTTCTCAGATCCAAAAGGACAAATTTATGACATAAGTTTTAATTTGTTTTTGTTCGGAAATGCATAAAACTAGCAGGTGTTGTTGTTTAGAAATAATGTAATCAAACTGCGTTTTCCGGTTTTTTTTTTTTTTGCAAACGCAATAGATCTTTCAGAAAATAGTGTCAAAGTGGGCGTTTGAACCTAATTTCCTTGTGAAAGAAGAATAACCACCCAAGGGAGGGTGAAAAACGTCTTTGTTATGCGATCAAAATTGCTTATAACTCAATAGGTAATTTATTTATCAAAAAATGGAAAACACAGTTCGATTTCAAATCGCTTCCATAGTCAGGCCTTCCAATTTTATATCTTTCCGTTAAAAAATGAATTTGTAAATGTGTTAAAACGTTTTGCTTTTGTTAAGCAGAACAGTTGAGAACAGCCTTAACGTAATCGTTGGAATTATACCTTAAGGTGGTTCTCAAACGCGAAACTTTGACACATTTTCTGACAAATTTTAACTGCAAAGGCATAAAATTGACAAGCCTAACTATTGAAGGGATTTGGAATAGAATAGCTTTTTCCATTTTTGTAAAATAAATTATTTGTCGACATACAAGATAATCTTGTCATGGTTTCGGGTTTTTCTTCTTTCCCGTGATGTCGCTTCCGAAATTCTTTTCAAAATGCTACCTTTAACAGTATATTCTCGTAGATATATTGCCTTTATCAAAAAATTGATAACGCCATTCGATTACATAGTTTCTGAATGACAACACCTGCCAATCTTATGCGTTTCAAAATAGAAATGAATTCAGAAATGTGTCAGAAACTAGCTCTTTTGGATTTTAGAAAAGCTTTAATAAATGAGAGAGAAATATTTTCACAAATCTACTTCAAAATCAATTTATTATACAGCTTCAAAGTTATGATGTTTCTAAACCTCCTTTTTTTCCTTTTATTCTAAACTACATTAATTTTTTAATGAATCCTTATTTGAATGTTGAAACGTATATAAGAATGTAGGTAATTATTATGTTGCTATTGTATATTTTCTGTCTTGCAAACACATCGTAATTTTCAAATATATATCGTAAATTTATCCCATAAATATGTATGCAGTTTACTTTAAAGGAATCTTAATTGTATGTTAAGAAAAATCTGAATTTTTTGTAGAAATTTTTACTGATTCCTGTTTGGAAATTCCGGCCAGTGCAGACCTCAACCAGGGTCCCTCTCCAATTGAGGTCTTGTTAGGGGCTCCGAGTCTCTCTATAAAATTTGAAATAACCTTCCCTTTGCATATTTTGGTTCTAGATTTCTTTTTAAATGTTTAACCCCTTGAGGGGCGGTGGGATATAATATATCCCACTTAATTTTAATTCCGAAATGCCACATTGACACACAGAATTTTGAAATAAAATTTTGCATTTATACTGTATTTGAAGAAAAGCTTTTACTTATTTTCAAATAAAATTGTTTCTAAATCCTGCCGTAAACCTGTCATTTCAAAATTTTAAGAAGAAAAGTACTTTACCCCTGAAAGGGTTAATCGTGAGAAGGAAGTGGGTATTAACTTTATTTATTACAAAGTTTATAATAACTGTCGGGGAATGTATAGATTTAGTGAAAGTAACCGTGAACGAAAACCATAAATATTTAAAATATTGTAAAGGATATATCTTCCAAAATAAAAAATAATTATGCATATTAAATGTGAAAGTAGTAGTATTTTTCATACATTTTAGTATCTATATTATATTATTCTTCTATGATATATACGATTTAAAAATATAAAGTTTATTAGTTCAGCAGACTGTGCGAACAGGAAAGTGCACCTGGGCAAAAGTTTAAATTTGTCGACCCCAATCTTCGACTTCTCTCTGTGACAAATGGCACAAAACTGGCGCAGTGCACAAACAGAAATAAATTCTGTTGAATACATATTTCGCGCTTATTTTGGAACTTTAAAATTTTTAATTCAGAAATTTCAAATAAGAAAAAAAAATAAATAAATTTGCAGTTATATTATGGAAAAGCGGATCTGCGAAATGGTTGTGGAAAAAATGCATCTAACAATACTGTATAACAGTTGGCAAGAAAATTGTACTTAGTCAGTAATTTGTTTTTGGATGTGGGGTAATGGTCGTTGCAATAACTTTGAAATGTAAAAAGTATGTACTTTCATTGGGGAAAAATTCCCTATACCTATCTACATATATATATAACAAGTAAGAAAAATCATGCGTACAGCATAGATTATGAAACACTTTCCAACACTCCCTGAAAGCTTTAACGAAACTTCGTTACTTAGGAAAATAAGGTAAATAAGATAAATAAATAAACATTAAAAATCTGATTTCAGTAGTTATCGCCCATAGCCAAATATGTATTCCAATTCTTTTGAACAATATTCGATCTGTATGTTGATATATATACTAATGGGAAAATTTAGTTTAGCAAGCAAATGCATAACAGGTTGAAATTCATCTTTCAGCAATTTATACTAATAGATGGAAACATACTTGAATACTTTTGTACAGCCCTGTAGTTTACCTAGTACCTTTATTACATGCCACTATTTAGCTAAAATTTAATTCAAACTAAAACACGCTTAAAACTACTGAAATTACATTTCCAGAAATTATCACCCATAGACGGCCATATATCCAACTCTTTGCGTGGCCCTGTATATTATTTTATCTATATTCTACAAATATTTCTTAGTACACTAAATTCAGTTCAGCGTAAAAATGTATAACTCCTTTAAAACCCACCATTAAGCAATTTATGCTCATACTCAGTAACCTTTACGAATTCATTTCTGTAGCTCTGTATATGAATTATACATTTATACGCACTTTATAGTATGCATAAATATAGTGAACAAGTAGGTAAGTGTGTTCACAGATCGCACAGAGTGTTTCGTTTAATATTCCTTTCAAAACACTTTATCCTTTTGAAAAATCTCTTAGTTCCACATTTCGCAACCAGGAGCGCACTCTATTCTAAACTAACCTCTATCCGAACGAAACTCCGTTTTATATACTATTTGTAGATATATTAGTCGAGGGGATTGGGCCGATAGCACCCGAGATAAGTAGGCGCACCTGGCGGTAAAAAGTGGAACTAAAATATGTAAGGCTATGGTGCATAATATGAAAGAATGGTCAAAGGGGTGTCGGCAAAAGTTGGAAAAGTGCTCCCCGGGTGAAAAGGGCGGAGGTCAGAAAAATTGCTTAAAATACACAAGTTAGAGCCTGGTAGAGTAAATAATATAAGACTTTTTGAAAATTTTATGATTTGCCGTGTGGTCTGAGGTATTCAGCTATACGTATGGAAAAATTCATGTATCCAACTTAATTAGGGGCTCTCTTAGAAAGAATTGCTTAAAATACATATGTGGTAGCTCAAAGGGTTAAACGTTAAACGTAAGACTTTTTCAAGACTTTAAGATTTGTCGCCTGGCCTCAGGTGTTCTGCTATAAGTATGCAAAATTTCAAATCTCCAATTTAATAAGGGGCTCAGTTAGAAAGAATTGCTTAAAATACGCATGTGGGAGCCCAAAGGGTTAAATGTATGATTTTTTCAAAATTTTATGATTTGTCGTATGATATGTGGTGTTTATAAGTATGCAAAAGTTCACGCCTCCAACCTAAATAGGGCCTCACTTAGCAAGAATTGTTTAATATACACATGTGGGAGCTCAAAGGGTTAAATGTACGGCTTTTTCAAAATTTTATGGTTTGTCATTTGATGTGAGGTGTTCAGCTATAAGTATGCAAAATCTCACGCCTCCAACCTAAATAGGTGCTCACTTAGAAAGAATTGTTTAAAATATACATGTGGGAGCCCAAAGGGTTAAATGTACGACTTTTTCAAAATTTTATGATTTATCGTTTGATATGAGGTGTTTCGCTATAAGTATGTAAAATTTCACGCCTCCAACCTAATTAGGGGCTCACTTAGAAAGAATTGTTTAAAATACACATGTGGGAGCCCAAAGGGTTATATGTACGACTTTTTCAAAATTTTACGATTTTTCGTATGATGTGTGGTGTTCAGCTATAAGTATGCAAAATTTCAAGTCTCCAACATGTATAGTTTCTGAGAATGGGCTCTGTGGCAGACGGACAGAGGAGCGAGACGAATAGGGTTTCGACAGATAAACGAAACCCTAAAAAAGCGCATATCATAATTAAAAATGCATTTCGAGCAATCATTGCTAATATACAGTAATTCGGATACAATATAGTATCTGAAATCTTTTCAAATACACCGCAAACTATTTCCCCTATACCATTATGAACGGAATTCTTTTGTGTGGCCCTGTAAATGAACAATAACTATTCTTTGCATCGTATATTCAACAGAATACATATTTTAGTGGGCTTCTTAAATGAATATCAATTTTACTATGTTTGAAAGAGAGGAACACCATTAAAAATCATTTGAAGCGATTTTTTCCCATTGGCCGTAATGTAACGGAAAACTTTACTGTCCTTGTAAATGAACTAAACATGCTACAAACTTCATTTGAAATAGGGAACGTGCTATGGTAGAGGTCACTAACATCCAAAAATTTAAGAGCGATCCGAGAATATTTACGAGAGCTAGAGCGTGGACAGACGGACAGACGGGTAGACAAACCGAAGTCATAAACACTTTTCAACTATGTTGGAAAGTGTTCATTATTTATAGTATACATTAAAAAAGAAGAAAAATGAGATTGGTAGTATACATTTGACGCCCCCCTCGATTTCCGCGCACGGGGCAACCACCTATTTCGCCCTCCCCCCTTTCACACTATCCTGTAGCTAAGTATTAGAGTATACGTTGGGCCGTAGTTAGTACGTTACATATACGTTCGTAAAAGTTTTTTTTTTTTTTTTTTTTTTTTTTTAAATAAGATATGAGAAATTTTGATGAAAACGCTTAGAGATGCATTTGTATATTTAAAATATCTCTTCGAGAAATTAATAATTTTAACTTCTTTTTTTTCTGTTTTCACTTCTTACAGAATGTTTTTTTTTCTTCGTTATAAAAATATTTCTAAAATATATACTTAATTTTATAGGAAATTTTACTCACAGCTTATCAAATTTTAACGTACAAAATATGGAATTAAGCAGATATTTTAGAAATATTTTGAGAACTAAGAAAAAAAGAGACTTCCTTTAAGAAGCATACACAAAATAGCAAGTTAAAATTATTATTTTTCTCAGGAGATATGTTAAATATACGAATGCACCCATAGGTTTAACAGTAGTGACTGAAATTCGGACGCTGAGTATGACTAAAAGCCTTAAAACTCTGTTCGTCTCATGCTTTTGTTTCGTGCCAAGCAGGGATCTCTCTTACTTTTAATGAACGTTAGCAATTTGACTAATCAAAAATAAAAAACTGTAGCCAAATGAAAAAAATGTTAGCAAAATAGATTCGTCGTGAAAAACTGAAAAATCGATCTTTGATCTCTTAATCTAACTTTCTTTCAATATACTCTAAAATAAACTACTTTTTTGAAACATCTTATACATCAGTTATTCATCTAAATTCAACGATGGGCAACATAAACTATTAAAAAAAAAGTTCTTTTTAATGTCTTGTGCAATCAAGGAAAAATTCCCAAACCCGATTTTACTCATTAAAATCTTATGAAACAAAACTTTATGACCGAAGTTTACTCAGGATTTTAAGATATTACATATAGTGAATCCTGAAAAATCTTAAATATAAACAATAAAATATATATTGCATTTAAAAAATATATTTTTTCCAGAATTCTATGGCTTTTCATTGAAGACCATACTTCAAAGGCAGATTGAAAACTGTACTAATGATTCGATGCCATTGAACATGATAATCGGCAACAATCGTTCAGTAACGCTAATAATCTGTCGCCTGTACTGACACACACTCACAAAAAAAATGAGTAATCATTAAACATTCGCAATCAGGCGAATGTAATCGTTCCTTTACTCGCCAAATGAAGCATTTTGTTGCGATTTGGTGCAATGGCGAGTGGCAACGAGAACCCTGGTGATAAGAGATTAAAAGTTCTTTAAACGACGCTTGTTGCGAATGGGTTAATAGTCTAAAATGCTTGTTATGATATTCTAACTGATGATAACACTGTATTATTATTTATGAAATATAATAGACACACATTAAGTAAAAGTACTTACAATTTTTTTATATTAAAATATCTATATTAATAAAAAAGAAGGGTTTCTTGTCCGTGTGTCTTCTGCGTGTTTGTTTGTTTGTTGACGACGGTTAGGGAAATCTATCGCACGTAGAGGTCTACAAATTTGGATAAGGATACACATAGACAGATTCAAATGAACCTGAGGCTGAGATTTTTCATTTTGTGATAATTAGCATAATTAGTCTTTCCTTGGACAATTTCGTGGAAAAAAATGTCCTTTGCACAAGCCTCTTGTTATGCGCGTGATTTTATCAGAGATTTATTCAATCCAAGCAACAAAACGAAAAGGATTTGCACATAATTGTGAAAATTAAAGATTTTAATGAAAAATTCTTTCAAATTATGCAGTTTTAAGTATAATTATGAAAGTAATTTTCAAAGAATCTGCGATTGAAGAGATGCTATGGTCATCTCTTGCACACATGAGCTAAACAGACCGGGACTTCAGATTAAAATGGAATCTGACCCACTACACACATCCATACCTGATTGGGTTCGAACCAAGTAAGCTCTTGTTCAGTAACCAGTTCGCCAATCGACAGACAAGCAAGTGGCTTGAATCTGGGAAAAGTACTTTGAACGATGTATCATTTCATCACAGGAAATCAATGTGTCTTTATTTCTCATTCTGAAAAGAAGTTTTAAGTCTATTGCATAAAACTTTTGACTCTGAATTAAACAGAAAAAAACTGCAGGAAAATAACTGTTTTCTCAAACTTTACTTTTTATAGACAACGGACGGGGGGGGGGGGGGACCTTTTCCACCTATTTTTAAGGAAGGGGGATCGAATCGTTAACCTATCTTATGCTGCTTGGACATATCGGGCATTTCTCCGCGCTCTCACAATAAAAATATCCTTTCCACTAAATTCATTTTTTGTGCATGAAATTTATACCTCAGCATCAATATAATTTTTGATAGAAAGTGAAGAATAGAGCTGTGTATGGGCCCGAGTTATCATGATTATGGGCCCAAGTCGTTTTTTCACGATCGTAAATCTAGATCAGAAAAAAAAACTGTCTTCAAGTGAGTTTAGGGAAAATTGGGAAGCAACTTTAATACCACGCTTCAATTTTTGTGCAAGCAGCAAACATGAGTATGACGATTTTATTTTCCATCAGGTTCAGTAGGTATAGGAATATGATCAAGAGATTTTGGGAGAAGGCAGCTGATTTTGAATATCATTTTTAATTTTGTGTATATGGGGAATCTCATGTATAATGAAGTTATACGTAAGTTTGATATTTTAAAGGATAATAAAAATATACTAAAGTATTTCTGTTTTTCGAGTTTTTCTTTCCTCTCATAATATGGGTTAAGTTTAACCTCACTCACCAGGAATACAAGCAGAAATTGGAGGCCCCGAACAGAGGTCAGGTGGGCCCTCTGTATCTACTGTATTTACTATATGCATATACTTAAACGGTTCCTCACGGGGCCTTTTTCAGCTTAGGGCACCGATACAACTCTCCGCCCTATCGCCTCTGATCATGTCCCTGTTACTGGCATAATAATATTCTAGCCAAAATGATCTTTTGGTTTTTCATATAAGGCGTCATAAGTGAGTAACACAGAGGGCCCCAAGAATCTCTATACTTTGGGCCTCTAATTTTTTAAATCAAGTCTTGATGACTACATCATACTGACTTTAATATGGTAATGAAAATAATTATTTTGTGTACATTCGAAATCTTTATTTTTACTTATTTCTTAGGTAATTTTCTTTATATGTATGTACTCATAACTTTTGTAAAATCAAAAATTTCAGTTCTTTTATTCTTGTTTTCTTTTCTGTTATGCTTGTATCTATACTTTGCAACAGATATAGTTAATAAGAACGTAAGGATAATAATAATAATAAATAAAAAACAGAAACAAAAGTTTGTACAGAATAAGCATAAATATAACAAGTATTATGTACCAGCAATTTAGAAAAAAAAAATCCCAATTAGACATTCACTGAAAGCTTATTACCTGATAATACCTGAATACCCGCGGAGCAAGGGAGGTAAGAGGAAACAATACTTTTGCGACATTGCCTCAAGGCGTAGGCATAGCTCCCTATGATCTGGTCATTTTTCAGGAAGGCAGGAAGTTGCGGGCTATTTGTACTATGGTAACGTGAGTAGTAACGTGATCAACTATTTTACAGCTTTTAGTTCTCTCAGTGGGGAGGTTTCCTGTGATTTTTGTTGGAAATCTTTTAAACTACGCTTCTAAGAAATGTATTTCAGATTGCAAAGGAAAAAAGTATGAGCAAGATAAGATTTGGAATAGTATAAAATTCCTGTACTTTTTCATCGGAAACCGAGCCCCTTTCGTCCCGGGCTCCTGGGAAGTTGCTCTCTGTGTCGCCCCCCCCCCCCCCCGTCTCACCCGCCTTGAATAAAATTATAAATATTATTTAGTAATTAGGTACAGAAATTATAAAAACTGCAAATTAGTAGTTTCATTAGTTAATAGCATACAATAACATTATATACATTAATATTTTGCAATAATTATGTAAAACCATATTAAATACCAGTGATATTTTTATATATTAAAATTATTAATAACTGAATTTAATATTTAATTGCTAACACTACTTAAAATTAATAATTATTAAACAATTAACTCTCTAATTAGGAACGTAATATACATTTTTATGCTTTAATTACTAAAATGATAATTAATAATTTAGTATTCATTCTAGAAAAAAACGAAACAGGATGCTAGTTCAAAAAACAGCACTATTCCATGAGGAAATATATTAGTAGTAATGTGTTTAGTAATGATATAAGGAAAAAAAAGTGTCTAATTTTTTAGTATGATAAATAATGTGTCATTAATTTTTAATAATTTTATTAATTACAAATTGAAAAATACAATTAAATAACAACATGCTTTAATAACATCCTGTTTTTTTTTTCTTTTCTTTTCTTTTTTTTTTTTAAAGAAATAAAGTCCTATTATTTTTGCAATGTCTTGGGCACACGGATTTAGAAATACTGTGGAATGGGAAAGTTTTTTTTACAAGAAATCTCTGGCTACAACTACAGGTGAATTTCACTATTTCTTAAAAAGTCAGGGTGCATTTTCCCAATTTCAAAAGGGGCAGGGCACATTTTGCTAATTTCAAAAGGGGCCCTTAAAAAGTGTCCTAGAGGAAAAAGTAAGTAAATTAGAAAATTAATAAAACCTGCAAATAAGTAATTTCATTAGTAGCACAAATAATAAAATTATATAGAATAATTATATATAAATAATAAAATAACAAATAATATTGTATGCAACTCGTTTTACATTTGTACTTGAAAAAATTACTGTTAATCATCTAAATCTAAACTTACACAAATGTATGTGTATGCTAACCAAAAAAAATATGAAAATGAGTTAAATCTATTCTTACACAGAGTAAGTATAAGAATATCCGAAATCCTCAAAATATTAAATAATAGCAATATTACATCCCAGCGGGAAATATTAGCTTTCAATGGTTCATTTTTAAGAAAAAAGTTTTGCTACCTTTTCAATACTTTTTTTTTTTTTTTTTTGCCGTATATGAGTTACAAAGTAAAAAAGAAAAAAAAAAAGAACAAAAAAAAAGTCAACCTATACTGAAGAAGCTCTTGTTGTGCTTAACTTTTGTATACTAATTAGTTCTTTTTCTCTTATACATTCTTTTACAATAACTGTTGAGCAGATGTCATTCTTTCATTCTTCTTTTGCTCCAATATTTGCTGTAAATTTATTATTGCAAATGAGAATAAGAAAAAAAAAAGATTCTAGCTATTTTATTCTTTTACTTGCAGAAATTTATTATACTGCTATGCTTATTTTATATAAACGAATGAATTATTTGATTACTTAAAGAAAATTATGACATTGCAAATTATATATTTAAATATTTTAAATGAAATGTTTTTTTATGTCATATAAAACTATCCTTTTTAGAAACTTATCGTACTTATTTTTGTATAATACTCAGAAATTAAGCTTAGAAGCAAATATTTAAAGCCCTTTTTTTGTTGTTTATTACTAAGTCAAAATACCTGTAGAAACTTTCCAAATTATATTCATCTTAGATTTTAATTCCTTTTTATGTCATTTTAGACATTTAGAAAATTTATTATTTTAATCAATGATTTAAGGGGACAAGTAACCTTAAAATCCTTAAAAATAATTTTTTTTATTTTTTGTAAATTTCACCTAATTATTATTCAAGGGTACTTTATATGCATTATAGCATGCATTTATCACAAAAAAAAAATTAAAAAAAAATTATTTTTATGAAAAAAATGTAATTTTACGCTTCGTCTTAGAAATCTTCGAAATGTCGCTTGCGCATTCCATATCAATGAAAATCCCCAATATTTTTTAGAAAAGTCTGTTTTATATATATAAATAAAATAGAGCATCGAATTTTATATATTTCAATTTAAAGGTAAAAAAAAAAAAAAAAAAAAAAAAAAAAAAAAAAAAAAATTGAAATTTTTTCGAAAAAATTTCAAAAATTTTCATTTTTTTTCTTTTTTTTAACTTTTAAATTCAAATATATAAAATTCGATGCTCTATTTTATTTATATATATAAACCAAACTTTTATTAAAAATATTGGGGATTTTCATTGATATGGAACACGCAGGGGGCATTTCGAAGATTTCTAAGACGACACGTAAAATTCCATTTTTTTCATAAAAATAATTTTTTTTACAAATTTTTTTTGTGATAAATGCATGCCATAATGCATATAATGTACCTTTGAGTAATATTTAAGATAAAATTTACAAAAAATAAAAAAAAATTGAAAAACTTTGAAATTTTTTCGAAAAAATTTCAAAATTTGTAATTTTTTTTTAACCATTAAATTCAAATATATAAAATTCGATGCTCTATTTTATTTATATATATAAATCAAATTTAAAAAAAATATTGGGGATTTTCATTGATATGGAATGCATAGGGGGCATTTCGAAGATTTCTAAGACGACGCGTAAAATTCCATTTTTTTCACAAAAATAATTTTTTTTTTTTTTATTTTTTTTTGTGATAAATGCATGCCATAATACATATAATGTCCCCTTGAATAATATTTAAGATGAAATTTACAAAAAATAAAAAAAAAAATGAAAAATTTGGAAATTTTTTCGAAAATTTTTTTAAAATTTTCATTTTTTTTTTTTTTACCTTTAAATTCAAATATATAAAATTCGATGCTCTATTTTATTTATATATATAAAACAGACTTTTATAAAAAATATTGGGGATTTTCATTGATATGGAATGCGCAAGCGACATTTCGAAGATTTCTAAGACGACACGTAAAATTCCATTTTTTTCTCAAAAATAAATTTTTTTTTTTAATTTTTTTTGTGATTAATGCATGCTATAATGCATATAATGTACCCTTGAATAATATTTAAGGTGAAATTTACAAAAAATAAAAAAAAATTATTTTAAGGTCCCTTGTCCCCTTAAAAGAAAATCAGTTGATTAAAATCATGATTTAATCGCTAATTTAAATGAACTGATAAAAATCGCTGACATCCTAGAAAAGTATTTAGGAATACATTCTCATACTCTCATAGAAAGTATATACATATTGAGGTTTACCATGGCACGTTCGGTGTTGGAAATGAACTGTGTGTCATTTATATTTCGTTTACAGAGACGCTCAATATAATTCCACTACATTACGGTCTATGGGAAATAATCGTTTTAGTGCATTTTAGCGATGTTATAATATTTTTAACATACTGAAATTGATATATAACAAGGAAGTACATTACAAAATGTCTACTATAAAATATGGTGCGCATAGTATTTGTCATTCATTTACAGGTACACACAAGAATGGAATATCGTTCATTTTTGGAACCTCACAAAATAATTAGGTTACAGTACTGTCTATGAGGAATAATTGCTGAAAATGAGTTTTCAATTGCAGTATGTTTTCTTACATTTAGCACTTTTTTTTTAAATATTACTTTTTCTGTATAAACTATATAGATCATGTACAGGGCTGCAGAAAAGAACTCCATTACATTATGGTCTATAGGTAAAATTCGTTTGCAGTGTATTTTAATTACGCTATACTATTTCAAACGTAATGAAACTGACATACACGACAGATGCGCACTACACATTGCTTACTGTAGAATATGGTGTGGTGTGCATAGCATTTATCTTCTTCTTTTTTTTTTTTTATACGGTGACGAACAAATGTATTCAGTTACAGTAGTGTCTATGAGCAATAAGTGCTGATATTGCGTTTTCAATTGTGGCATGCTTTTTAAAATTTATCCATTTTTTTTTCCATGTCATTTGGTGTGTCTACATTTTATAAACATTATGCAAGGCTGCACAAAATAATTCAAGTACATTTTCGGATTTTGGTGGAAGCTGATTAAGGGGATTTTTCAACTGTGAAAAACCCTTTGAAAAATCGTTTCCAAGCTGAAATAAATGTTTACATACTGTGTAATATATATATATATATATATATATATATATGTACAGTGTTTAATTTTCGCCGGAGCTTACCGAAGAACAGCTCTGGTACTTCTTAGCTTTTAGTGATATTTAAATGTTGGTAGGAATTCACCTCAGCTCATAGATATTGCGCTTTGGAGCCCTGCGAAACAGCGTTTCCAAAATGCGGAAGCCTAAATTACATTTTCCTGTTCCTCCGATTTACAATCCGTTGAGTCTTTCTTCCAAAGGCCTTACATATTTGATGTAGCGTGTCGCACACATAGAAGCATGCTTCTATCTAGTGCTCGCAAATCTACACTCAATGGTTTTCTGTCTCAGTTGTTTTCAAATGGCGACGAGGAATGCCGGAATTATTCGCAACTGTATCCGCCGTCTTTACTTGTGGTTGTGTATTGTTTACTCACTACTTTTTGGTCATGTTTGTAAAATATTTTTAAAGATCAACTTTTTAGTTACTCGCGGTGTTTAATTTGCATTGAAGCTCATAGGAACAGCTCCAGTATTTCTTAATTTTTAACCAATATTTAAATGTTAATCGGAATTTTAAACCCACCATAGTTTGTAAATAATGCTAACAGAAGCCCTGAGTGTTGTGTGAATATAAATTAATGGGATTTTTGAAAATTTCCCACTCCCTCATTTATTTATTTTTTTTTATCTTTATTTATTAGATTATGTTTTATGTAAAGAAATATTAGATATAGTCAAAATATATTTTATATGTACGAGTGTATATATACATTTTTTTTTCCGAGTGAGAAATTGCTTTAAATTTTGCATACTATTTGAAATTAAAAAATATAGGTACAAGGAGAGGGGAGATTGTTGCAACGAAAGTTTTTATTAGTACAGAAAATTAGAGATCAGGTGCTTTTTTTGTTATAAATTAAGGCCTGTAATCTGTACGTATATATAAATATATATATATATATATATATATATATATATATATACATACAAATAGATAGATAGAAGATAGATATGGGGCATTCTCACAATCTTTTGACTTTCGAGAATAAAAATCTGGTGAAATTAAACTTACTAAAATAACATTTGAATCTGATAGACAAATCCCGTAATGATTCAAAATAAAGAAAAAATGATCAGCAGCGAAATTTTTGTTATTTAACTGTGGTTTAAGTTAAACTTGCGAGTTTAATTTTCCTTACCATTTTACCACTCTTTCTATTTTCTTCTAAATTTTTACTTATAATGAATTTGCATAGTACCCACAAAACATTCAAATAAGAAATAACAACAATGTAGTATTTTTAGTACAAACTTTTGGTATAACATTGTCGGAAAGAAAAGGGGATGGTATAGGAAAAAAGGAACGGTAATGAAAAAAAAAAGGGATGGTAAGGATGGGACGGTAAGGAAAATTACGACTATTTTTAGACAAATCATGTTAAGACTAAGTAGTCACAATGTTCAGTGATTTTTAGAAACAGTTATTTACATTGGATTAAAAATAATAATAATAATTTACCTCGAAAAGTGCAGAAATAAAACTTGGGGACGACGGTAAGACTACCAATAAAGCCACGATGCTTGAAATTGATATTTAAATGCTGATTTAAATTCTGCAGTAAATTTCCTGTCAAAGAATCTTAGACATTCTTTCTCTAGCATACTTCTGCATCAGAAAAAACTTAAAAGAAATTATGTGGCTGCATCTGAAGTGATTTTCTGTATAATTTTAGAAGAGGGACGGTAAGGAATCTAAAACCCAGGGACAGAGTTTAAAAAATAATAACAACCCTAAAAATGTGTGCAGTTTAATTTTTTGCTACAAATTTATATAAAACAATTGTCCCAGTTTCGGAAAAAAATTGCATCGAATTACTTTTATTGAAACAATTTTATACAGATAGTTCCAAACTTAAAAATCAACATCGGGGACACCGGACGGTACAGGAATTTTCCTGGTATTTGGACCCCCAACATCGTCCAAAACTTATTTATCTCGTTAATATTGTTATGCAATCATGTAGTGGGATGTTCCCCATGTATATGATATGAAAGAAAACACAAGAATATGTACTAAAATAAAAATTATTATTCAGGGACTTAAAAGTCAAAAGATTGTGAGAATGCCCCATATATATCATATTCTTGCTGCACAAAAGAAGTCAGATATTTTCTGACTATAGATGGTAATTGCTGAAAAAGGATTCATAAATGCGTTATACATTTTCAAAATTTTTTACTTAGACACCGTCTATCACCTTAATAAAGTGTGAAGTTTTGTTACAGTTACTATGTTCAGTATTCAGTGTTTTATAATTTGAATTTGGCGCATTGTTTTTCTTTCTTTTTTACTTACTACCAACAGTAAATAAATTGAAAACGAAATATGAAAAATTTTGTTAATTGAAATGACAAAACGTGTTTTATTATTTAAGGCTATTTGTATGTTTAAACATCCATCTAAATGCCCAAGATTTTACTCAGGCTCCAAAATAAGATTTGAATACATGTAATATTTAAAAATAAAAATCAGTCATTCACAGTATTTTGGTAAAGTGTCTTTCACGTGATTAACTAACACGTTAAACTATTTAAAAAAAGCAAAAATATAAATAATTAAATCCAACAAAGAAATGTTTCTTTATCATTCCCTTTTTACACTAATTAAGAATAAAAGTTCCCATGGTATTACTAGTAAGAGAAAAAAAATCTCAATTGATACGGCTCGGAAAGAATGAAATACAGGCCCTGTTCGGGACGAATTTCGAGAAAAAATTTAAAGCCTGGGACGTTCTTCGATAAATGAAGTTCAGCTTTGTTCAAATCTTCAGAAAATATCAATACTGCCGAGCCCGGCTCGAATCGTCAAATTAAAAATTATGGCCGGCCAAGTTTAGTGAAAGAAAATTTCTCCGAGCCAAGCTTCGGGACAAGCTCAGTCTAGTGTAGAATTTAGAGTACTGCAGCAGGTCAAGTAACCCGATTGTACCCAACCCGTCCGCCATTAATTGTTTTCGTTGGGTGTTGCGTTCACTTTAAATGTTTCAAGTTACGTTTTGACTCTTTCTGTGTGGAATCCGGGTCAACCTGATTTTTCAAAAATGTCCTAAATAGTTAATAATAATAATAATAATAATAATAATAATAATAATAATAATAATAATAAACTGTGTATGGATATTAATGGGTTTATAATGTATTTAATTTTATACAAAAAAGATAAAACTCATATTAATGATATCATTGTATATTACTTTTCCATAATTGTATTAAAATATGGCTTAATTTTTTCACATCGAGTTCAAATATTTTGGTTTCTAACTTAAACTAAACCAGTTGCTTTATGATTCATTAAGGATCAAAGCCTGTACTAAACTTGTTTTCTTCACCGTGGACCCCGAGGTGATATACAGAAAGAGCCCCGATCAGGTTGTCAGCCTAACGCGGGACCCTCAGTGTTTGCAAGCTTCGTGCACATTTTATTAACCCCGAAGAGATGGAAGGTTGAATAAATCTTGCTTAGCTTGGAACCAAACTCTGGATCTGCTGGGTGGTAATCAGATGTGCTGACTACTACGCCACTGAGGTTTAATATTTTGGTTTCGGATCGACGAAATTAATTTTTGCCGGGTTCTGGTCGAATTTAAGTAGAAATTTCGTGTATATCGGAAAAAATTTTGCTAATTTATTTAGAAATACATGCCCACCACGCCCTTCTTAATTTTTTAGACCTAGATAATAGCCTCCCACACCCTATTTCATAGACTTCTGTTTCTTTAAGACCGGTGGAGAAGTGGGGTGGCTGGATTGGTGACATTCAATATAAGAATTTTCTCTTTTTATTTAACAGCACTATAAATTATAACCGACAAGTTGCAAGCTCCTTCTACGTACATATAGCGCGTTTTGAAATAAAATATGTAACTTTTTTGCACACACACAAAAAAATTTGTTAAAGAAAATAATAATGCATAAGAATTTCATATTTAAAAATGCTTCAAGCATTTCCTAAATGACGCAATTTTAATCAAGCGTGATTCTGTTTCGAATTCCAGAAAATTTAACGCATTCTGTTCCGAAAATTTTAAAAAATCGGTCATCTGTCCGAAAATTCTGAAAAATAAAAAAAATCACTGAAAAATATTGCGAAATTTGACAAATGGTCGCAATAAAAATCGACTTCGTCGTTGTTCGCATAAAAAATCGCTAATTTTGCCAAAGGATAGCGGAAAAAGCGCGAATTTCAAAAAATTACCGAGGAAAAACACGTATTTCGTCAAAGGGCCATTGAAAAAATTGAAATTTCGTCAAAAGATCGCGGAAATAACACAAATTTCGTCAAATGATCGAATAAATAACGCCAATTTCGTCAAATAAATGAAAAAAATATAGGAGTTTCTTCAAAGGATAGTAGAAAAAAAAAAACGCGAATTTCGTAAAATTGTCACGGAAAAAACGCAAATTTCTTAAAAAGGTCATTGAAAAAATGCGAATTTATTCTAAGGATTGCGAAATAAAATGCATATTTCGTCAAATGATCGCGGAAAAAAAATACGGTTTTCGGCAAATGGCAGTTGAAAAAACGCGAATTTTCTTCAAAGGATTACAAGATATTATTTATTGTTTCACTAATTGGTTTATTTCTACTAAATATGCTTATTTTTAAAGGCAGTCACATGATTTTTTATAGTAGCATCGTTCAGAACGGTGTCACATTTTTAAAAATACAGCACAAATGTGACTTATTCAATATAAAAATTTCATAAGTGTTGATACCTCTATTTTCGAATAGTAATTTCAGAAAATATCTTAAATTCTTGCTTAAGACATTTTTAAACTGTAGCATTCTCTACCGTTTTGCGTGTGTTTTTTTGAGGGCGGGATGAGATAAATATTACTTATTTAATACTAAAAATGTCATAAGTATTGATACCACTATTTTAGAATAGTAATTTCAGCAAATATTTGAAATTGATGTTTAAGACCGCCCCTCCCTCGACAAATGTATCTACGGATAAGTTGTACAGACGAGTTTCGTTCAGATACACTTTTGTTAAGAATAGAGTGCGCTCCCTGGTGGTGGAATGTGGAACTGACAGACCACAATTTTATTTAACTTAGGAAATCCAACAAGGCGATCTGTTCAAACTTTAAGATAGTTTATAACACATAATAAAAAGTTTTTAAAAGAATGGCGGGAGAAATTTCGTGGAGTGGGGGGGGGGACGTAAATGTTTTTTTTTAACTTAACTTTTTTACCATTTTATGACGGTTTATTAACGAGTCCTGAGATATAAATGCTACTTATTTAAAATAAAAATGTCAAAAGTTTAGTTAGCGCTATTTTCGAATAGTAATTTCAGTAAGTATCTCAAATTCTTGCTTAAGACCGCCACCCCTCGAGTAATTATATCTACTGATAGGTTGTTTAACGGAGTTTCGTTCAGATACAGTTTTGTTAAGAATAGAGTGTGCTCCCTGGTGTTGGAATGTGGAACTAACAGAACGCGATTTTGTTAAAATTAGGAAATCCAACAAGGCGATCTGTTCAAACTTTAAGATAGTTTATAACACATAATTAAAAGTTTTTAAAAGAACGGCGCGAGAAATTTCGTAGGGAGGGGGGTGGAAGGACGCTAATTTTTTTCTTAACTTAACTTTTTTAACATTTTATGACGGTTTATTGACAGAGTCTTGAGATAAATGCTACCTATTTAATATAAAAATGTCAAAAGTTTAGTAATCATTATTTTCGAATAGTAATTTCAGTAAGTATCTCAGATTCTTGCTTAAGACCGCCACCCCTCGAGTAATTATATCTACTGATAGGTTATTTAACGGAGTTTCGTTCAGATACAGTTTTGTTAAGAATAGAGTGCGCTCCCTGGTGGTGGAATGTGGAACTAACAGAACGCGATTTTGTTAAAATTGGGAAACCTAACAACGCGATCTGTTTTAAATTTTAAGATAGTTTATAAAACATAATAAAAATTATAAAAAATAATGACGCGTCACATTTCGGCGATGGGGAGGGGCGCGAACAAAATTAGGAAATATAACGAGGCGATCTGTTTGAAACTTTTAAGATAGTTTAGGGAAGGTTTACCATAATTTAGAAGGAGTTAAATGGCGATAAATGTACCGGGCGTTTTGAAAAAAAGTGTTTTGAAAGGAATATTAAACGAAACCCTGTGTGCGATCTGTGATCACACTTACCGACTTGTTTTATCCTGATGCCAATTGACAAAACAGCAGAAACAAGTATACATTTCTCTCAAATAAAAATTAATTAATATGCGACTACTAAAAATAGAAATGAAAATAATAATTAAATGACCACGTGTTAAAAATAGGAAATAGGGAAAATTGCGTTAAAAAGTTGTATTTACACGTGAATCATGAAAAAAATAAGAAACTTTGAAAATATTTTAATTATTTTGCGAGAAACGCACTTAATGGGAAAAATTACGTCATATGTAAAATGCCGAAAGGATAAATATCGTCATATGTAAAATGCTTAAAATAATTAAATTATTACGCTTGAAAAACTTTTCATGATTAAAATTTGATCATATATAAAAAGCTCAAATAATGATATTCCAAAACATTTTTAAATTGAAAGTATTTTTTAAACGTGAATTTTAAAAGAGAAAAAAAAACTTTATAATAATGTACATATGAAATGCAATTAATGGCAACAATTACGTCATATTTCAAAACTATTCATTTAAAACGATTTTCTTATGGACATGTGACGTCACACTGGGAATCACTTAGTGTTAAAAAAAAAAAAAAAAAAAAAAAAAAAAGTTGCTAGCAAATTTCTTTTTATATTTTATTCCTTGATGCAGCCTAGAAACATTTAAATTTATGCCCAAAATATTTTCGATTTATTTTGTACGAATTCTTATTCGATAAATACATATCAGAAAAGTCGTATATATGCCTTTGAGGCATTGCGAGTTGTTTGGCGAAACGTTTACTAATTGTACTTCATACGTTTTCAGTATTTTTAACTTTTTATAAATTTTACTTTTTAACTGCAATCAAGTCTGTCTTATTCATTTATTTTATTTAGTCTTTTAAAAGTTTCAAATTCAGACGTTAAATGCATGTATATTGTAAACTCGTACATACTTATTAATAAAAATAAACAGTACTTTTCCATTATGGGGTGCCTTGACCTTTTTTAAAAAGCTTTGCGTAATTCGGGCTCAGAAAATGAGATTTGTTGCCAAATGATATAAACAGCTATTAAAAAAAAAACTAATGAACTTTTATACTTGTTTATAGATGAATTTATTTATATATATAGGGTGATCATGAATTCGTGGTACAAACTTTAAGGGTAGGTACAGGTCACTGTAACAATAATATATTGTATAGTAATCTATGGGCGCAAATGGCACGTTGACGCGGAAACACCAGGGTGGCCAGTTTGCCACCATTTCTCTATTTCGCCAAGGCCTCTATAGTGAAAAAGTACCAAATAAACAATTTAAATTTTTAAAAATAACATGAAAATATGTATGATGGTTCAATAAAATATAAAAAAGATTTTATGCATAAGCTATACCTGTTCCTGAAAATATCGGAAACTAAATCAAAAAGTAAAATATAAGCGTAAAATTTATATAAAAAAAAAGTTTTCAATACCTTAGTTCTGAATGCTATTCCTAAGAAGACGCGGTGTTTTTTAATCTCGATATCAAAGGATGAACATTGTCTATACTCTATAGCATCATTATAAAAGTGCTAGAGACATCAGAATTTTCAACCTTACCCTTTTGTGCAAGCTGATTTTAAAATGTGTAATTGATCTTAATTATCAATCCCAAAAATAGCCGCCAGCTGTCGTGATAGCGATGGATGAGGCCATGGTAAAAGAAAAATACACTATTCAAACGGAAAAGCGTGGCAATCCGATTGCAGAAGATAATCACCATTCGTAATAATATCATTCAATTTTCCGTAACCTGCTAATATTTGTAAAATAGAGCACATTACCATGTTTTTAAAAGCTTCAAAGTCTGAACGGGGGTTGGCGAGCACAGCTCGCAGGGGCTGAGCCCTCTAGTACACGTAAAATTCTACCCAAAATATATATCTAGTCTTCTTTAACCCTTTAATCCCCGCTGCCGTGATGTTCATGGGCTGTGTTTTTTATTCATATTGATTGATTCCCAACAGTTTTGTAAAATAGTGTAACTGGCTTTATTATGGTATCATTTTACCTGTCATTAAATAACATGAACATTTCTTTTTCAAAAAAGTGGTGCCATTAAGCAATTTCAATTTTTAAACCGTAATTTAATGCGACTGTTAAGGGGTTAAAAGAATCGTTAATTGTGTGTTTTGTAAAATTGGATTTTCTGTAGAAATTGAATGGGCCGGATCGGACTTGATTTAATTAATTTTGTCACGAGTCGCGCCTGTCCCGGGCCGAACTTTTAATTTTTACACTGGGCCGAGATCAGGCTGGAAATTTCTGCCCGTGCAGAACTCTAGTGGCCAATCCTGCACGAGCTCTGAATCCCCCTTGTTCTGACGTAAAAATGACGTATGGGGACATATATCATGGGGTCGTAAATCAGGAATTCTTTAGGAAATAAAATGCTCTAGCACTGGATTTATGCCCCCTGATTTAAGTCCCCATCTACTCTGACGTCATCAAAATGACGTAAAGGGATATATATCATGGGGATGTTAATCAGGATTTCGTCGAAAGTAAAATACTCCAGCACTGGATTAGTGCCCCCATTTTTTGTGACGTCAAAATGACGTATGTGGGCATAAATCATGGGGACATTAATCAGGCTCTCAATGAAAGGAAAACTCTCCATTACTGGATTTGTGCCCCCTTCTGATATGGGGGCATATATCATGGGGATGTTAATCAGGATTTCGTCAAAAGTGAAATGCTCGAGCACTGGATTTGTGCCCCCATTTTTTGTGACGTCAAAATAATGACGTATGGGGACTTAAATCATGGGGACGTTAATCAGGCTCTCAACGAAAGAAATTTCTCTAGCATTGGATTTGTGTCCCTTTCAGATATGGGGGCATATATCATGGGGACATTAATCAGGATTTCGTGAAAAGTGAAATGATCCAGCACTGTATTTATATCCCCATTTCTTGTGACGTCAAAATGACGTATGGGGGCACAAATCATGGGGACATTAATCAGGCGCCTCAAGATTTATTAACAGATTTCTTTTCCAGCGTGTCATTTGATAACAAGACGCGCATAAATAGCTAATAAAAGAGTCTCTGAAGACAAGCAACGGTGAGTAAATCTATGCTCAATCGTGTTCATTACCTTAAAAAAAATCACAATCTTTTCGTAACATTTGAAAAATAAAAAATCGTTACAACGTTAACAACGACTCTTAATGTCACCTGGTTGTTCAGCTTGACCATTATTGTTTCTTACCATATTTTTTGATACGTTAAGTATACAGAAATAATATTAATGTTGCTATAACGCAAATTCGGAACAATGCAATAAATGCCTTTTTTTTCTTACCATTAAATGCCCGATTTTTTATTTTGTTTCGAAAAAATTACATATGATTCTCTGAAGGGTTTATTACACAGGAAAAATAATGAAAAAAAAATCAGAGATACATTTTTCATATAATACGTCAATCTTTTCTTCTGTTGCACATCTGCAATACAAGTAAACTGTCATGTGGCTGTTTTACGCTAAAATATTGCAATTTAGTAAATATTTTAATAATTATGTCTCCAAATACCTTATTTTATAAAATTTAACCTTTAACCCTTTAATTCCCATGATCGAATACGTTCTAGAAATTACGTAGTTCAGAGAATTTGACATTACACCAGAAAGTTTCAATGGTTAATTTCGTTTTATTTAAATACTAGCAGGCTATGCCCGCTGCGCTGGTCAATATTTCCAAATGAACCTTGGATTAAACTAAATGGTGAATTTGAACTTGTATTTTAAACAATATGCATCTTCAGCTTGACCTTGCTCATTACTGAAAACGATGCGAACGCCATTGCGATATAATGTTATCTTAAGCGTTGGACAAAATTTAGCAATTAAGAAGTAATTGTTTTAGTTGATTATAAACAGCGCACTTATGGTCGGCTAATGAGACCGTTATGACAACAGGAATTAATACCTCTATAACTAATCAACATATAATGAAATCGTATATACTAACACCATTCCTAAAAGTCATGCAACAGGGCCACTTGTAACAAAATATGTTCTGTAGATTTTTTTAAAAAGGCTAAACTTTCATAATCAGGTTCACTTAATGTTTGAACTTTTACTGTTGCTCTATAACTAAGTACCCTTGAACAATATGTATACACTAAAACCTTTCCAAAATTATTACCTAACTAATTGTGGTATATCCTACGAAAGTATTATAAACAATCGGAATAAAATACAAATTTCCGTTGTAAATATATAGTAGATGTTGATGATGCGATTTTGTGTAATAGAATTCATAGTAAAGTTTTCGCTTCAAACAAAAACGATGCTTTCAACATTAAAGCTAATACACCAGTATGTGAAGTATCCGATTACGGAAGGTTAACTTGAATTCTCATGAGCAACTACTCAAAGAGAAGTGAATATATGGCTTTTGTGATACTTTTATGTCAGCCGGGCGCAGGTAATAAATCAATAAAGATTGTTTTCATAGCATATTCTTATTTTATTATTTTCATTTAAAACACAAACCTTTCACTCATTTAATTTAAAATGCATGCCTTATACTAATTTCATTTAAAAGACTGAAAAGATAAACAATAACAGGAAATAATGCCATAATTAAAAGCAAAAAAATATTTTTAATTTACATACGCAAAATGTAACTACTGCTACTGGGAATTTTAAAAATGCTATCAGCGAGATGTGCGCACGGTTGTTATAAATGTACCCATTTTTTTCTTCTTATCGAGGAGCAATTTATAAATCGCAAAATTTTATTCCAATTCCAATTTCTTTCATTGAGGAGCCTATGACCGGAAAAAATGGAAAAAGACTCTTGTAGATTCTTCGGATGACGGCATCTGACGCCATAAACCGAGTTGATATATATGAAAATAATTTTTAAGTCGTTACAAACATTGCTTTCATACTTAAATATTTTCATTGGTACTACTTGTTATCCCGTCGACCAATTTCGCCAAATTATATAAATCGCTAAACCATTCGCCAAATTACATAAATTGACGTAATCTTTATTTTAAATAACGAAATAACAAATAAATTAGTATAACATTAATAAAAATACAAATAAAACGTCGAAATTAAAATCACTTGATGACGTAAACACGTGTAGTTTGTTTAAATTCAAGTGAATTTGATATTTACGATCAACCATTATTGGCATTTAATCTTATAGTTTGACGATAGATTTTTGGTCGACGGAATATCTAAGTAGTACCTTTTCCATTTTTTTTTTTATAACGCTAAATTCTCAGTAATTTTTCCCCTTTTATTTTACATAAAATCACTATTTAAAAAAAAATTAAGATGCTTGCATTTTTATTTCAAACTCATAGAGCCGTTTTTATTTTTTAGCCAAAAGGGTTGATTTGAATTTTTTTCCGTTGCTAGAGTAAGGGATGTAATGATAGATATTTTGAGGTTTAGATGCCAAGAAAAATTTGAAATGTGTCATGAACTGTTGGGCTTATAAAAATTTATTTGGTAGCATTCGATTCAGCATACAAAACTACATTAAAATATGCTATCATTTGACGCATAATTTTGATATTCCATTTTTTTCCCCTCCCCGTGCAAAAACCATTAGGGGTGACACTTTAGAAAATCCTTTCTTAGCAGAAGTTTATGTCATAAGAAGTATTTTTACCACGATTTTCAAGATTTTAGGTTCAGTAGTTTGCGCTGTGCGTTAATTAGTCCCCTAATCCAGACTTTATTTTATATACTATATTAGATATGCGATTTTGCGGTGAATCGATGATCGAAAATTAGTCCAATATCATTTGAAATATTACGTAACAGAGGAGAAAGTACGAAGAAAGACAAAGAAGAAATGACGAATTACAAAAGACTTGTAATTTTTTTTCTTCAAAATGTTGAATTTTTCCATAGTAATAACGTATTAAAACATAAATTTCCTTAAAAATTATCTTTATTTCCTAGATTTCGAATCTGTGAATTTTCCTATAAATGAAATTGGCGATATGACTTGAGAAAATAGATAATATTTGCTTAAATAAAATGGGTAATATTCGTTGATCTGAGTTCGAGTTTATAAATATCACATGCTTTCGGAATTACGGCGAAAAACATTTAAAAAAGTATGAAATTATTTTACAATATGTATGTGTGGCAGAAATTCACACTGAAATTTAAGTATTTGATTCCATTTTTAAAATATTAACTGATATCTATATAAAATACAATTGGATATGAAAATGTACTCAAAAAATGATCTCTTTCACCTAAAAAAACACCATTTGTGAGAACATCCTCAAGCTAATGTCACGCTTATGCATTTTTGGCTTAAAATCACATTGTTTGGCGACAAAAGAAAAATAAAAAATTGTAAAGAAACAAATAGTAATTACACATGTGACTCACAATTACATCTGCTTGTTTCTTCTATAAGTCACGTGATGGGACAATTAGATATAAAAAAAAAAAAGAAAAGAACAGAACAGAAAGAAAATGTCGTTAAAATTTCATCTAATCAAATTTTCAGATTCGTTTCCATATCTAACGCAAGCGATAAAGAGCCAAATATTGCGTATCAAGTGTAATATTTCTTATTAAATTAATTTTTAAGCATTACAAATATTTCTTTCAGGTTTTGATTAAATGTTTCCGTTTTTTAATATTATCACTCATTAAAACGGATTTTCTTCTTCTTTTTTTTATTTAAATAAAATTAGTAACAGTTTTTCTTTTATTTTTCGAGGTTTAATAGCCGTTTCAGTTTTTTTTTTTATCAACGATGAATTTCGCCAAGAAATAAAATGGTAACCTTATCGCCCAAAATAACAGAATTTTCCATCATAATTCTAAAACTAATATAGGTAGAATAATGTGTTATAGATTAAAACCTTCCCTGAAACAATACCTATCTAACGGTATAGGTTCCGTAAAAATCCATGCAGTAGAACTCTAAATCTAGGCGTTCGGAACGAAATTTCCGTTTGGATTTTATATATATAATAGATAATAGAATAGATAATAGATTTTATATATATATATAATAGAATAGATAATAGATTATGTGTTATGAACTAACTCAAAGTTTAAAACAGATCGCATTGTTAGATTTCCTAATTTTAACAATATCGCGTTATGTTAGTTCCACATTCCACCACCAGGGAGCGCACTCTATTCTTAACGAAAGCGTATTTGAACGAAACTCCTTCATGCAACCTTACCGTAGATACATGAATCGGGAGGGTGGCGGTCTTAACCAATAATTTAAGATATTTGCTGAAATTAATACGAAAAATATATTAAAGGGGCTCTACGCGGGCCCCTAATAGAGTTAGAGGAAATCGGAAGACGGCAAAATAATCGCGGGGAAAAGTTTGCTTGGGTGCTTTGGAGCTACTTTTGGCGCGAGATCTAAGCTCTACGAATAATAGGAGCCCAGATATTTAAGGAAATATGAAGTAACAAAGTCCAAAATAATAGAATTTTCCGTAATCATTCTATAACTAATCTAGGTAGAATGATGTGTTATAGCTTAAAACCTTCCCTGGAACGATACCTATCTAACGGTATAAGTTCCGTAAAAATCCATGCGGTAGAACACGAAATCTCGGCGTTCGGAACGAAATTTCCGTTTGGATTTTATATATATAACTAGCAGGCTATGCCCGCTGCGCTGGTCAATATTTCCAAATGAACCTTGGATTAAACTAAATGGTGAATTTGAACTTGTATTTTAAACAATATGGATCTTCAGCTTGACCTTGCACATTACTGAAGACTATGCGAACGCCATTGCGATATAATGTTATCTTAAAATTTAGCAATTAAGAACTTTTTTTATTTATTTTATTTAAAATTTAGCAATTAAGAAGTAATTGTTTTAGTTGATTATAAACAGTGCACTTATGGTCGGGTAATGAGACCGTTATGACAACAGGAATTAATACCTCTGTAACTAATCAACATATAATGAAATCGTATATACTAACACCATTCCTAAAAGTCATGCAACAGGGCCACTTGTAACAAAATATGTTCTGTAGATTTTTTTTAAAAAGGCTAAACTTTCATAATCAGGTTCACTTAATTTTTGAACTTTTACTGTTGCTCTATAACTAAGTACCCTTGAACAATATGTATACACTAAAACCTTTCCAAAATTATTACCTAACTAATTGTGGTATATCCTACGAAAGTATTATAAACAATCGGAATGAAATACAAATTTCCGTTGTAAATATATGGTAGATGATGATGATGCGATTTTGTGTAATAGAATTCATAGTAAAGTTTTCGCTTCAAACAAAAACGATGCTTTCAACATTAAAGTTAATACACCAATATGTGAAGTATCCGATTACGGAAGGTTAACTTGAATTCTCATGAGCAACTACTCAAAGAAAAGTGAATATGTGGCTTTTGTGATACTTTTATGTCAGCCGGACGCAGGTAATAAATCAATAAAGATTGTTTTCATAGCATATTCTTATTTTATTATTTTCATTTAAAACACAAACCTTTCACTCATTTAATTTAAAATGCATGCCTTATACTAATTTCATTTAAAAAACTGAAAAGATAAACAATAACAGGAAATAATGCCATAATTAAAAGCAAAATAATATTTTTAATTTACATACGCAAAATGTAACTACTGCTACTGGGAATTTTAAAAATGCTATCAGCGAGATGTGCGCACGGTTGTTATAAATGTACCCATTTTTTCTTCTTATCGAGGAGCAATTTATAAATCGCACAATATTATTCCGATTCCAATTTCTTTCATTGAGGAACCTATGACCGGAAAAAATGGAAAAAGACTCTTGTAGATTCTTCGGATGACGGCATCTGACGCCATAAACCGAGTTTATATATATGAAAATAATTTTTAAGTCATTACAAACATTGCTTTCATACTTAAATATTTTCATTGGTACTACTTGTTATCCCGTCGACCAATTTCGCCAAATTATATAAATCGCCAAACCATTCGCCAAATTATATAAATTGACATAATCCTTATTTTAAATAACGAAATAACAAATAAATTAGTATAACATTAATAAAAATACAAATAAAACGTCGGAAATTAAAATCACTTGATGACGTAAACACGTGTAGTTTGTTTAAATTCAAGTGAATTTGATATTTACGATCAACCATTATTGGCATTTAATCTTATAGTTTGACGACAGATTTGTGGTCGACGGAATATCTAAGTAGTACCTTTTCCATTTTTGTTTTATAACGCTAAATTCTCAGTAATTTTTTCCCTTTTATTTTACATAAAATCACTATTTTTTTAAAAAATTAAGATGCTTGCATTTTTATTTCAAACTCATAGAGCCGTTTTTATTTTTTAGCCAAAAGGGTTGATTTGAATTTTTTCCGTTGCTAGAGTAACGGATGTAATGATAGATATTTTGAGGTTTAGATGCCAAAGACACCGCCAAATTAGAAAAATATGAAATGTGTCATGAACTGTTGGACTTATAAAAATTTATTTGGTAGCATTCGATTCAGCATACAAAACTACATTAAAATATGCTATCATTTGACGCATAATTTTGATATCCGATTTTTATCCCCTCTCCGTGCAAAAACCATTAGGGGTGACACTTTAGAAAATCCTTTCTTAGCAGAAGTTTATGTCATAAGAAGTATTTTTACCATGATTTTCAATATTTTAGGTTCAGTAGTTTGCGCTGTGCGTTAATTAGTCCCCTAATCCAGACTTTATTTTATATACTATATTAGATATGCGATTTTGCGGTGAATCGATGATCGAAAATTAGTCCAATATCATTTGAAATATTACATAACAGAGGAGAGAGTACGAAGAAAGACGAAGAAGAAATGACGAATTACAAAAGACTTGTAATTTCTTTTTCAAAATGTTGAATTTTTCCATAGTAATAACGTATTAAAACATAAATTTCCTTAAAAATTATCTTTATTTCCTAGATTTCGAATCTGTGAATTTTCCTATAAATGAAATTGGCGATATGACTTGAGAAAATAGATAATATTTGCTTAAATAAAATGGGTAATATTCGTTGATCTGAGTTCGAATTTATAAATATCACATGCTTTCGGAATTACGGCGAAAAGCATTTTAAAAAGTATGAAATTATTTTACAATATGTATGTGTGGCAGAAATTCACACTGAAATTTAAGTATTCGATTCCATTTTTAAAATATTAACTGATATCTATATAAGTTAGAATTGAATAGGAAAATGTACTCAAAAAATGATCTCTTTCACCTAAAAAAACACCATTTGTGAGAACATCCTCAAGCTAATGTCACGCTTATGCATTTTTGGCTTAAAATCACATTGTTTGGCGACAAAAGAAAAATAAAAAATTGTAAAGAAACAAATAGTAATTACACATGTGACTCACAATTACATCTGCTTGTTTCTTCTATAAGTCACGTGATGGGACAATTAGATATATAAAAAAAAGAAAAGAACAGAACAGAAAGAAAATGTCGTTAAAATTTCATCTAATCAAATTTTCAGATTCGTTTGCATATCTAAGGCAAGCGATAAAGAGCCAAATATTGCGTATCAAGTGTAATATTTCTTACTAAATTAATTTTTAAGCATTACAAATATTTCTTTCAGGTTTTGATTAAATGTTTCCGTTTTTTAATATTATCACTCATTAAAACGGATTTTCTTCTTCTTTTTTTCTTTTTTTTTTCATTTAAATAAAATTAGTAACAGTTTTTCTTTTATTTTTCGAGGTTTAATAGTCGTTTCAATTTTTTTTATCAACGATGAATTTCGCCAAGAAATAAAATGGTAACCTTATCGCCCAGAATAACAGAATTTTCCGTCATAATTCTAAAACTAATATAGGTAGAATAATGTGTTATAGCTTAGAAACTTCCCTGAAACAATACCTATCTAACGGTATAGGTTCCGTAAAAATCCATGCAGTAGAACTCGAAATCTAGACGTTCGGAACGAAATTTCCGTTTGGATTTTATATATATAATAATAGATAATAGAATAGATAATAGATTTTATATATATATAATAGAATAGATAATAGATTATGTGTTATGAACGATCTCAAAGTTTAAAACAGATCGCATTGTTAGATTTCCTAATTTTAACAATATCGCGTTATGTTAGTTCCACATTCCACCACCAGGGAGCGCACTCTATTCTTAACGAAAGCGTATCTGAAAGAAACTCCTTCATGCAACCTTTCCGCAGATACATGAATCGGGAGGGTGGCGGTTTTAACCAATAATTTAAGATAATTGCTGAAATTACTACGAATAATATTTTAAAGGGGCCCTACGTGGGCCCCTAATAGAGTTAGAGGAAATCGGAAGACGGCAAAATAATCGCGGGGAAAAGTTTGCTTGGGTGCGTCGGAGCTACTTTTGGCGCGAGATCTAAGCTCTACGTCCAATAGGAGACCAGATATTTAAGGAAATATGAAGTAACAAAGTCCAAAATAACAGAATTTTCCGTAATCATTCTATAACTAATCTAGGTAGAATGATGTGTTATAGCTTAAAACCTTCCCTGGAACGATATCTATCTAACGGTATAAGTTCCGTCAAAATCCATGCGGTAGAACTCGAAATCTCGGCGTTCGGAACGAAATTTCCGTTTGGATTATATATATATAATAGACTAGCAGGCTATGCCCGCTACGCTGGTCTTTTTATCCAAACGAATCTTGAATCAAACTAAATGTATCAGTGAGTTTGACATTGCGATTTAAAGCAATCTGGAACCTTATTGAAATGTTCGTTTGTACTCCAGAAAACGACATGAACGCCATTGTGTATTATATTTTCTAATGTGCAGACAAATTTTCCGCTATTAAGATCTCAACCCTTTTAATTGATCAATCACAGTAGGATTTGGTAATGAATGATATTACAATATGCAATGTAATAAAACAAAACCTGAAAAATTATTTAACTAATAAAGCAAACAAACACACTGACAAAATCCATCCAGTAAAACTTTTTTTAAAGGCCCATCTTTCATATTGGAGTCCATCTGTTTGTAGAACTTTCTCCCCATAATTCTATAACTAAGGAAAGTAGAATGATACGCAATAAACCAAAACCTCCCAAACATTGTCTAATCAACAAAGCAAGTATTATCAATATCCGCCATTTAGAACTTTTAGAAAAGTCTAATCTTTCATAATCGGTTTCACATGATTATGGAACTTTCCGCCTTTATTTTATGACTAAGCAACGTAGCACAATATGCAAAATACTAAAACCATATCTGAATAGGTATGGAACTAACAATGAAATTCCTATCAAAATCCGTTCTGTAGAACTTTTTAAAAATGCTAAACTTTCATAATCTGGTTCAACTGATTATAGGACTTTCCACCACATCTCTATTGTTAAGCAATGCAGAAGGGTATAATATATACTAAAACCCTGCCTGAAACATTATCTAACTAACAGTGCAAATTCTATCGAAATCCATTCTGCTGAATCTTTTAAAAAGACTAATCTTTCATAATCGGGTTCGTATGATTATCTAACTTTTAAACATAATTATATGTATAAGCAACATACAAGGATATGTTATATGCCAAAATCTTCCCTGAAAAAGTATATAACTATCATTTCGATTCTCATCAAAATCCAGTCAGGTGAGCCCAAGTTATATGCAGCCGGGACGAATTTCTCATTTGCATTTTACTTTCATATATATAGTAGAAGCAGAAGTAAATAGATCGATAAGAATATTGAATCTTAAAATTTATGAAACTAAGTTATTCCTCGTTGTCTCTGCTGAATAATTTTAAAGACTTTTCAGTCGTCGAGTATTGAGATTTACAATTATGTCTGCAACAATTGTATTTCATTTTGAGCCAAAACATTCTCGGTAAAATGAGCATATTTGGTGTGGGTTCCGATATTATAAAATATTTTTTTTCAAAATCGCCATTTAAACTACGCACATGAAATTCTAAGTGTCTCTTAGCACTGCAGTAAACGTTTCGCTTTTTAATCAGTGAAAAATGAAGTTATAACTTAATTTTATTTAATAATAAAAAATACTTTTAATTTAAAAAAACAGTTAATTAAATTTTTTTGCAGTGTTACGATTGAATAATGATTAAAGCCAAAAGAAATTCGCATCCAATAAATAGCAAGCCACAATGTTTGGCACAATTTGCAATTAAATTTGGTACTTTTCCACTATAGGCGCCTTGGCGTTTTTTTAAATAGCTTGGCGCAATTCGGACATCAGAAAGAGAGATTTATTGCTAATTGATATAAACAGTTAAGAAAACCAAACTTGATGAAATTTTTGTTTGTTTATATGTGTATATTATTATTTTTTTTTTTACATACAAATTACGGTACTGCTACTTAGTTATCCCGTCGATCAAAAATCTATCGCCAAACTATAAGATTAAATGCCAATAATGGTTGATCATAAATGTCACATACACTTGACTTTAAGCAAGTTACACGTATTTACGATATCAAGTGATTTTTATTTCGACGTTATAGTTGTATTTTTATTAATTTTATACTAATTTATTTGTTCTTTCGTTATTTAAAATAAAAATTATGTCAATTTGTATAATTTGGCGATTTATATAATTTAGCGAAATTGTTCAACAGGATAACTAAGTAGTACCCAAATTACTGCTGTTTCTATATAAAATTAGATAAATAGCATCTTTATGTTAAATAAATTATATAAACATAGAAAAAAATGCTTGTGTATATGAAATGAAACAGCGAATTGGTTGACAGAAAATATGTTGCCAAATTTCCTTCCCCGCCAATGCTATTTTCTCTATTTCGCCAAGATCCCTATACTGGAAAAGTACCAAAATATGTTTGCACGTTTAAGATTGAAATAAATGGCACAATAGCGTACATTTTGGTATGGTGTTGGTATATCGTAAATGTAGCAAAATGTCTCCAAAAAAACTATTTCTCAAATTTCGCCAATTCTCTGTAAATTCGGTTACAGAATTGGTTCGCTTTAAAAACACAGAATCAATTTTAACCTTTTCCTAAGTTAATTGTGCGTCGAACCACGCCCGGTAACATACGCCATTTGTCTGTAGGCTCAATTATGTAACTTATCTGTACCTAATATGCCAATTGTCTCTGGACTCGATTACGTAATTTATCTCCTTAATTAAGGCATACTTTAAAAACTACATCTACTTTCCAATTTTCCTGATTTTAGATCAATGGGTATTGTTAGATGTTATAAAGCTTGGGGCAATTCGGGCTTCAGAAAGTGAGATTTGTGACCAAATGATATGAACAGCTGTGAAAACAAATAAAATGAACTTTTATGCTTTTTAAAATATGTATTCCTATATATAAACCTTTTATTTATGAATATTAATATTTTTGTTATTTATATACAATTTACTTCTGTTTTTATATAAAAAGAGATAAGTGTCTCCTTTATAGTAAATAAATTCTATAATTATTGAACAGAAAATATGCATTAAAACTTTCCTTTTCTCTCCAAACCCATTTCTTCCACTTCGCAAAGGAAAAATTTGAAAATTACAGAATTTACCCCCTTGCACTATGACTAAACAGTGTCGAACAATACATTATATACTAAAACTATCTCTGAAAAATTGCCAAACTAACAATGCAAATTCTATCAAAAACCGTTTATTATAACTTTTTTTAAAGGCTAAATTGTGATAATTGAGTTCACCAGATTACAGAATTTTCCCCAAAACTATATGGCTAAGCAACGTAGAAGGACATGGTTTATACTGAAATCTTTCCTTGAAAATTATCTAATTACAGTCCAAGTTCCATCGAAACACATTCGGCAGAATCTTTTATAAAGGCTAATTTTTCATTATCAGGTTCATCTCATAAAAGAACTTTAAACCATAGTGCGATTCCAAGCAACGTAGAACGACGTGTTAAGTACTAAAACCTTCCCCGAAAAATTACCTATCTAACAGTGTAAGTTCAGCAAAACCCAAGTTCTAAGCAGCCGGAATGAAATTTCCATTTGAATTACACATACACACACACACACACATATATATATATATATAAGTAGAATTAGATTTTTCAAAAAATGCAGTCGTCTACTTGAAAAATAACCAATATTGAAAATGTCGCTCAAACCGAAGCCACGCTTGTGTATTTTTGACTTAAAATTAAATTGTTTGGCGATAAAATGAAATCGTAAATAAACAGACAATATGAAACTCACAAGTACCGTCATTTTTATAATTACATCTGCTAGTTTCTTCTGAAAGTCGCATGATGGATGAGTTAAATAAAATAAAAAGTAAATTATAAAAAAAAAATCTAAAACAAAAACAAAATTGTCACTCAGATATTATCCTATAAGATTTGCTGATGCATTTTTTTTAACCTGACGCAAGCGATAAATTGCCAGATATAGTTTAAAACTGCAATCTTTCATACTGAATAAAATTTTAAGCATTAAAACATTACCTTTCTTTTTTAAATTCGATATTGTCGTTTTATAATATTGCTACTCGTCAAAACTATTTTTCTTTTCTCTTTTTTTTTCTTTTAAACAAAATTAATAAAAGTTTTCTTCCGGTATGTACAGCCATTTCAATACGAATACCATATCAACGAAATTTATCGCCAATAAAATAACAGTAACCCTTTCGCCCAAAATAACACAACTTTCCGTCATAATTCTATAACTATTCTAGGTAGAATGATGTGTTATAACTTAACACCTTCCCTGAAACATTACTTTTCTAACGGTATAAGTTCCGTCAAAATCCATGCAGTAGAACTCGAAATCTCGGCGTTCGAAACGAAATTTCCGTTTGGATTTTATAGATATAATAGATAATAGAATAGATAATAGATTTTATATATATAATAGAATAGATAATAGATTATGTGTTATGAACTATCTCAAAGTTTAAAACAGATCGCATTGTTAGATTTCCTAATTTTAACAATATCGCGTTATGTTAGTTCCACATTCCACCACCAGGGAGCGCACTCTATTCTTAACGAAAGCGTATCTGAACGAAACTCCTTCATGCAACCTTTCCGTAGATACATGAATCGGGAGGGTGGCGGTCTTAACCAATAATTTAAGATAATTGCTGAAATTACTACGAAAAATATTTTAAAGGGGCTCTACGCGGGCCCCTAATAGAGTTAGAGGAAATCGGAAGACGGCAAAATAATCGCGGGGAAAAGTTTGCTTGGGTGCTTCGGAGCTACTTTTGGCGCGAGATCTAAGCTCTACGACCAATAGGAGCCCAGATATTTAAGGAAATATGAAGTAACAAAGACCAAAATAATAGAATTTTCCGTACCAATTCTATAACTAATCTAGGTAGAATGATGTGTTATAGCTTAAAACCTTCCCTGGAACGATACCTATCTAACGGTATAAGTTCCGTCAAAATCCATGCGGTAGAACTCGAAATCTCGGCGTTCGGAACGAAATTTTCGTTTGGATTTTATATATATAATAGATAATAGATAACTAGCAGGCTATGCCCGCTGCGCTGGTCAATATTTCTAAATGAACCTTGGATTAAACTAAATGGTGAATTTGAACTTGTATTTTAAACAATATGGATCTTCAGCTTGACCTTGTACATTACTGAAAACGATGCGAACGCCATTGCGATATAATGTTATCTTAAGCGTTGGACAAAATTTAGCAATTAAGAAGTAATTGTTTTAGTTGATTATAAACAGCGCACTTATGGTCGGGTAATGAGACCGTTATGACAACAGGAATTAATACCTCTGTAACTAATCAACATATAATGAAATGGTATATACTAACACCATTCCTAAAAGTCATGCAACAGGGTCACTTGTAACAAAATATGTTCTGTAGATTTTTTTAAAAAGGCTAAACTTTCATAATCAGGTTCACTTAATTTTTGAACTTTTACTGTTGCTCTATAACTAAGTACCCTTGAACAATATGTATACACTAAAACCTTTCCAAAATTATTACCTAACTAATTGTGGTATATCCTACGAAAGTATTATAAACAATCGGAATGAAATACAAATTTCCGTTGTAAATATATAGTAGATGATGATGATGCGATTTTGTGTAATAGAATTCATAGTAAAGTTTTCGCTTCAAACAAAAACGATGCTTTCAACATTAAAGCTAATACACCAATATGTGAAGTATCCGATTACGGAAGGTTAACTTGAATTCTCATGAGTAACTACTCAAAGAAAAGTGAATATGTGGCTTTTGTGATACTTTTATGTCAGCCGGGCGCAGGTAATAAATCAATAAAGATTGTTTTCATAGCATATTCTTATTTTATTATTTTCATTAAACACAAACCTTTCACTCATTTAATTTAAAATGCATGCCTTATACTAATTTCATTTAAAAAACTGAAAAGATAAACAATAACAGGAAATAATGCCATAAATAAAAGCAAAAAAATATTTTTAATTTACATACGCAAAATGTAACTACTGCTACTGGGAATTTTAAAAATGCTATCAGCGAGATGTGCGCACGGTTGTTATAAATGTACCCATTTTTTCTTCTTATCGAGGAGCAATTTATAAATCGCACAATATTATTCCAATTCCAATTTCTTTCAATGAGGAACCTATGACCGGAAAAAATGGAAAAAGACTCTTGTAGATTCTTCGGATGACAGCATCTGACGCCATAAACCGAGTTGATATATATGAAAATAATTTTTAAGTCGTTACAAACATTGCTTTCATACTTAAATATTTTCATTGGTACTACTTGTTATCCCGTCGACCAATTTCGCCAAATTATATAAATCGCCAAACCATTCGCCAAATTATATAAATTGACATAATCTTTATTTTAAATAACGAAATAACAAATAAATTAGTATAAAATTAATAAAAATACAAATAAAACGTCGAAATTAAAATCACTTGATGACGTATACACGTGTAGTTTGTTTAAATTCAAGTCAATTTGATATATAAGATCAACCATTATTGGCATTTAATCTTATAGTTTGACGATAGATTTTTGGTCGACGGAATATCCAAGTAGTACCTTTTCCATTTTTGTTTTATAACGCTAAATTCTCAGTAATCTTTTCCCTTTTATTTTACATAAAATCACTATTTTTTTAAAAAATTAAGATGCTTGCATTTTTATTTCAAACTCATAGAGCCGTTTTTATTTTTTAGCCAAAAGGGTTGATTTGAATTTTTTCCGTTGCTAGAATAACGGATGTAATGATAGATATTTTGAGGTTTAGATGCCAAAGACACCGCCAAATTAGAAAAATATGAAATGAGTCATGAACTGTTGGACTTATAAACATTTATTTGGTAGCATTCGATTCAGCATACAAAACTACATTAAAATATGCTATCATTTGACGCATAATTTTGATATTCGATTTTTTTCCCCTCCCCGTGCAAAAACCATTAGGGGTGACACTTTAGAAAATACTTTCTTAGCAGAAGTTTATGTCATAAGAAGTATTTTTACCACGATTTTCAAGATTTTAGGTTCAGTAGTTTGCGCTGTGCGTTAATTAGTCCCCTAATACAGACTTTATTTTATATACTATATTAGATATGCGATTTTGCGGTGAATCGATGATCGACAATTAGTCCAATATCATTTGAAATATTACATAACAGAGGAGAAAGTACGAAGAAAGACGAATAAGAAATGACGAATTACAAAAGACTTGTAATTTTTTTTTTTCAAAATGTTGAATTTTTCCATAGTAATAACGTATTAAAACATAAATTTCCTTAAAAATTATCTTTATTTCCTAGATTTCGAATCTGTGAATTTTCCTATAAATGAAATTGGCGATATGACTTGAGAAAACAGATAATATTTGCTTAAATAAAATGGGTAATATTCGGTGATCTGAGTTCGAGTTTATAAATATCACATGCTTTCGGAATTACGGCGAAAAACATTTTAAAAAGTATGAAATTATTTTACAATCTGTATGTGTGGCAGAAATTCACACTGAAATTTAAGTATTCGATTCCATTTTTAAAATATTAACTGATATCTATATAAGTTACAATTGAATATGAAAATATACTCAAAAAATGATCTCTTTCACCTAAAAAACACCATTTGTGAGAACATCCTCAAGCTAATGTCACGCTTATGCATTTTTGGCTTAAAATCACATTGTTTGACGGTAAAAGAAAAATAAAAAATTGTAAAGAAACAAATAGTAATTACACATGTGACTCACAATTACATCTGCTTGTTTCTTCTATAAGTCACGTGATGGGACAATTAGATATAAAAAAAAGAAAAGAACAGAACAGAAAGAAAATGTCGTTAAAATTTCATCTAATCAAATTTTCAGATTCGTTTCCATATCTAACGCAAGCGATAAAGAGCCAAATATTGCGTATCAAATGTAATATTTCTTATTAAATTAATTTTTAAGCATTACAAATATTTCTTTCAGGTTTTGATTAAATGTTTCGGTTTTTTAATATTATCACTCATTAAAAGGGATTTTCTTCTTCTTTTTTTCTTTTTTTTTTTCATTTAAATAAAATTAGTAACAGTTTTTCTTTTATATTTCGAGGTTTAATAGCCGTTTCAATTTTTTTTTTATCAACGATGAATTTCGCCAAGAAATAAAATGGTAACCTTATCGCCCAAAATAACAGAATTTTCCGTCATAATTCTAAAACTAATATAGGTAGAATAATGTGTTATAGATTAAAACCTTCCCTGAAACAATACCTATCTAACGGTATAGGTTCCGCAAAAATTCATGCAGTAGAACTCGAAATCTAGGCGTTCGGAACGAAATTTCCGTTTGGATTTTATATATATAATAGAATAGATAATAGAATAGATAATAGATTTTATTTATATATAATAGAATAGATAATAGATTATGTGTTATGAACTATCTCAAAGTTTAAAACAGATCGCATTGTTAAGATTTCCTAATTTTAACAATATCGCGTTATGTTAGTTCCACATTCCACCACCAGGGAGCGCACTCTATTCTTAGCGAAAGCGTATCTGAACGAAACTTCTTCATGCAACCTTTCCGTAGATACATGAATCGGGAGGGTGGCGGTCTTAACCAATAATTTTAGATAATTGCTGAAATTACTACGAAAAATATTTTAAAGGGGCTTCTACGCGGGCATCTAATAGAGTTAGAGGAAATCGAAAGACGTCAAAATAATCGCGGGGAAAAGTTTGCTTGGGTGCTTCGGAGCTACTTTTGGCGCGAGACCTAAGCTCTACGACCAATAGGAGCCCAGATATTTAAGGATATATGAAGTAGCAAAGCCCAAAATAATAGAATTTTCCGTAATAATTCTTAACTAATCTAGGTAGAATGATGTGTTATAGCTTAAAACCTTCCCTGGAACGATACCTATCTAACGGTATAAGTTACGTAAAAATCCATGCGGTAGAACTCGAAATCTCGGCGTTCGGAACGAAATTTCCGTTTGGATTATATATATATATAATAGATAGACGGTATGTCTGTTATTAATTAAAGCAGATATTGATATTTTAATTTTCCGGTGTGAATTAGGTATATACGAATAAAAAAATCTATTAAATTCAAAACAGTGTTGTTTGCATATATGCAAAGCTGTGCACTAAAACGTTAAGATTTCCTATGATTGGAGCATTTTTTTAATTTAAAGACAGATTTATTAGCATATTTCTTTTCCAAAGTGTCTTTTGATAACAGGACGCGCTTAATCAGTACGAAAAAAGTTTCTGAATGCAAGTAAGGGTGAGAAAATATGTGTTCAATCGTATTCAGTAACATAAACATTTTCACAATCTTCTCGTAAAATTTGTAAATAAAAAAATCATTACATCCTTAAGAACAACACTTAATGTTACTAGGTTGTTCCCCAGCAAAGAGGAAATTGCTGGCCAGCAGCAAGATAGGTGCTGGCTGATGGTCTACCACTGCATGACCACTGCTGGACAGCTTCAGTCAACTTTGCTGTTGGAAATCATCAGATAAAATTCTGGCGGACATCCATTTTATCTCATGCGCTGGCCCACCACTACATGGAAGTGCACGAACTTTTGCAGTATTACTGCTGGGAATCCTTACGCTAGGTGGCGCTGCGAATATCGAAAACACTGAGTATTTGAACACAAATCTGAAATGAATATCGTAACACAATTTAAGCTGTGAAGCTAATTTTTTTTTTAAACTTTAAAAAATATAGCACCACTGCCACCAATAAAATAAATAAGTAAATGAGTATATAAATAAATTCTTTATTTCAACGCACTTTTTTTTCTCCTTAAATCTGCTTTTACTAGGTTACAAAGGATTTCGGTTTTCATAATTTACGCAGTTCAGAATCAATATTTAAAAAAAAAAAAAGCGTATAAAATACATAGAATTTCTATACAATAGAATAATTTCTATACCAGTTTAATGATTGGGACCGTAAATCACAAAAGAAACAAACTTGAAATAGTGTAATGAGAGCTTGAAAACTACGAGCAGTCGTAGCGTACGCTGAAAGCACTTGTTCATGCCCGATCACGAAAACCAAGCAGCATCGAGCGCGGTTAGTACTTGGGAGGGTGACCACATGGAAACCAATGAAAGTTCAAATATTTCTATAGACATTTCTATTATAGACACTTCTACAGATATTTCTATGGCTCTTGGTGATACTAGTTTATAGAAAAATGAGCCATGATTATATAATACTTCTTTTTTTATAGAATTCTATATGAAATTTTTGTAAGGGAAAGTGCTGGGCCAGCAAAGGAATAGCAGAGGGATATGTGCTAGCACTGCAGGAAAAGTGCCGGATTGAAGTAATGTGATGGCATACCAATGCTGGCCTACTGTTGGCCATCACTGATGGGCCAGTTGCATTCGGCTTGGACACTTTTCGACAGGTTTAAGTAATGGCACCCTTGCACTTTACCGCTGATGGCACTGCTGACTGCCATCTTTTTTCCAGCTGATAGCCCACTGTTTCTTTCTTTGCTGGGTCAGCTGGATTATGAGTTTTTGTTACCATACTTTTTGATGCATCGTGTATACAGATGCATCTTTGTGTATACTTTGTGTGATCTTCTCTTGTATACTTTTTGATGCATCGTGTATAATAAATTTAATGTTACTATAACGCAAATTCGGAATAAAAAAAATAAATGCCCTTTTTTTTAGGGTTCCGTACTTGAAAAGTAAAAACGGAACCATTATAAGATTACTCCTGTGTCTGTCTGTCCGTCTGTCATAGCCCTTTTACTCGTAAACTACGGAACGTGGAAAGTTGAAATTGGGGGAAGTAATAAAAACTATTAACCCTCATATTTTCAGATTAATAAATATTCATAAATATATTTAGGAAAAATGTAGAGGGGCTAATTAATTTACTTAAAAAAAAAAAATCTTTTCTTTGTATATCGTGTGGGGTATCATGTGAAAGATTTCGTAACGCCGAACTCAAAAATATATTTCATTTAATTTTAGGTATAATATTTTCAAAGTTAGGGTCGAAAATGTATTGCAAAAATATGTCCTCCCCCCATCTTATTCCGAATTTACTGAAACTAAAATTCTGAAAAAATTCGAGGTAGTAGACGTTAATTTAAACCTTGCAGGAATATTATAGAGATACCCTAGGTCACATAGTTTTTGAGAAAATCGTATTTTTCCGTTACACGCATATTTCGATTTACTGGCATTCAGCAAAAGTGTTAAGCAGCGCTGTAGTGACCTATTGTAGCAGAAGTATAAAAGCATTGTTCATCACGAATTTTGGAAAAAATTGTCGATAATTAGCCCAGATATTAACCCTTAAAGACACGGACAGTTTGGACATAACATAATGACAGGGACGGCGTACCCTATGCTCCATCGACTTTTAATGCCTGGATAACAAATTTTACGGATATATTTGTGTAATTGCAATGCCCAGTAGCAGTATTAAAGCAATAAACGTAAAATTGTTAAAAACAGACTTATTTAATGAGAATTAATCACATAAATACTATGGGATTCGCGACTAGTTTGCATTGAGTGACTCTATCAATACACCTACCGTGTCTTTAAAGGTTAATTAAAAACCTATATGGAAAAACGCGGCACGGAGAAAAGCGGCGTTGCAATTTTACAGTGCCTTTTCGAAGTACTGTAGCACGATGCTAAGTTTAAATTTTGAACGAGGGCTTTCCTTTAGGTGCACTGTAAAATTAAAAGATTACTACTACGTTGAATTTAGGTTTATGAAATGTCAAATGAAGTTTAAATATACACTACTTTTATTGTCATCTTCGAATTAATTTCATTTTTAACAGATTAGGATAAGATTATAAAAAAAAGTTATACAGAATAGCTATATTTGATATTATTTAGGTTCCATATCTCTTTGAATTTTCATGGCTCTGTGCGCGAGTAAAACTCGCACTTGATCGTTTATTTTTAAAAAAGAAGCCATTTTTTTAAAGACAGATTTATTAATAGATTTCTTTTCCAGCGTGTCATTTGATAACAAGATGCGGATAAATAGCTAATAAAAAAGTTTCTGAAGACAAGTAAAAGTGAGTAAATCTAAACTCAATCGTGTTCATTTCCTGAAGAAAAAAAATCACAATGTCCTAGTAACATTTCAAAAATAAAAAATGATTACAACCTTAACAACCACTATTAATGTCACCAGGTTGTTGAGCTTGGCTACTTTTCAGAGATTTTTCTCCGTTAATGATCTTTTAAGCGCTTCCTAGACGTACGTTTCTTGGTGACTTGTCATAGACAGATAGACGATAAGAACAAGTGTGTCTTTTTGTCCCAGTTTTAATATTTTACTGGAAGTAATGACTTATTTTAAAAGGAAAAAGAATGAAAAAATTTAGAATATATGCATGTGTATTTCTCATACAAAACTGGGGATTTGTTTAACGTAACCACGCGAGATAGTTTAGTGTGCTTTTTCTGTTTCGTGTTTTGCGGAACGCTTGCGTTTAAGTCAAAATTAAGCTTCTTGAAAATATGACGATGAATTTATAATCTATTTTTCATGAAAAAAGTTCTTAGTAGTTTGCTAACGTCAGTAAATACTTTACAGCGTCTGGTTTTGTTACTAAGAATAGTACAGAAATATATTTAAGGCAGTTAAAATAGAACAAAATGAGTAATTAGAGTAATTAGTAAATAGAACAAAATGATAAAAATTCTTATAAGATTCTCACATACGTTTCTGGTGCATGTTTTATGAAATCCAAGAAAGGGATTGACATAATGCTTCTAATTTTTACATAAATTCAAAAACACTTTGTTATTTAAAAAAAAAAAAAGTATGATTTAATGTGTTAACCCTTTATGCACTGAATTATGAATTCATGAAAATTTTATCTTCTACAGCATTTTTCGTGAATTTTTCAAACTACATTAGAAGATTTACATAATCATTTAATAAATTTTAGAAGGATTTTAGAAGTATTGAAGAATTTAGAAGGATTAATTAAATTTGTATTTATATTGATTTTGAGCAATATTTATGACACCACTCAAATCTTTTATTTTAAACATTTTTCTCAGTATTTTGTAGAACTAGGAAATGCACAAATATAGTGTTCTTACAATAGAAATATAGAAAGAACTTCCTAATTGAAAAATTACCCCACACCCTTCCCTCCACAGCGCCAAGAAAGTTGAAAAGATGCAGAGGCAAAATAAATCATCTTTTTTAAAATATTTTTGTTTTGCGTAACCAATAATGCTTTTGGAGCAAGTTAAAGTAATGTATCTATAACTCATTCTAAAATATATTACAACAAATCGATGCATTAAATAAATTTCATAACAAGTTATTTTAATGGTGCTTATAAGTACCGTCAGTATATAAAGGGTTAATACCACAAAGCAAAGCTACTAATTACAACTAACATAAGAGAATGCTAAGCGCTAAGCCACGAAATAACTCTGAAAGTAGAAGTTTGTTAATTTTCCTTACTTTGTTTTTTCAATCTTATGTATAGGGAATGTTACCAAATCTAGCGAATTTCTAATTCAGAAATTCCAAATTTTTACAAGAAAATTTTGAATGGTAATTTTGTTATTATGAAACAAATTAACACCTTGCAATAATACAGGGTCATCGAAAAATAATGCCTAGATTTTAAAAAATCATAACATCGAAACCTTTTATGTTAAATGAGTAATTCTTTCACTACACGATAACTGGTGAACCCAAGTTTGCTTTTAGTTCACCAGAATTCGTTTGCGCGTCTGTGTTATGCGCGGATTAGTTGCGCAGTCGTTGTTGATCGTGCAAAAAAAAAGCACAGTGCGCGATTTGGATGTGAAGTCAAAGTCAATAGTCACGCACTGTGCTTTGTTTTGCACGGTCAACATCGTACTGAGCATCTGCAGTCTAGCGCGTCGGCTGACCTTGACGACTGCGCAACTAATCCGCGCATAACACAGACACGCAAACGATTTTTGGTGAACTAAAACCAAACTTGTGTTCACCAATTATCGTGTAGTGAAATAATTACTCATTTAACATAAAAGGTTCCGATGTTATGATTTTTAAAAATCTAGGCATTATTTTTCGATGACCCTGTACTATTTCTAATTGCTAAAAGATTAAAACTTTAAAATCAGTAAAACAGATTAAGATAAATAATGCTAAAAAAAGTTAATAAACTATGTTTATTTAGATTGACGAACGTTTCATCGCACAAACGGCGACATTTTCAAAATCATTCATGGTAGTATTTTTATCATGAATGATTTTGAAAATGTCGACGTTTATGCGATGAAACGTTTGTCAATCTAAATAAAGATATTTTATCACTTTTTATATCACTAGGGGGTTCGGTCCCCTACGAGCTATGCTCGCCAATCCCCCTTCAGACACCGCAGTCTCTAAAAGCACGCTAATTTCATCGGCTTTAAACAGATTTTGAAAGATTGAATTATAATTTAAAAAACAGTGGCGATCTCCCTATAAATGGGTTTATATTAATTTCTCTTCGATTGGGGAATTTTAAGGGTAAATCAGCTGCTGTTAAAAGATACAATGGCTGTTTTCGTCTTTGATTAAATAAAATATGTTAAACATTTCAAAATAAGCTAATATAATAAGCAAATATGCATCGAAATGCAAATATATTTCACAAATACCAATGCTTTTTTTGATGGAAACGACACAGAAGGTTAACGAATCTTAACTAAACCATTTAAGCAATTTCTTTATTTTCTGCTTCACAGATTTTTCTCTTTCAAATCATATTTTTTGTCGATGACACTTCATTTTCAGTTTGTAATCTTTTTTATTTTTATTAAATTACTAAATAGTCGCTCGAAAGCAGTCTAAACGTGTTCAATAAAATTAATATTAATCTTATTAATATAATCTCAAAATATCAAAATAATGTCTTGCGTAATTTTTAAATTTAAACTGTTTTGCAATATTACTTTTTGTGACGTAATTTCTTCTATTTAAGAGTTCTAACACATGTTAATGAATTTTTTATTTTACAATATCCTTTCTCTTTTAAAATTCACGTGCAAGTATAGTTTTTATGAAGTATTTTCAATAAGTTCCTGCTTTTCATATGTAATTATTTAATCCTAATTTGAAAGCTTTTTTTTTCTGTTAATAATAGTCACGTGTAAAATAAATTTTTAATTTGAAGCAAACATTATTGTTTGCGCTGTTTATACAGTTGGCAACAGTTTAAATTAATACCAATTTCTAAAATAAGTAAAAAATATCTCTCGAAATGCTGAAAATTGGAATTTAAAATAGAAACAAAACCTCAAAAAATGAGTCAAATTAAAAAAGTGAATGCAGTCTGCACACCGGGAAATTCTAACGTATAAAATGATCTAAAAATGAATTAATTCCCATATACAATTTTTACTCCTCTAAGACTTTTTTAATGGAACGATTTTGTCCAACTTTAGCATTAAATATCTCTTAACCCTTTGAGCTCCGGGTTATTAAAATTTTAAAAATATGCTTGAAAAACACTTAAAATGTGATTAGGGGACTGTCTGAAATTGAACTATGTGATTAAAAAATTTTCAAAATACCCCCTTTAGGCTGGGGGACGTGGGAAGTTTTTCCACCATCAGAGCTCTAGGGCATTCATTTCAACACGCAAATACAAGAAATGACACCGCAAAGTTATTCTAAAATTACTATACTTGCTAAAATTTCAACTTATTTTAAGCAGTTACATTGTTTAGACAAATTCTAAGACTTTTAAAATATTTAAAAAAATTATTAAATGAGAAAATTCAAAATTTTAAAATCCTAATATAAAAATACAAACAAAACATAAAATATGTCAAATTTATAGATGAAACAGATGTTAAAAATATTTAATTTTTGTTGAGAAATATTTAAAACATAATAAACTCGTCAATCTGCTGAATTAAACACAAATTAAGATTCCTTGGAATTAAATTATAAGCATCTAAATTTGGCTTCTGAAACACTATCTAGTATGTAATTTGCAGTGCTGCCACCAAGTGACAAATCACATTTTTCAAGTCCTTGGAGCTCTGGTGGTAGAAAATTCTACATTTACTTATTTCTATCCCCTGTAATTATTTAAATTTTCAGTTTCGTAATTTGCATGTAACTATTATTAATTGTTTGATGTGCCCAAGAGAAAAAAAAAAGTTATCTCCTTTGAAAAATATTTCTTTATAATGCTTGAAAAATACAAAATTTTTAAACCTTCAAAATTGGAGTATTTTTAAGATTGCCTTAAAAACCTACTAGATGTTGGCAGAGAGTAGTGCTGCCATCTAGGTTTGAAGAAGACAAGTAAAATCTGAAAAACCCAATTTTTGCTTTTAAAAAAGAGTCATTTTGAAGGAAATTAAAAGATTTTGATTTTATGTGGGTGAAAATTCACCCGGCAGAGCTCAAAGGGTTAAAATAATTATTCGATTTGAAAACTGTCTGCACCAGCGTGTTTATCAAACATTTCTCTATAATACCGCCGATTTTCATATTTTCGCATGGAGTATTTTTCTTAATATTAACGAAGAAAGACTTCCGGTCACAAAAAATTCAAAACCGGCGGCGGCGGTGACAGCATAAGTTACTTATTTTTAGAATAGAGAGATTATTTAGCTTAATCTGTTTATAAGTCATTATTATAAGTGATGTTTTAACAGTAAAACAGTTTTGTCTGACTGTTGACATGTTTCGACTCTACTCGGGTCATTTTCAAAACAAATAAGTAATAATATTCTGAAATTACATGATCTATGACGCAACCAACTGAAACGCCATCATTCAGTTTTTCATGTAACGCATGTTATTTTTTTATTTTATTTGGATGGTTATTTCTATGTTCATAACCATTGAGTAACTCGAGCCACAATTTTGGTAAGTTAACTGATGCTGCATCGTTACATATAGAATTTTTACGTGTTAAAATCTCTATGGTTTCTCTTATGGATAATATAGACTGGAGATAAAAATGATCTTACTTTCAGAGAAATTTATTTGGATGATTTCTTCTTCATATAATCTTGCCAGGGCTGTGGTTTTTTCTATTATACTTAATATCAGCTATATGCTCCTTTTTAGGGTTACGTACTTAAAAAGTAAAAACGGAACATAAGATCACTCCTGAGTCTCTCTGTCCGTCTGTCACAGCCATTTTACTCGTAAACTATGGAACGTGGAAAGTTCAAATTAAGGAAGTAATAAAAACTATTGACCCACATATTTACAGATTATTTAGCATTTACAAATATATTTAGGAAAAACGTAGAGGGGTTAATTCAGTTACTTGAATAAAACATCGTTCTTTGTATATAGTGTTGGGTATCGTGTGAAACATTTCGTAACGCTGAACTCAAAAATATTTTTCTTTTAATTTTAGGAATTATATTTTCAGAGATATCGTCAAAAATGTAGTGCAAAAATATGTACCTCCTCTCTATTTCCGAATCTACTAAAACAAAAATGATGAAAAAATTAGAGGTAGTAAACGTTAATTTAAGCGTTGCAGGTAAATTATAGCGATTACCCTAGGTCACATAGTTTTTGAGAAAATCGCATAATTCCGTTGCACACAAATTTCGATTTGCAGGCATTCAGCAAAAATGTTGAGGAGCGTTAGAAGTACCTATCGTAGCAGAAGTATAAAAGCATTGTTGATAATGATTTTTGAAAAAACATCTTTGGTAATTAGCCACAATATTAACCCTTAAAAACACGGACGGTTTGGACATACATAAGGACAGGAGCGGCGTACTCTATGTACCATCGGCTTTTAAATCCCAGATAACAACTTTTAATGATATATTTGTGTAATGTAATGCCCAGTAGCAGTGTAAAAACAATAAACGTCAAACTGTTAAAAAAAAAGACTATCACATAAATACTATGGAATTTGCGACTAGCTTGCATTGAGTGGATCTCGCAATACACCTCCCGTGTCTTTAAAAGGTTATTAAAAACCTATCTGAAAAAACGCAGCACGGACCAAGGTGGCGTTGCACTTTTGCGACTTCCTTTCGAAGAGCGCTTAGCAGAAAAGCGCTTAGCCAAGTTTAAACTTTGAACAAGGGTTTTGTTTTAGCTACACTGTAAAACGAAAAGATTATTACTATGCTGAATTTTGTTTTATGAAATGCCAACAGAAGTGAATATATGCATAAGTTTTATTATCATTACCGAATTAAGTTCATCATAAACATATTAAAATAAGATTTAAAAAAGAGTTATACAGAATAGCAATATTTGATATTATTTAGGCTTTATATCTCCTTGAACTTTTATTGTATACTCATTCGTACTTTTCCAGTATGTACAGCTTTACCCAATCCTATGTTGTATAGTTTTTTACAAAGTCTTAATATTCTTTTAGCAATGTTATATATATATATATATATATCATGGAAGACGGTAGTATTCCGAGTGACGCAGCCTTAAGCCTAAAATCGTATCGTATCGTATCGTAGAATTCATAGATGGCGGAACTCATATATACAGCTAATTCGACATCAAAGAAAATGCGAAAAGCCGCCTGTTAATAACTCAGCAAATATAGGTCCTATTGTTCTGATTTTTTTTAAACAGTCTTATATCTGCAGTCTAATCCTATTCTGAATTTTTTACAATTCTACGTGCAGTATATTTTCAGATCTGTAAACCCATTTTGAAAGCAATTTCGATGGTGTAAGTTTGTCTTTTTTTTTTCTCCGAAACGGTCTAGATTTTTTTAAAAACATTAATATATAAAATGAATCTGTTTTTAATGAAGTGGATAATACTAACCTAGTATCTAGGAAAACTCTTAATTTTTATATAATCCGCATGAAAAATTGGACTTCTTAGGATCGCGGATTACATGTTATTCTATGGGCTAGCAGACAGAACGTTGCACATCGGTTTTGCGCGGTTTAGGTCACAGTTAAAAATCTGAATATTGGCAATAAATCTTTTTTTAAACTACAAAAACAGTTTATTATGTGCTTTAAAATACTTAGACTGATTTTTTAAAATGGAGCAGTATTTTGTAATTATATGTATTTTATTTCATTGTTATTCATAGGAAGTAAACATTTTTTAAGGAGAAAATATTTCACATTTTTAAAAAAATTCTCGTATCGAAATTCGATATTTATCGAAAATTCTCGTATCGAAATGAAAATTCATCGCGTTCGCCATAAGACTTCGCCATGTATCACTACGCGATACGCGAAGTTGACTGAAGAAATAAGAAATATCAAAGATCTTGAAATGGTATTCCAAGGGGAGAAAGTGAGTACAATTTCTAATTATCCAGACAGCATTCTTTGCAACCGATCCTTTCTAATTAGTATAATGTTCTGAATTGTTTTTATTTTCAACAATACTTATAACTGTTTTCCTTACAAAATAACGTTCATGTGTGGCATAGGTATTTCTTGTGATATGTGAGTATAGATTACTAATTTAATTTTGTGTTTTGAGTTTTCTTTTAAAGAAATTAAACAAAATCTTTCATTTTTAAAGAACGCACAGTTTAAATAAAAGGTATGACGAAATCAAAATTAAGATTTCCAATCCCGTTTATAAAATGATTCATTTGCGAATCGTTTCTAATAACATTATAAACGAAAATTGACTTAAAATGACATCTTTTTCGAAATATGGGTATCTTTCGTTTATTTTTTTCTTATAAAACTCTTTTCAGCTTCAAAAATTAAAGCATCGTAGTATTTTATTTTTATAAAATTAAACCTAAAGGGAAAAAAAAAATTCTTATTGCCGTTTATCTCTGTAATAAAAGAAAAACAGAAAAAAAAAAAAAAACCTGAAGCATTTCTTTTAGGCTAATTGATTACAGGCATGGGTGCAAGACCTTCAGTCTCAGAACTGATTTCAGTCTTGGACATATTTTTTACTTATAGTAAATTCTACTTTATATACTTAAATTATCACGATTAGCTCAAAATGAACCATTTTATCCTGACTGGTTGTTTTGAGCTCCTAAAAGTAAAATGTTTCATCATGATATTTTTCCTTATTTAGTAATTAAAGTTTATAGATAAATAAGATAAAACAGCTTTTTTGCAAAAGTTAGATACTTGTTTTTATTTAATTTTAAAGTTAATATGCTTAAAAGAAAGCTTTAAATAATTTACTTTTAAAAAATATAAAAGTAGCCAGCTCCCTTATATGGTGTTTGTGGTAATGCAGTATTATTGTAAATAAGAACAATTCAGAACACGTTACTATTTAGAAAAGATTGGTTTCACAAAATTTCATTAGCAGCTGCATTGTAGCTGTCATGATAATTAGACTTTGTATAAAGTAATAAAGTGATTACCCAGTAACCATTTCAATTAATATATTAATCTGACTCGCATCTTAAATTAAATATTAAGTTTTTATTCTGCTTTCATTAAACCATTCACTATTCTTTAACATTTCGCATATTCCGACTACAATAACTCTTTTTATCAATTCCACCTGTACGCTGGAGGGTTGCCGTGCCACTTACAGAGTAGCGCGTTTATCGCCTCGTTGTGCAATAGCATTTGAAAGATCACCACACTAACATAAAAAAGTAGCAATAAAAGAAAATCAAAATTAATCAGGTGATTAATTTAACCCGCTCCATTCTCGGTCGGGGTAGAAACATCACAAGAAAAAAAAAACCCTCGCGAAATTTGACAGCATGTCAGGGAGGTGGGGGGGGGGGGGGATCCAAAACTTCAACAAAATAGTTGTAACTTTTCTTATAAATATGTTACATATAACATATGGTAGTAATAATCGGTATATCTGATGAAAATACAAATAATTTTTTAAAATGAAATATTTAATGATTTTTTCATTCCTATTACTGTATTGGATTAATAGTAGTTTAAGAGACATAATTTTATATTCTAAAATCATTAAAAGCACTCTGCAAGCAGTTCTTGTTCAATCACAAAAGCCTGCCACTAAAAAATTTTGATGCAGAAGATGTAATGTATTTCTCAGGTATAAACAATGAATTTTGCAGTTAAAAAGCACATGTATTTTACAAATATTGCTATTTCTTGGAACACTAAATATGATAAATTATCGCCTTTAACACAATATTTTGGAGTAATGAAAACATTGTTATTGTATTAAAATTTTTTGTAAATGGGTGTTATAATCAGTAGCAGCTCATGACAGGTTTTTCTTGCAGCACTAAAATGCATGCTTTCCAAAGTTTTTTTTTTTTTTTTTTTAACATTGCCATCTTTATTTTTTTCCACTGTCTTTATTTACCTCAGAAGTGGTTAAGATTTTTTTATATTGTAAATCCTAAATGTTATAATAGCAAAAAAGCATCTTTAAGCCCTTGGGGATGAGCGACCGGTATACTTGGCCACTTAAGGTGTTCAGAATCCTTCATTATTCTCACCACTTATTCTTAATTGTAAAGTTTACCTTCTTTAATCGAAGCATTTCTGTGATTCAATTACAGAAAATTTTCTTTTTTAAAAAACCTGTAGTAATAGGTTAAAAATTAACCAAAGGGCTCTTGTCGCGAAGGGGTTAAACATCTTGAATTACAGTGAACTTTAATAACCCTTGGCTTTAATTGCCAGTACTCTTCCAATTGAGCTATCTGTACGACATTCCAGCCAACACAATATTCGCTCAGAACAACTATTATCATGACATCAATTGATTGTGTGAAAAATAATTAAAAGTGTATATGGTTATATATTTTATTATTAAGCAACAGACTTTGCAGATCTGTTTTTCTAAAAAGCTTTAAAGATTGAAATCTCTAGGCTGGAGTGGGAAAGTGGTAATTTTGAGGAATAGGAGGATAATTTATATAGAAGAATTTTCTGTATAAAAATAAAGATTTAAATTTTTTTAATGCTGGGGAGTAGGGGGAGGGAGAGGAGGTGAAATGTACAGTCGTGGGAAAAAAAAAAAGTAAACACCCTCTACTAATTCCTTAACAAATTATTATCGTAGACGAAAGTTACTGGTACCGAACGATTGGAAATAAAGTCTATTTTTAAATGATGTATATAAAATTTGCTTAGGGGACCATCTACATATTAAAACAAATCCAAACTTCATTTTTTTCAATGGCAATACCCAATTTTAACGAGATATTTCAAATCTTAGGTTCAAACTATGCCTAGGCGCCAAATCTCAAGTCATTTGAATGATAAGTTTTTTTTTTTTATTATAAACATTCAAAATTTAGTGCTTCTAATGTTAAATTACATTTTCTTATTTTTATTTATGTCTCCTGAAATTATGCTTCTAATGTGCTAATTTTTTGTGTAGCAGTAATACTAATATACCCAAACATAAATACGTTGAATTTGCAATTTTTATAATTTTATGATATGAATTAGGAAATAAATATTTGAAAAAATTATGAATTGTAACCTACAATTTTTTTTTGATGGATTTAGATTTATTAAGTCCTGCTTTATGGAAATGCAAAATTTCACATTTTTCTTCCATATAGTTTTCAAATTATGCTTAAAAAACGGCAAAATGATGGTTTAATGTGAATGATGGTTGGCCGTCTATGATAGAAGTGACTAGATATTTTGAAATGTCTTACGCTGTCCTGTAATCTAGCAGACTTCATTGACTGCTTGAGTGACGCTTAAGGTGCTTTGATCAAGAAGGGGGCTCTCTCGGTTAACAATCGAGTACCGAACTTCAATTTGGATACAGCCCTTAAAATAAGCTTGTTTAAAAATAATTAATTTCTCGGAAACTTATAGTATGAATTGCATAAAAATTTGTTTTTAGGCTAATTAAATGGTGTAGAATTCATTTATGCTGTAAGACTTGTGTACTGCTATTGAAAAAAAAAAACAAAGTTATGGTTCGTTTTAATATGTAGATGACCCCTTAAGCAAATTTTATATACATTTAAAAGTAGACTTTATTTCCAATCGTTCGGTACCAGTAACTTTCTTCTACGGTAATTTGTTGAGGAGTTAGTAGGGAGTGTTTACTTTCTTTTTCCATGACTGTATATTAGGGAAGTTAGTGCTTATTTATTTATTTATGTTAGTGAGCAACAAATGTTGCACATTTTTTTTTCAAACTAATTTTTGAAAGATTTTACTATTTAGGTAAGCTGGAGAGGTGGGTGCAAAAGCAGAAGTGGAATCTTCGGAGCTCAGGGGATTATTTTATATGATTTATTATTATTGTGAATAAAGAATTTTAAATAGGGATGGTTAAAGATTATTTTATATAAAATTAAAGAATGTTTAATTTTTTTGCACTAGGAATGAGAAAAGGGAGAAGCAGAAATTTGTAGTTTTGGATTTAATATAAATGTATGTAATTACTTTTATAAGTGAGCGATGATTGTTATATATATATAAAGGTTTAAAGAGTAATATTTTTTGCTATTTTTCTTAACAAAGTAAATTTTTTATATAGTAAAATTTAACATAGCTTTTTATATCTCTGAAACAAACCAACAGAAATACCCTCTAAACATGCATGTTGTACATTACTTCCATATCTTACCAAAGAGTTCTTATAAAAATCTCATTGTACGGTGCTCTTTAAAATTGAAGTATGGTCATCCTTTTTTGCGGGGAGGGAGGGGGGAGAGATTGAAGGTGAATGGAAATCCTGACTATGAATTCTTTGTATTGGTCTTTAATTTTTTTGTGTGTGTTTATTGTTTTATTTATTTTTTCAATAACCTCAAAAAAGTAATGATATCAATACAAAAACCCTTAACGGGTTAAAAGTTTGTGACGCAGCACTTTATCTTATGCTCTAAGAATTTTAAATATGGAACTTAAAAATAATGATATCAAATTTTGAGTGACGCTATGCTATTAATTATAATCTCTCTCTATATTATTTATTTCATCTTTTTATTTTTTTATAATCGCATGTGCAAAAATTATGTTCAATTTAAAAAAATGTATAAAAGTTTATTCATTGATGCTTTAACATTTACACCTTTCATAAATTCCAAGTATGAGTTTTAAAAGATATGATATCAAAATTTTAGTGACGCTTTGATGTGGCTTTAAACGATTTGTTTTAAAATTAAATTTAAATTATTTTTGTTTTGGCTAAGATATATTCACACATCTAAATAATAGTTTTAATTTTCCAACATACTTTAAATATGTCACTTTCACTGAATTTATATAATGCATTTAAATGTATTTATTTGAATAAATTGATTTATCCTTTGTCCAATGCTATTAAAAATTTAAAATAAGATTTACGTAAATAATTTTTTTGCGTCATTGTATCCAAACTAAGTGAAATGTATTCAAATGGATACTATGAGGCAAAAAAAAATTATTTACGTAAATCTTATTTTAAATTTTTAATAGCATTGGACAAAGGATAAATCAATTTATTCAAATAAATACATTTAAATGCATTATATAAATTCAGTGAAAGTGACATATTTAAAGTATGTTGGAAAATTAAAACTATTATTTAGATGTGTGAATATATCTTAGCCAAAACAAAAATAATTTAAATTTAATTTTAAAACAAATCGTTTAAAGCCACATCAAAGCGTCACTAAAATTTTGATATCATATCTTTTAAAACTCATACTTGGAATTTATGAAAGGTGTAAATGTTAAAGCATCAATGAATAAACTTTTATACATTTTTTTAAATTGAACATAATTTTTGCACATGCGATTATAAAAAAATAAAAAGATGAAATAAATAATATAGAGAGAGATTATAATTAATAGCATAGCGTCACTCAAAATTTGATATCATTATTTTTAAGTTCCATATTTAAAATTCTTAGAGCATAAGATAAAGTGCTGCGTCACAAACTTTTAACCCGTTAAGGGTTTTTGTATTGATATATAATACAGTTAATAATTCATATATTTATTGTACGAAACTCTCTGATCATATGTATTACTCGCACTTGACAGTTTATTTCTGTACTTAAATGCCATGCTAGTCATTCCAATATAGTAATTCTTTGATCAGTCTGCTCTAATAAATGGAATTTTATATACTCCTGAATAATTCTCAAAATTCATTGGGTCAGTTTTAGTGAAAATGATATTATTTAATTTCGGAAGTGGTTTGGCTACTAAGCAAATATTGAAACGCTTAAGACTGTATTTTTTTTATTAAAAAAGCTTGGATAATATTGAATAGAATAAATTTTGTATTTTTGCGAATCAAATTTATGTTGTAGCTTCTTATTATTGTTAATATCCGCGATTAATTTAGTAATATGATTTTAAAACCATTATTATAAACAATTCTGTGAATATTATCTAATTCATAATACAAATTATTTTCAATACATATACGAGGGTGTATCAATAACTTTTAGCCCTCACATAGAAATAATTGAGTGAAATTTATTAAATTGCTACATTTCATGAGTCTTTTTTCTATATAGTCAGTGTGTATTTGTTGTGTAACACATTTGTGCAACCGGTATTTCAAAGAGAGGGGGGAGGATGTTTTCCAGGAGGCGCGATAGTAGACCCAAAGGGGGGCATTTTCTAACTTTTACCGACCCCCACATGTGACATATTGTTGGAAAGGCCTGTAACCACTTACTCTTGCTATGGACCTCCCGAGCCCCTACCCCCAAATTATCCTCCGGAGGGCACTTTTCTAAATTTTGGGTACATCATTCATGCCCCCTGGGGGCAAATATGGGGGGAGGGGCTCGGGAGGTGCATAGCATGAATAAGTGGTCACAGACCTTTCCAGCAATATGTAACATGTGGGGGTCGGTAAAAGTCAGAAAAATGACCCCCTTTGAGTGTATTATCGCGCCTCCTGGAATACATCCTCCCCCACCTCTCTCTTTAAAATATCGATTGCAGAAATGTATTACTGTGCACGGTGACTATATAGAAAAAGACTAATGCAATGTAGCAATTTCATAAATTTCACTCAATTATTTCTATGTGAGGACAAAACTTATTGATACATCCTTGTATTAGAAAAGCCCGTCTTATGAAAAGTCTGTCCTACAGATTTTTATACAGATTTGAGTGCTGTTTTATATCATGTCAGGTGTAATACCACTACTGCATTCAGAACTAAAATGCAGTGCTCAAAATCATGCTGAAAAATATTTAACATTTCAAAAATATTACTCCATTTGTTTCCTTTAGAACAGTGTCCTCTATAGTCGAGATTATGACGTTCTTTCTAGCCATCTACATAAAATCCTTTATCACTATAAATAATAATAGTCTACAAACCACCAGCCATATTTTTTTTCTTTCTTCTATCATATTATAAGCATTGTATTCATGAAAATTTTCGACTTCCGGTTTTCGACGTATTTATACGTTTTAGAAGGTCCTGAACACCGTTTGACTGTTATTAGATAATGTCTATCCGTGAGTCTGTGTGTTTGTCTGTATGTGAAACAAATTTTGTGGCCGATCTATCTCAAGAACCAATGCATGGAATTTCAAGAAACGTCAGATTCAGTTAGACCTAAATATAAATTGGTTCTGAAAAGGTTTATGTGTAAATCACCCATTCAAAATTTCTGTAATAGCTATATCTAAAAACTAAATGCACGGATATATAAATAGAATGCTAAATTCATCTTTAAAAAATTAAACCAAGTTAGCGCCAAAATAGTCCCGATCCCGAACGATGAAGTTTCTGGAGTATATGTGTAATTCCACTGAAAACAGAAAATATTTATCTCGAATACACAGGAATGAATTCTCGTAAACTTAAAGATCGTATTAAAGAACATTTGAGAGATTTGAAGTACAACTGACTAACAGCAGCCCTGTCAAGACTTAACCAGAAGTAGAATATACAAGTTAATTTCGAAGATACGAAAATTATACGCCTCTTAAAGAATTATCATGATTTCATGATCACGGTTAATTAAAACCGTGAATCAATAGAAATTATTACTAAAGAAAATACTGTTTGTAATGACGCTTTATCCTACAACATTCCCATAATTTGTCTCAGTTTGCTTAAAGAATCATAAAACACGTAATATTTCACTTCCTTCTATGTCCATATTTTTATTTTCCCAATGTTTTCCGGATCTAAAAATTGACTTTCACTTTCACGCCTTTAGACACCAACTACGTGATATTTGAAAATAACACGCCTATAATTTTGCATTCTCTGACGAAGTCTATGTAGTATATAGTTGAAAGTACTATGATATTAAAGTAATTTAACACCTTTTTAAATATTTTTTTTCATTTTTTAAGTAATTTGCACACAGTGTAATTTTATGTTTAAAATGCACGAAATTTCACCAAACTTCATATTCTGTCAGACCTTGACATAAATAGACTTTGATTTATTTTTGCTGTAAATTGCGAACATGTACACTCCTATCCTGCATTTTTCACGCTTACCGCGAGAGTTGCATATCTAGAACTAATTTGCACAGAATTTCACCAAGCTTCATATTCGGCTCGATCTTGACATAAATAGATCCTTATTAGGTTTGTGTGTATACCGCACAATAGGTGTCGCAGCTATGCACTGCATTTTACGATTTACGCCATAGCTATATCTCAAAAGCGTATCGATTGCCATTTAATTTTGTTCGAAGACGATTTGATTTATATAGAAAAAAGTTTTGTGATTGCCACAACATAGTTTTTTTCACATTTTACTTTTGCTGCTGATTTTTGAAAAAAAAAAATCATGCGTTAAGAATAGTTTATGAAACACTTTCCAACACTTCCTAAATGCTTTAACAAAAGTTCGTTATTTAGGGAAATAAGGTAAATAATGTAACTAAGTAAACATTTTAGAAAAACCATAAAACATTTGAAAAACTGATTTCAGAAAATGCAGTCCATAGCCAAATATGTATTCCAATTCTTTTGAACAGCCCTGTATTTGATCTGTTGGTTGATATATATGCTTTATAATGGGAAAATTTAGTTTAGCAAGAAATAACTTATAGTAAACCTCAGAGACTTATATCAATTTTATTATATATGAAAGAGTTTAACATAACTAAAATACTCCTCAAACAACTCCCCTATATCATTATGTAAAGAAATTCTTGTGTGGCCCTGTAAATGAATAATAACTATTCATTGGACCGCATATTCTACAGAATGCATATTTTAGTGCACTTGATGAATACATATCAATTTTATTATGTTAGAAAGCATGTAACATTATTAAAAATCATTTGAAACGATTTTTTCCCATTGGCCGTAATGTAGCGGAATACTTTTGACTGTTCTGCAAATGAACTAAACATGCTACAAACATCATTTGAAATAGCGATCGTGCTATAGTAAACATCAATAACATCTAAACATTTCAGGGCAATTCGAGTATGTTTACGAGAGTTAGAGCGTGGACAGACGGACAGATGGCCCGACAAACCGAATGCATAAACACGTTTCAACTTTGTTGGAAAGTATTAAAAATATGTACTTTTAGTTACGTATCAAAATATCACGTGGAAAATGAGTTAGTGTATTATGCATCATCTACAATCAACTTACATAATGTAAAAGAAATTCATCTTGGTTCTCTAAGAGAAATATTTTTTAATATTAACATCGGGCGAAATTCCACAATTTAAAACTGTTCTAATGACATTTACTTAATCTACAGATGTTTTTAAAGCTGTCTGTAGCTAGCTAGCGTCGCTATATTTATTCTGCAGCGAAAATGTGTTAAAAGCTCAGACTTTATTGAAATGCCTCCTGTCACATAAAGCTCACAGTCTGATTTAGAGTCTTATTAGCTACGCGTTTCTATCGTTTTGCAAGCAGTTTCTAAAGAAAACAGATTTTATTTTCTTAATTTTTGTAACGCCTTATTTACTTTCACCTAGTTAAAGGATCTCAGGATCCTTAAAATTGCAAAAAAATAAGAAAAAAGACTATTTTCAACGTTTAATATCTTAAAATGTTAAGACACAATTTTAATTAGAATGAAAGATATAAATTTTTTCATTTCATGTATTTAAAAAATTGCACGATGCAGAATTAGCATTTGCAGGGGGCTCCAAGATGTCAGATATTTGACAACAGAAAACGGCATAACGCGCAAGATTACAAAACAAATTTTGCTACTAGAATGAAAATTTTAGCGCCTACTTATACTTCAGATTGTAATAATTACCGTGAACCAGGGATGTAGTGGACCCTCTGCTTTGAGTGTATACCTTCTGCTTAGAACGTATATTCTCTGGGTTTTTTTACGACTACACCACTGCCGTCAACCTAAATAAATTTGTATTTAAAGCATTTTTATATTTTTAATACAAAGTTGTATTTAGCTAATGCAAAATTTAGAAAATTTTAACAGTATAATCACCTAAAAAAATATTTTTTTAAACTATAAAATGGAAATTTTAGATTCCGTTTATACAGACTAATATGAAACATGTGTTTTTAAAATTTCATGAAAAAAATATTCAGACGTTTTTGAGATATCGTGCGCGTTATGCCCAAAAATGTCATTTGGAGAAAAATAGCTTCTAAGTTTCGGAAACTTCGCTTTAGCTATTGATCGGGTATAATTCTAAAAGTCATAACTTCTGTTCTAATAGGAATTTAAAGGAAACAATTATATCAAAATGTTCAGAAAAGATAGGAGTTTAACATCTAAAATAATTAAAATTTTAAGTTTTAAGAGTCCTGAGACTGCTTAAACAATTTGGTTCTTCTTAGTCATCCCGTCGACCAATTTCGCCAAATTATATAAATCGTCAAACCACTCACCAAATTATACAAAGTGACATAATTTTTATTTAAAATAACGAAAGAACAAATAAATTAGTAAAACATTAATTAAAATACAAATAGAACGTCGAATTAATGGTTTTATTGGCTATTATTGGCATTTAATCTTCCAATTAATTACTTAATGGCAACCACTATTGGCATTTAATGTTACAATTTGGCGACAGTAATTTGGTCGACGGGATAACTAAGAAGTACCAACAAATTTTTGTGATTTTAAAGAACTACATAAATGATATTTAACATTACAACTACCAAGAAGGGTCTGTTCAAACCAAGAATATAAATATTTTTCATTTGTACCTCACATACACATAAATTGAAGATAATAAAAATAAGTTTTTAATCATTACAATATATATTGTTATATTTTTGTTTTATATAGAAAATTGGATCTATCCCGGGCTTCCCGGTTACAGACCCTACTGTAGATGTACAGAAGATAGGTGAAAACCATTTTTTTTTTATTATTATTATTCTAGAAACTCTAATAGACAAACATTTAAGAGATTATTTTAGATTGCCACCAAAACGTATTTTTATATTTTTGTTTTATATAGAGCAAGGAATTCAAGATCGTTTTCACCGGTTACAGAATCTACTGTAGATGTAGGGCATTCTCACAATCTTTTGACTTTCAGGAATAAAAATCTGGTGAAATTAAACTTGCTAAATTAGCATTTTGAACTTATAGATGAATGCCTTAATAATTCAAAGTAAAGTTAAAATGGTCAGCAGCGAATTTTTTTTTTATTTATTTAACTGAGGTTTAAGTTAAATTTGAGAATTTAATTTTCCTTACCATTTTACCACTATAACTTTTTATTTTCTTATAAATTTTTACTTATGATGAATTTCCATACCCACAGGACAATCAAATAAGAAATAATAACAATGTAGTATTTTTGCTAAAAGATTTTGGTGTAACATTGTCTTAAAGGGGTGTTAAGGAAGGGACTGTAAGGAAAAAAAAGAGGCGGTATAGGAAAAAGGGATGGTAAGGATGGGACGGTAGTTTCTTTTGTTTTTCATTTCCTTCTTATTTTTTATTGTTTATAAATTCTGTGCTTGTAATATTTGCATCCTTTTACTTTCTCTAATTTGGCTGTATAGGTCTTTTGACCGTTGGGGTAGGAGATATTTTGTTTAACAGTTTAGATGGTGATCATTCACACATGGTGAACCAACATTGATGTTGAGAATATTTTGATAAGTAGCAGAATGCGCTCATATAAATTTATTTAAATGTAAGTTCTACTTAAATCGTAGTGATGAATTTATTAAACCGAAAAACAAAAATACATATTGCGGCATCTGCTCCTCACCCTCGATGCGGCATCTGCCCCATAGTGGCGGGTAAGATGCCGCGCCGCCATTTTGTGTCATGTGAGCAACGCGAGAGAAAGGCAAGCACATGTCTGTATTCTACGAGGATCTAGTCTATAGTTGCAATCGATTTTGGGATGAAATTTCTGTTTATTTTTCTTAAAATATGTAATAAAACTTCATTAGAATAATTTTAGCAACTTACCACGCAGGTTCGAGCCATAAAAACTGGCATAAATGTGTAAATACTGACAATTAAGAGGTGGAAACGCATACAACACATTACAAAGCACAGAGGAACACTACGAACTTCTAAAATTGGTCTAGGGAACGCTATTGTCGCCTACACAATCTCTGCGGCATCTGTCCCCACTTTACTATATATGTAATTCTGGAAATAAAAAAATTTACGAGCTTTAAATAAAAAGAAGGATTAAACTCTCATAATTGCAGTCTATAAAATATTTTAAAATCATGTCGTGGATTAAAAAAAGAAATATGAAAGTATGCATTACACATACATGAATATAAAAAACTTCTGTTACACAAGAACTCTTTTTGGTTGAAAAATATCACTGAAAGAATACGTAAAAATTGAGTTTTTCATGTATACGGAGTCAATGTTTTCGTAAAATAACAAACTGAAAAAAATAAAAAAAAACATCTGACTTTGAATATCGTCTGCCTTCAAAAATAAAATTCTTTCATAATTATTTAAAGAAGAAAAACATTATTGAAAAAAAATTCCGAATTTGAATATCGTCTGCTTCCAAAATTAAAATTATTTTATGATTATTAAATGAAGAAAAGAACATTATTGAGCAAATATGCCGGAAAATAAAAAATAGTAATTCTATCCACCAAAAAAATTCTCTCTTTAATAAAATTATTTAACATTTCTCTATCAAATCTCTTTATAATGTATTCTAAAACTGACTGAATGTTTTTAAAATTCACTAACAAATAAATTTTGATAACTACTGAAGACTACCTGCAGAGGAGTCATGTGTGGAATTTCACTTTGCTATTCTACGCTGTAAACACAGACAAATATTAAGCTGGAAAAATATAGCATAACCACTAACAAAAACATGCAATAGCATCACATTGTCCGAGTTAGCCGAGATTCGGAAAAGCATTCTTTTATCATTTGAAACCTCAGAAACTAATGCATTTTCGACATTTAAAGAAGCATTTATAAAAGCAAAATTTCTCCAGCTTCCATTGATTTTCGGAAACGTGTCCGAGTAGTTTTTATAGTGTGTTTATCAGTTACGTTCAAACTGGAATATCGGTTTTTCGGAATCGATTCTGAAGTAAAAATTTTCATGTTTAACATACATGGGTTACACGTAAACATGAAAACAACAGCAATAACATTAATAATATTATTTTGTTACTCTTTCATGTATAAAAGCCGTCATGCATGTGAAAATGTTTAAATGAGAATCGTTAGCATCGTTAAAACCGGATATTCCAATTTGGGAATACTGATTAATACAGTATAAAAACTACTCGGAAACGTTTCCGAAAATCTGTGGCAAGAAAATAAACTTTGTTTTTATAAATTCTTTTTTTAAATTTGAAAATCAATTGTTTCCGAGGTTTCTAAAAATAAAGAACGCTTTTCGGAATATATAGATAATTCGGAAGAGATTATTGCAGTGGTCATATTAGGGTAAAGTGCCCATATTTCGTTCCCCCCCCCCCCCTAAATGTTTGTAATTTTCAGTGAAAACCTACCAAACTCGGATTTTACATAGACTAACTACCCACGCACATAGAAACATATTCAAATATCGTACAAAAAAATTTTAACAATGCGAAAAATTGTTTTTTTTTTCAAAAGTATCTAAAAAATGCAAAAGAAAAAAAAATGGTCCCAATTTCGTCCCCCCCCCCCACTCAAAAAAAATCCAATACGCCGAGGCTTAACTTATAACTAAATCAAAATTTATTTTTAAATGAGTAAATAATTTAATTTACATTAAAGTAAGGCACAAAGAAATGTACTAATTTTATCAGTGGAAGAATAACATAACGAAACATTAGTCATCCAAACGTGAGGGAAAAACTGAAAAAATTGTCATGAAAAAGCATTCTAATTTCGTCACTGGGACGAAAATAAGAACTGCATGGAGGACGAAATTAGGACCAAGCTACTTCCCAAGATGACGGAGCTTTAGTTCCCGTAAGATGAACTGAGCGTCCTAAAACTCACTGTATGCTACTGTCACTATCTACGTAAAATATATGCAATGAATAAGAAGTAAATACTTACAGTACAGTAAATAGCGTTTTACAAACGACGTAATAAGAACTCAGACATTCTAAAAATAGGAAATTCGGCATCTTTAATTTATGTATGCGTCTCGGAGAACGAAACTTTCAATACTGACCCCTTTTACCGTCCTTCCCCTGTGCCTTGCATCATAAATTGCGCCACTTTCGCAGAAGCGTAGAAGTTAAGGGGGGCGAAATTAGGAAAGGGAACGAAATATGGGCTTTTTACCCTATATTTTCTACTTGAAAAAACATTTGTCTTTTTTTACAGTGTACATTTTTTTTGCATTTTCATATATCACCGAAAGGTGGTCTTCACTCTCTCAAACGCCAATAATGCTCAAAATAATCTTGAAATTTAAATTGCAAAGCATTTTTTTTTTTTTTGGGGGGGGGGGGTGTAGAATCTTGTTGAACTAAATACACATATATATTTCAATAAAATCTCACCGTTTTGTAAATTTCGCTGGTTCATTGTTTTGTAAATACGAAAAAAAAAAAAAAAAAAAAAAAAAAAAAAAACGTTTGGGACAATCTGATACTTATTTCTAAGACGCATCTTTTAATTGCGAAAATTAATTTCGAGACAATTTTAAAATTTTAGTAATAATGTTCTAATGCGTTCTTTCGGCATCTGGCTCGGTCTCCAAAAGAAAAGGCACGAAATCGAAATCTTCTGTCATCTTCTTATATAAAGCCCGCCACAATTTTAGTTGATCAGGCTACAATAAAAAATAAAAAAAACTTTACCGCCATCTATCGGTGAACGCAATAGCAAACATAAAAATATTGAACTAACATAGTTGAAATGGCCTTGTTTAATTCGATTTAAAAGAGAAGGTTTCAAATAATTGCTTATTTTAAACCAGAAATCTGAATATACGGAGGACGATTTCATTTAGTTGTAAAATTCACCCTAATGTATCTAAATAACATTTATAAATTCTTTTCTAATTTCCAATTCTTGTTTTTTCTTTTTCCCTAGTTACTGAAATTAAATACTGAATTTAAAATTATTGAAAAGCAAGTAAAAATACCGAATACTTTAAAAAATATATACCAAAAATGTCTGCAACTGTTATTTTAAAAAGAATGGATTGTAAAACGAATTTCAGTAGTTTTTACGACTAAATGACATTCATTTTTTCAGCGTAAATGCCCTCAAATTTATTTGTTTATAATTTAACTCTGTTTATCTTTCATATTGTGAAACATAATTATAAAACTGATTTCTTTTGACAGAAAAAATCTAATTTGTTTATCTAAATTGTTTATAATCCTGAATCAATATTTATGAGTAACATTATGATTTCAAGGTCATGTAATATAGATTTATTTACTTTATAATAATTTTGAATTGATGGTGATTTATTAGTTTTATAATTACTTGGATGTCATTTAAATGAATATTATAGCTATTTAGAAGATTTATAACTGCATATTGCAATTTTTATTTTAATGTTTATTTTATATATAATGTATCATTTTTAAAAGGGTGAGTCTTGACTCTGCAACCAAGCAGAGAACATGTAACATGTTCTGTCTCTGTATTCAGAGATGTAAGTTATAATTCGTGGCTCTGTTTAATGCAGAGTGTATAATGGAAGTCCTGACTCTGCAACCAAGCAGAGAACATTTTTTTTTTTTTTGTATTGGCTCTGTTAAATATGGAGAATTACTATTATGGAACAATTATTAACTTCTAATGATGCATAGAATTTACATACTATTTCAGTTTTATCCAATAAACTATTTAATCTAATTGCTCTCCCATCTCACTTGGATTTTGAAAATTTATTTGTCATATGAACTTTCGGCGCCGACACATTCATTTTTAATAGTTAATTCTTATTTTTAATTAAATCAAAGCTACGTCAACTAAGTAATAATATTTACTTACTTTTTTCTATTAATTTATAAATAAAGTAGCTTTTTCCCGCAGGTCGCGCAGTATGTAAGTTTTGTTATTTTGGAATGCTGATTTTAGACATAATTGTTGTACTTTTTAATTAATTTAATTATTTTCACAATTTTTATAAATTACATTAGAATCTCTTTTATCGGAAATTCTTTTAACCGAAACTCTCGGTTAACCGAAAACCATTTTTAAGACTTTTTATTTATTTTGTTTACTATCACGTTCTTTGTGTGCAAAATCCATTTTGAAAGCTTTCATTTATTTATTTATTTTAAACTATCATATTCCTTGTGTGCAAGGGGTTCTTTCCGAACTACGAGTACATATAAATATTTTCGAACACTTTTCTAAGAGTTCCTTTGAATTTAATTTGAGCTCTCGTAACCTGCTGAGTGGAACGAAGAAAACGAACAAATTAGCAATTCTGAAGCTTTTGAATGTCTTGCAAAAAGTTTGGAATGGTTGAAGCAGCAAAAAAGACTGTGATGCTGTTGACCTAATAATATTAAAAAAGTCCGTGATAGAGCTTCAAAGCAAAAACAATTGAAATTGCGACAAGCAAAACATTTTTTCAAACCTTGTGATATATATAAAAGGCATTTATTTCAAAATTAAAATTCAGGTAATTTATTCTAGTTTGTATTTTCTTATTGCTTTATTTGTATTAAGCACTTGTTACCATAATAAGAAATATTGCATATATTTCTTCTTAATCTCAAAATTGAAGCATTCTCGATTATCCGAAAATTTCGATGTTCCGAAAGATGGTCCGTCCCAATTACTTCGGATAATCGAGATTTTACTGTATAGTGCAATTCTCATAAAAATCCGTTGTGTAAAACATTTTTAAAGAAGCTAATAATTCATAATCGGATCAGACTAGTTATAGAACTTTCTCAAATAGCTCTGTAACTAAACAAAGTAAAACGATGTATTATATACTAAACATACGAAACGTACACAATATACGAAACTAAAAATTTAATATCGAAATAACTATAATTTCGAGAACAATTTATTGTGTGCTCTTTTCATTATGTAATTAGAAGAAATAATACTTAACCAACAAGGTGAACCGTTTTTGGGTTAATTACACCCAGGTACTTAAATTGTTACATCTTGTAAATTTTTGGGATTTCACATTCTTTTAAAAATTGCTTTAATATGTGAAAATTTCACTGAGACAATAATATGATAAGACATAAAGCTAAATTGAAGAATAACACACCCGCATATATAACGTACAGTCGTGGAAAAAAAAAAAAAAAAAAAAAAAAAGTAAACACCCCCAACTAACTCCTCAACAAATTATCGTAGAAGAAAGCTACCGGTACCGAACGATTGGAAATAAAGACTACTTTTAAGTGATGTATATAAAATTTGCTTAGGGGGCCATCTACATATTAAAACGAACCATAACTTTGTTTTTTTCAATAGCAGTACACAATTCTGACAGCATAAATGAACTCTACACCCTTCAATTGGTCTAAAAACAAATTTTTACGCAATTCGTACTATAAGTTCCCGAGAAATTAATTATTTTAAAACGAGCGTATTTTAAGGGCTGTATCCAAATCCAAGTTCGGTATTCGATTGTTGACCGAGAGAGCTACCTTCTTGATCAAGGCACGTTAAGCAGTCAATTAGGTCTGTTAGATAACAGGATAGCGTATAGTTTAGTCACTTCTATCATAGACGGCCCCTTAAAACATCATTTTGCCGTTTTTAAAGCATAATTTGAAAACTACTTGTTAGAAAAATGTGAAATTTTGGATTTCCATAAAGCAGAACTTAATAAATCTGAATCCATCAAAAAAATGATAGGTTGCAATTCATAATTTTTTTAATATTAATTTCATAATTTATAATTCATATCAGAAAATTATAAAAATTGCAAATTCAACGTATTTATGTTTGAGTATATTAGTATTATTGCTACACAAAAAATTAGAACATTAGGATCATAATTTCGGAAGTTATAAATAAAAATATGAAAATGTAATTTAACATTAGAAGCACTCAATTTTGGATGTTTATAATTCGAAAACTTATCATTCAAATGACTTGAAATTTGGTGTCTGGACATAGTTTGAACCAAAGATTTGAAATATCGCGTTAAAATTGGGTATTGCCGTTGAAAAAAATGTAGTTTGGATTCGTTTTAATATGTAGATGGCCCCCTAAGCAAATTTTATATGCGTTGTTTAAAATTAGACTTTATTTCCAATCGTTCGGTACCAGTCACTTTCGTCTACGATAATTTGTTGAGGAGTTAGTAGGGGTGTTTACTTTTTTTTTCCACGACTGTACATATACCGGGTGTCTCAAAAATGACTGATGGATTTTAAAATTCAATAACTTGCAAACGGTGACAGATATTAAAAAAATTCTTGCAGGTGTGTTATGTAAGATGTCAGGAGTTTTTATACTGCAATTCTCAGTTTTAGTTACAAATAGCATCGATAGATGGCGCTCCAAGCAATAACCGCTAAATCCAGGCTCGATTTTTCGGTCTTTCCCTTCTTCCATGCGAAAAAAGAGATTAAAATGTACTGAGTGGATCCGGAAGTACCAAAAATCGGGTCTGGACTGAGCACCTATTGCTCTCAGCGCCATCTATTGTTTGAAATTCGAACTAAAATCAAGAATCACAGTAAAAAAGCTCCTTACATCATACATAACCCTTCTCCAAGAATTTTTTTAATATCTGTCACCGTCTGCAAGTTATTGAATTTTAAAATCCATCAGTCATTTTTGGGACACGCGGTATATATATATACAGTGAAACCCCGATTTAACGTAACCCGTATTTAACGATTACCCGCATATAACGTCATTATTCATTAGTCCCAATTAATTTCCTATACACGTAATGTTAAAAAATCCCGGATTTAACGTTATCACTTTCAAATATTTCCCGCATTTAACGTTTTTTCAGAAGGGAAAAACTCCAGGAAAATTTCCTATAATGGAAGTTCTGTTGGAGTAAAAAAAAAGCATTCAAAATCAATAGGTTTAAAACTCGGAATACTCCATCTCTTTGTTTTTCTTTCATTGTGATGAGTTTCAAATAAAAAATAGTAAAATTTATTCTTAGCAAGCAACTTAAAATAATAATAGTAGTAAGTGGAACAGGAACTAAGAAATTTTCGTCATGAGGTAGGGGTGGGGAAGAAGAGTCCCCTAAAATCTCCATGAAAGTCAAATTTTAGTTGAGTTTTACTTTTTATGTTCATGTGTTTAAAATCATGTGTTCTAATGCAACTACCCCAAAATGGAGTAGTGACATTAGAACATTTCATTAAAAATTCGAAAAAGGGGTGAAAATGCGCAAAAAGTGTTCTAAAAAATGTTCTAAATGGCAATTTCTACGCTATCTCAGGAAGTACCCAACCGATTTCAAAAAGAATAGTGTCAAAATAATGGTGACAGCACTTGCTCCAACATAGCGTATGATGTAGGTGCTAAAAATATGACGCAGAGTGAAATAACCGATTTCTTTAAAGCATAATTTAGAAAACTGATGTCTAAACCAATGAAGAAATGAAGAAATAAAAGGTATATCGCCTAAATTAACCTTTATTTTATGCTCAGGGTTTTATTTTGTCTTACCCCGATTTAACGTTTTCCCGCATATAATGTCATTTCTTTGTGGTCCCTTGAAAAACGTTAAATCCGGGTTTCACTGTATATATATATTATTTCTATTTCCCAAAAAATATTACGGAAATAATTTTATATAAAAATAAACAAAAGAAGCCGTTTTATTAGTAATTTTATTACAAGATGTTACTAAATAAAAAGATATCTTAAAAACAAAATAAAACTGTTATCATCTCGAATCATAAATTGTGAATTTGTCATAACCGTAGTTGAAAACAATAAAATATAGAATGACATTTCAGTCAAAAAGAAAATTTGGTATATCGATAAATATTTTGAAAGAAGTTGAAAAAAAATGCTTAGAATTTACTTTAGGCTTTTATATGTAACATAAAACTCAAGTATCGTAAAATTTATTTCAAAATTGAAAATTCAATTAACAATAAAATATCGATAATAACACATCAAATCTTCCTAGTGGGTGGATGGGATTTTCATGCAATTGAATGTCTATAAACGTTTTAAACATATAAGAAAAAAAAATATAAGAATAAAATTACAATATTTTTCAAAATTAAGTCACAAAAGTTATAAAAAAGTCGGGAACTCTCAATTTTACCATCATAAAATCGGCTTACGAGAGAAGAGAGGGTGGTGTTAGTTACATATATAAACTAGTCGTATGTGCCAATCCCAAAATTTTCTTGTATCTCATACATTTTAATAATCTAAATAAAACCTAGTCGAAGTCGAAAATGTATACTAATAAAAGAAACTTTTGGTTTGTGTGTGAGTCGGCGATGTATAGACAAATCTAGCACACCAGAATTCTGAAAATTTTGGTCAGTGTAGTCGGAGGTAGATCCTGAAGCACCTGAGGCTCAGATGTTTATTTTTTTTTTTATAATTAGCCGAGATATTATTTAAAAACTCATCAAACAGACCACTTAAAAAAGCATTTTTTTTTTTTCAAATGACGTCAGAGTTACTCACGGACACGTTTGTCCTTTATAATATAGATAGGGTAGATATGACATTACGTGTGGGGTTGGTTCACAACCATAGTAGACCAAGTCCATAAAAAAATGAGATACAGTAAAACCTCCCTAAAGCGACCACGTTCCGTTCCAATAACAATTGATCGCTCTGAGAGGTGGTCTCTTAATGTTTAAATCTAGATTTTAATTGTTGAAAAAAGGTAACAATGTTCCGAAAATTTATTTTTCACATTAGAAAAAAATATGAAAATTTAACTATCAAACAAAAGTTAATTACGTAAGTTAATTATTATGGAGTTTAAAAAATGAATACATTGACTTTGTTTTATTTTTACGGTTTTATCTTTCATAGCTTTTATTTCAAAGTCCTTTCGAAGTTCAGTAAATAAATGCAGTTTTTTTGGACGGAACAAATAATGATGATTCCATTAATTTATCTATTTCTTTGAGAATTTCTTCACCGAATAGGACAGGGAAGTTTATTGACCGCCATTCTTAATTTATCACCAGAGTTAAATTCATTGCCTAAAAAGGCACAAAGGGATTTAAACACTTAAAAGTTACCGGAATGTAAAAATATTCTAAACTTAGTTTAGAAGTTTGATGAATTATGAACTCTCCGGATTATTCTTCTAATAAAATCTTCCTCATGCGACCAGGAAAAAACGGAATTTGTTTCATTTTCTTCAAAGAAATGGGTCGCTGGTGGAGGTAGTTTAACTGGCATGGTCTCTGAATGGAGGTAAAATTAATATAGAGACTACGGGAATAAATTTCGTTCCATCAAAAAATGGTCGTTCGAGGAGGTGGTCGCTTGATGGAGGTGGTCTCACAGGGAGGTTTCACTGTAGTTCATTTAGAAGGTGCATAAAATTTGTTTTTCTAAAAACACAGTGAACCAAGCCTGTTTTCATGAACTTTCTCATATACGGCATCTGTTTACAGACTTACAAGGGAACCACTTTAGGACGACTCGCACCTCGAATCGAGACCTGGTGCATTTTGTAGCCCTATGCATAAAAGTTAGAGAACCGATAAAAATTTTTTGTTAAAATCGTAATTTATATATTTTTTTTATATTTATAATTTTTTATTATTGGATTTTTATTTGTTAATTTTACACCAAAAGAGAGTTAAGTCGCCAGATATGGCACTTCAAAATTTTCACTAGCTTTATACTTGTAATAGGTTTACGTCCAAACCATTACAACACGGTGCGTAGCGAAAATACTGAGCTAGGGTTGCCGGAAAACTGTACGGGACGAAATAGACGCCAACCTTTCCCCGCCAAATTTGTAAACATAATATTGTATTTTTTTTTTATCAAATTCGTAGGTTCTTGAAGGAAATTTAAAACTTTTTTTAACATTTTATAGTTATTATTGACTAATTTATATTTTTAACTATTTTTTTAAAGAAAACTTTTACTTTAACAGCCCGAAAAGTAATCTCGAAAATTGCATTTTCAGAAAGTTAATCGGCTGTAAAATCAAAAAATATTATTTTAACAAAAAAAATTTATCGATTCCCAAACTTCCTAATATAGAGCTTTAAAATGTACCAGGTTTCAATACTAGGTGCGAGCAACACCTAAAGTGGTTCCCTTGTTAGTTCACTGTGGGAGTGAATAAAACAGATTTTATGCACCTTCTAAATGGATTATATCATTTTTGTAAAAATGGAGTTGGTCTACTATGGTTGTGAGCCCCCTCATGTAATATTCCCATAAATGTACAGTTTGATCAATTTATATAATCTCAAATTATTTTATACGTTTCCACCTTTTTGGAGTGGTTAAAACCAATTTTGATCCCTTTGAGTGGTTATAACCAATTTTGGACGGCTTTAGACGATTAATACCATTTCTGACCACTGTCCTGGTTGAAATTAGTTTTCACCGGTCAAAATTACAACCAAGCTCTATAAAATGACCTATTCTGAACAGACAGACTGCTGCAAACTGGTCTTTACCAAACACTTTACAGTTACAAGCCTTCACCAATAGATCTTCTATGACTCGACAAACTGATAGCTTTATATTCCCAACACGTGCTTAATGCTATTTTTATACTTTCTGATGTAGTTAATAAGTATTTTTGATTTTTCTGGCAGCCTGGAAGAACACTAACACTTTTAAATAGTATGGATTGACCTGTAAGTTTTGTATGTTATTGATGTTTACTATAGCACATATTGAAAACGAAGTACGTAGCATTTTTAGATCCTTTACAGGAACAGTCAAAAGTATTCCGTTACATTACGGTCTATATAAAAAATTCGTTTGAAGGGCATTTTAACGATTTTGCAGAATTTCAAGCCTAATGAAATTTATATGCATATACGAAGTGCACTAAAAATGCATTCAGTAGAATATGGGGTGCAAAGCATTTATACATTTACAGGGCCACACTAAAGAATTCTATAACATAATGGAATTTTGATTATTTTTTGTAGTGAATAACATAAACACATGTATGGTGACTTTTAATTAACCTCCAAATTTTAACTGAAAACACTCTCGAGTCTTTGCAGATAGCATCACATATATTTTTTTTATTGAAAAGAACGTGAAAAAGGAATTTAATAGATAAGATTTTCAAAGTGGGAGCCTTCAGAAATGATACAGTACTGCAACTTAGTCTCGAAGTTACCAGTAAAAAAAAAGAAAAAAAAAGCGTTTCTTTTTTTATACTTGAAAATGAGCCTATTATGGAACATTTGAGGCTAATAAAGTGCGTCGGGGTTTTTTTGTAACCGAAATCTTTCATATAACCCCAAAGATAGAAATCACATGGATCCATATCTGGTGAATAAGTTAGCCAATGTGATACACCAGGATAACGATTTGGAAATTGATAGGCGATAATTCGGGTTCCAGACTTGCTCTTATTGGTGCCAAAAACACTGCTTTGCGGAGGGCATTGTCACGCACCAATATTCATACCCAGTTTACGAATTTGGGGGAAAATATGACTGTCTGAGCACTATTTCATACCTTTCAAATTTTCTTATCAGATATCTTACCATTGCTCTAGAAGGCTTAGGTCGTTTTCTGAATATTGAAGACCACTTCCGTAGATATAGTATTGAATTTTCACCACATAAATACCAATTTTTAACAATAAAAATACGATCTTCAGTTGAATATGACGCTTTGGGAGACATTTTCAAAATTGCGTAAACAAATTCCTTTCATACCCTCTCTCACTGCACGCATTCGTGCCGCCATCTAGTCAGGCTCTGAAAAGTTATTCAGTTTAAATTGTGCGTTAATTAAAAGTCCCCCTGTATATATTATATGTTCAAGCCATTTTATTACCTCTCTACATATAAAAAAAATCCCTACCGGATCGGGCCTACAGGCGGAGGTAGATTTCGAAGTTAAGTACTAAATTCACCAACAAAACTTAAATCAAGATTAGAGATAAACCCAGTTCCTTCAATAAGAATAAGCTCTAGGAAGCTAAACATTTTGTGAAAATTCTAATATACACGAATACACACACGCATGTATATGGAATAGGTTTAAAAATGGCTAAAACAAATTCAGAGAACCTCAAAGTGTTAAAATATGTTAATATTCTATAGTCGGGTTTTTATCATGTTTTAATACGTTTCTACAAACTCACATGACGTTACACATTCACCTGCTGAGGTCCATTATATTTCCAATATGACGCAATATATATATATATATATATATATATATTAATTCGTCAAACTATTTATTTCATTTTGAGTTTTCACGCTGAAATCTTGCTCTAGAAATCTTATGACGAAATATTCAATTTGTTTACAATTCGTCAAACTATTTATTTAATTTATTTTTTCACGTGAAAATCTTGCAATAGAAAAGTAATTGTGGTAAGAATTTTATCGGTTTTTTAAATTGTTGGCAACTGCTATAACGAAAAATATTTATTTTTTCCTGTCATTGTTGTGTAAGAGCTGGTTTTATCAGAATCTTGTTAAGATGGTATTCAAAATTTTTAATCCTCCACATTTCCATTCCCTTGGGCCGATTTTGCCCATTTTCAATCGCCGCCGAGATATTAGCCATCTCAAAGTTGTTGGCGAGTTTGAAGACGATCCGCGCATAACTGCGACTTTTATCGTGCGGACAAAATTTAGTACATACATATATATATATATATATATGCATGTAGGGAATTTCGCAAGCAACACTCGAATCAGACTGAGTGTCCCCGACTCCGTATTTTCCGCTTCGAGATTAAAAGGTAACGAAGCAAGCTGCGTGAAGTGGAAATGTAGAAAAAGTAAATAGAACGAAAAAAGTTCGACGACGCGGGTTTTGTAGAAGTATCAGAATAATTTCGACGCTACAAAATGGAAGATTTAAACGACGTATGGAAATGCTAGAAATATTCAATGACGTTAATAAAAGAAGCCTAAGTTGCTGCTTTAAAGCTAAATATAGATTGAAAAGAGTGTTTTTAACTGTATTTTTGTTTTGTCTTCGTCTCAATAAATGTCAGTGATCGTCTTAGAAGTGCGTTGTGATTTATGAATAGAGTCTCATCCCATAAAGTGGTGTCAGAAGTGACAGTTAACCCACCAATATTATTAATTAGAATTATTAATCATACGGATTCAAGCCGGATATTATTCTAACGGTGAGTTCATTATTATTATTTTATTATGAAGTTAGTTGAGGTACCCGAACTGGAACTTGCATTTAAAAACGAACGAACAAATAAAATTAAATTACTACATAAATTCCTATTTGATGCTGACGGTGATCGATCTAATAGAAAGAGAATGCGTGATTTTACTGGTTTCGGTTTTCAAACCGACAGCACCGAGTTCAAAAATAAAATAACTAAAGTTAAAACTTATTTTTCATTAAATGATCTGATTACAGTGTGCAATCTACTCTATATTGCTAACGAAGGATCTCTAAATGATCTTGCAACCCGATTAGTTACATACCTTTCAGACTTGACCTTACTACAAAGTAATATTATACAAAATGAAAGTGACACTGACTCGGAACCCGAATTGTCTTCAAATAATATGGCTTCACGTAACAATACTGAATTATCAAATTTTGACAAACAGAAGCAATTTCCAGTTCAAAGTTTTGTGCCATCGTCTATTAATTTCACTGATATTGAAATTGTCGTACCTGCTTTTGACGGAAGTTCTTTTAGTGATATAAATGTATGGTTTAGTAATTTTGACGATGTCACTAATATGTTTAACTTATCTGACTTTCATAAATTCATATTTTGTAAAAGATCCTTACGAGGAAAAGCCCAGTTATTAGTACAGACAGAATTTCATATCAATTCATATGACAAACTTAGACAACTCTTAATTTCAGAATTCAGTACCACTTATAATTCTGTGGAGTTACATGATATATTAAATAAACGAAAATTGCGAGAAAATGAATCGATAGAAGAATATTTTCTTATCATGAAACAAATATGCTCGCGTGGTAACATCGAGGATTCCGCATTAATGCAATATATCATAAACGGTATACCCGAACCTGTTTTCAGAAAATCAATGTTATATGGATGCCAATCCATTTTAGAATTCAAGCAAAAGCTCAAAATTTATGACAAAATTCGACATGACTTTGAGAACAGTAAATTTCGTAAAGTCAAACTTGAAATGCCAGCGAAAAACAAATCCTTTCGACCAAAATCTGATCTTTTTTGCTTTAATTGTGGTTTGTCAAATCATAAAAGTAGCCAATGCAGACATAAAGATAAAGGCCCTCGTTGTTTTAATTGCTCGAATTTTGGCCATAAATCGGCTCAATGTGATCAACCAAGGAGTCCTAGAGTTAAGTCAGAACCCTCCAATGTTTCCACAGTTATGTCGAACACTTTCATGACAAAACAAGTCATTATTTCGTCTGTAAATGTTACATCATTGGTAAACACAAGTAGTAAAAGAAGTTTACTAAAGGAAAGTATTTACCGCAAACTCCCTACAGTCTCGAACCTTGAACATTCAACCATCACATTAACTGGATTAGGAAATACTGTAATCAAACCCCTGGGTTTTTTCTTTACGTACATTATGATAGATGATTTTAATTATACAACTAATGTTTATGTAGTCCCAGATTATTCCATATCTTTTGATCTTATTATTGGTACAGATGTTATTCAACAGAGTATTTTAACAATTTCTGGAAATAATATTTCGATGCAAAAAATCGAGAAAAATGACGATACGTCCAATATTTTTTTGATTAATGTTGCTCATGTGTTAGACGATCTTAATCTTGATTTATCTCATATTACCGATGAAACAATACGTTCAAAAATTTCAGAACTTATTCAAAATTATTCTCCTAGAAAAATAAAAACAACTGATGTTAAATTATCAATTCATCTGGAAAACGAAGAACCTGTCACTCGTCCTCCCAGACGCGTGGCTCCAATAGAGAAAAACGTCGTCGAAAAACAAATTTCTGAGTGGCTCGAAAAAGGAATTATTCGTAAAAGCACTAGTAATTTTTCATCACCTATTGTCCTAGTAAAAAAGAAAGATGGTTCATATAGATTGTGTGTTGACTATAGAAAGTTAAATTCTAAAACACATAAACAACGTTTTCCTCTCCCAGTAATTGATGACATTATTGATCAGTTGCATTCTGCAAATGTATTTACTACTCTTGACCTTAAAATGCATTTTTTCATGTCGAAGTAGATGAAAATAGTAGTAAATATACTTCTTTCGTAACACATTCTGGTCAATTTGAATTCTTATATATGAATTATGGCCTTAGCGATGCACCCTTAGTGTTTCAAAGGTATATTTATAACGTTTTTCGAGACCTCATTAATGAAAATGTACTTATTGTCTATATGGATGACTTCATAATACCAGCTGAAAACGAAGTCAAAGGACTCCAGAAATTACAACGCGTTCTTACAACTGCATCCGAATATGGTTTAGAACTGAATCTTAAAAAATGCCACTTTTTACAGAGAGAAATTGATTTTTTGGGTTACCACATTAAAAATGGTCAACTGCATCCATCTCCCTTAAAAACTAAAGCTGTCCTTATTTTCCCAGAACCTAAAAGTATAAAAGATGTACATTCATTCGACGGAATAACTTCATATTTTCGTAAATTCATTCAAGATTACTCTTTAACAGCTAAGCCTTTAACAGATCTCCTTAGAAAGGACACTAAATTTCACTTTGGTGACCAGCAACGAAATGCATTTAATCAGCTGAAACACATCCTTTCTTCAGGTCCTGTTTTAAGCATTTATAACCCTAGTAACGAAACAGAAGTTCACTGTGATGCATCTACTGACGGTTACGGACCAGTCCTCCTTCAAAAGTCTTCTATTGACAATCAATTTCACCCTGTCTACTTTATGAGCAAAAAAACCACAGATGCCGAACGTAAATATTCGAGTTATGAATTAGAAGTTTTAGCTGTCATAGAAGCCCTTAAAAAATTTCGCGTTTACATTCTAGGTATTCCTTTCAAGATAGTCACAGATTGCAACGCATTCGCCCTTACTATGAATAAACAAGTTGGAAATTGCTCGTCAAACGTGGCAAATGTGGTGCGTTCGTACTATAGCTAGTTTTATAATTATTTTTTCACCCCATATTGTACTGAATGTATAGTTTTTTGCACTTCGTAAGTGCATAGTCTGTAACATCATTAAAATGCACTGTAATAATTTTTTTCCCATTCCCTGTAATGAAACGGAAAAATTTTGACTATCCCTGTAATTAAGCTATACATCCGATTTTCATAAAATTTGAAATGGCTCGACAAACTTTTGCAACAATCATATATTTAAAATTTCAGACCTCTCGGAAGGCTGTAACATCATTAAAACGCACTTGCAAGCATTTTTCCTACTGCCCGTAATGTAAAGAAAAACTTTTGATTGTCCCTGTAATTAAACTATACATCCGATTTTCATAAAATTTTAAATAGCTCGACAAAATTCTGGAACAATGATATATTTAAAATTTCAGACCATTCGGAAGGCTGTAACATCATTAAAATGAACTTGCAATAATTTTCCCCATTGGCCGTAATGTAAAGAAAAATTTTTGACTGTCCCTGTAATTAAACTATACATCCGATTTTCATAAAATTTGAAATGGCTCGACAAAATTCTGCAACAATCATATATTTAAAATTTCAGATCATTCGGAAGGCTGTAACATCATTAAAATCCACTTGCAATAATTTTTCCTACTGCCCGTAATGTAAAGAAAAACTTTTGATTGTCCCTGTAATTAAACTATACATCCGATTTTCATAAAATTTTAAATAGCTCGACAAACTTCTGCAACAATGATATATTTAAAATTTCAGACCATTCGGAAGGCTGTAACATCATTAAAATGAACTTGCAATAATTTTCCCCATTGGCCGTAATGTAAAGAAAAATTTTTGACTGTCCCTGTAATTAAACTATACATCCGATTTTCATAAAATTTGAAATGGCTCGACAAAATTCTGCAACAATCATATATTTAAAATTTCAGATCATTCGGAAGGCTGTAACATCATTAAAATGCACTTGCAATAATTTTTCCTACTGCCCGTAATGTAAAGAAAAACTTTTGATTGTCCCTGTAATTAAACTATACATCCGATTTTCATAAAATTTTAAATAGTTCGACAAAATTCTGCAACAATGATATATTTAAAATTTCAGACCATTCGGAAGGCTGTAACATCATTAAAATGAACTTGCAATAATTTTCCCCATTGGCCGTAATGTAAAGAAAAACTTTTGACTGTCCCTGCAATTAAACTATACATCCGATTTTCATAAAATTTGAAATGGCTCGACAAAATTCTGCAACAATCATATATTTAAAATTTCAGATCATTCGGTTGGGTAGTTTTTGCTCTGTTATATGCGGACGGACGGACAGACGGACTGAACGAAGACTATAGGTGCTACGTATTTATATAATTACGAACGCACCTAAAAAGATCTTTGCACCAAGATTGCTCGATGGGCTTTAATGTTAGCTGACTATAACTATACAATCGAACACAGACAAGGTACACGCATGCGCCATGTCGACGCTTTAAGTAGAAATCCAATATGTATGATCATTCAAGATAGTTTTACTTCCAAAATCATACAATCACAGAACACTGACGAACATATACAAGCCATCAAAGAAATTTTGAAAACAAAGTCATATGACAACTATTTCCTTAAAAATAACGTTCTCTATAAAACTCATAAAGGTATCGATCTGATAGTTGTGCCGAATGAAATGCAGCTAAATGTCATTAAACACGTTCATGACAAAGAACATTTTGGCCGTAAACGCTGTGAAAAACTCCTTAACGAAGAATTTCTCATCCCTAATATGTCAAATAAAATTGATAAAATTTTAGCAAATTGCGTAACATGCTTTTGTATAATCGCAAACATGGAAAACAAGAAGGTGAATTACATCCCTTACCTAAAGAAGAGACTCCTCTCCAAACCTACCACATTGATCATTTAGGCCCTCTTGAAACAACTAACAAAAATTACAAACATATTTTGTCATTAATAGATGCATTTACTAAATTCGTCTGGTTGTATCCCTGCAAAACTACTTCTGCTCCCGAAGTTATATCAAAACTACGACAACAAAGTTATACTTTTGGCAATCCTTCCACCATCATTAGCGATAAAGGTCCTGCATTCACAAGCAAAGAATTTGCTGATTATTGTCTAGATGAAAATATAAAGCACGAGAAAATTACAACTGGCCTTCCCCGTGCCAATGGTCAAGTGAAGCGACTTAATTCCACCATAATTTCTGTAATCTCAAAATGTCCAAAGACGAACCGACCAAATGGTTTAAACATGTTTCGAAAGTTCAACAAGTCATTAATTCAACTTATCAACGAAGCATTAAGAAAACACCGTTTGAAATATTATTTGGTACAAAAATGAAACAGAAAGAAGATGTACAAATTATTGACCTCTAAAACAGTGCAGTTGAAGAACAATTCATGACAGACAGAGAAGAGCTCCGTAAAGAAGCCAAGAAGAATATTCTGGAAATTCAATAAGAAAATCGCAAGCACTATAATTTACGACGTAAGAAACCCCCGAAGTACAAGCTTGGTGACCTTGCAGCAATTAAGAGAACACAGCAAGGACCAGGTTTAAAGTTGAAATCTAAATTCTTATGTCCGTATAAAGTAATCAAAGTGAAGTCTAACGACACCTACGACGTAGCGAAAATCTCATCAACTGACGAACCGATAAATACTAGCTCCTGTGCTGAATACATGAAACCTTGGCCTGACGAAAACTGAAACCTGTGTGTTATGAACATTTTATAAGTCAATACTTTTAAAGAAAATTTCATATGATGCTACGCCATTTCAACTGGACTGCTGATCTTTCTGACGTGCAGATTAATTTTTTTTCTTCTTTTCCCCTAAGAACAGTTACTGTTTTTTGTTTTTGTTTCTTTTTCAGATTCTATTTTAGCACATGTCGCTGCGGCAACTCCAGATCTCAGGAAGGCCACATGTAGGGAATTTCGCAAGCAACACTTGAATCAGACTGAGTGTCCCCGACTCCGTATTTTCCGCTTCGAGATTAAAAGGTAACGAAACAAGCTGCGTGAAGAGGAAATGTAGAAAAAGTAAATAGAACGAAGAAAGTTCGACGACGTGGGTTTTGTAGAAGTATCAGAATAATTTCGACGCTACAAAATGGAAGATTTAAACGACGTATGGAAATGTTAGAAATATTCAACGACGTTAATAAAAGAAGCCTAAGTTGCTGCTTTAAAGCTAAATATAGATTGAAAAGAGTGTTTTTAACTGTTGTCTTCGTCTCAATAAATGTCACTGATCGTCTTAGAAGTGCGTTGTGATTTATGAATTGAGTCTCATCCCATATATATATATATAAACTTTTTAGGTGGGGGTGGTTTTGGGTCCCTGGGATCATATAATGAAAAGTTATGAAGAAATTTTTCAAAAGTCGACCATGGAAACGACTGCAATAGGTAGTATTTCTTATGAAATCTACCTAAAAAAATTATGAATATGATTTCATGAAATAATTTATGAATTCAGCAGCTGCTTGAAAAGATGCTTCACTTTGATACTTTGTTAAATTTGGCTATTTTTCAGATTTATTTTTTGCATCATTAATGATCTTTTAAGCTCCCTGTAGGTCTAGACCGTTTCCTCGTATCTTTTCTTAGACAGATATCAGATGAGATCAAGTATGCTTTACCATTCTATTTTAAATATTTATTTGAAGTCGTGACTTATGTTGAAAGAGTTCGCATTAAAAATGTGGCGAAAGTATAAGGCGAAAGGATTTTAATATTTTTAAATTCTGCAGGATATTTGTATTAATATTTTCAAAAGACCACTTAAGCATTTAAGCAAGCGTCAAAATAACGCTCTTTTGATGTAATAAGAGTACTTATGTGAGATTTTTTTTAATGACTAACTTTTTTGAACGTGCCAGAGTCAACAAATAATTTTCAGTCGTCTATTTTTTTTTATATATAAAATTATTTGTATGAGCTGAAAATAAATGTATTGTTTTTATTTCATTTCTTTGGTTCGTGTTGCAGATTATGCTTAGGAAATGAGTATAATAAAGTGAAACCTCCCTGTGCGACCATCTCCATTAAGTGACCACCTCCCTGAATGACCATTTTTTCATGGAACGAAATTTATTCCCATAGGCTCAATACTAATTTTATCTCTATTCAGAGACCACCCCAGTTGAACTCTCTCCATGAGCGACCCATTTCTTTAAATAAAATGAAACAAATTCCGTTTTTTCCTGGTCGCTTGAAGAAGGTTTTATTAGAAAAATAATTCTGGAGAGCGCATTATTCATCGCACTTCTAAACCAAGTTTAGAATTTTTTATACCTTTTAAATGTTTAAAACCCTTTGTTCCTTTTTAGGCAATGAATTTATCTCTGATGACAAATTAAGAATGACGGTCGATAAACTCCCCTGCCCTCTTCTGCCAGGAAACTATCAAAGAAATAGATAAATTAATGAAATCGTCATTATTTGTTTCCATTCAAAAAAACTGCATTTATTTACTGAACTTCTAAAGGACTTGGAAATAAAAGTTATAAAAGAAAAAAACAAAATCAAAGAAAACATCAATGTAGCCATTTTTTTTAAGCTCTGAACTAATTAACTTATGTAATTAACTTTGGTTTTGATACTTAAATTTTCATATTTTCTCCTAATGTGAAAATAAATTTTAGTAACATTAATTGTTACTTTTTTTCAACAATTAAAATCTAGATTTAAACATAACCTCCCTTAAGAGACCACCTCTCGGAGCGACCAATTTTTATTGGAACGGAACGTGGTTGCTTTAGTGAGGTTTTACTGTAATATGAATCGAATCTGCACAAATTTAGAATCAGATTGCTAGGTTGAAAATAAACAGCTATTGAAATAGAGTTACGCATACATTTTTACATAATTTCCAATGTCATATTTCCCATTTCCTGTCAATATAATGAGATTTCAAGTAATGTTAATTATTGCCACATACCAGAGTTGTAAACAAATATGTGTTATTTAAAACATATTAGTCGATTGATGCGATTTGAAACGATTTTAACCCATATTGGACCGCTGTCCTATAAATAGGACAGCTAATAAAACATTTTTTAAAATACAATTGGTAAGGATTTTCTGGATGCATTTTGTTATGACGACTTTAAAATACATAAAAGTATAACATATAAAAAAAATAAGTAACCAATTAAAATTTAAGTGAAAAAAAATCTATTTAATTTTTTTTTTTTAATTGTGATCTTATAATCTAGAATTTTACCGTTTAGTCCAGGCATTAGGTGCTCAAAAAGGACAAATAGGGGAAAGTTTTGGTGTAGTTTTGATATTTGGTGCCTTTATGTTTTGTGGATCGCTGAACACGAATCTGAAGTTTGCCAACAAAATTTATCCCGGGAAACACGTTTTTTTGGCAAAAAACGGGATTTTCTTTGTTTTTTTCCAAATAACGTCAAAATTATACATTTTACGTAAAAGTCCTCAATGCATAAATTGAAGAGGATAAAATTGCCTACATTTTATGTATTAAAAGTTTTTTCTCTGATCAATGGTTTAGCCGTGACAACGCCACAAAAATGGGAGTGAAAATCAAAAAATTCAGACAAAACGGGATTTACGCCGCTGTACGTAAATTTAACATGAAAACGGACCATTTTACACAAGCATTGATTATAAATTATGCTAAAGATTATATGAATGACTACATCTTACAATCAAGTTGCTGATAATAAATAGGATGACTCATTATGAATCATTATTTAATTATAAATAAACATGTACATTAGTAAGTACATTTATTTAAAAAACAAAAAATATTATTTCCGCTTTCTTTTACTTGAGGGTCCCTGCTTTTCACCGACATCTACAGCATAGAAAATATATGTATAGAATTAGTGGTTGTTTTTATTACTACCAACAGTATAAAATAAATGTTTTTTTAATAAAAAATATTTGATACCTTCTGGCATGACTTTTTCTTGACATTTTAGTTCAAGTACCATTTTTTTTTTTTTAAATCAAAAACAGCAGAATTTAAGTTAGTCACATAAATAAAATTTTCCACTATTTATTCTTACTTACTTTTACTTATTATTATTAAATTCAGATTTAATACAATGCAAAACACAATGTAGGCATTTTGTCATGATATGTTAATCAAGATATCTTATGATTCCCTATCTTTACATAAGGTTCCTGTTAGGTTTCCTGTAAGGTTTGTGCAGAAATAAATATGAATATACAACAGAATATGCAACACAGCAATTTTCATTAATGGTGTCGAATGTTTGTCCCGTACCTTAAATTTTAGAGAAAGAAATTTTAGAATTTGTTATAATGAAACAAAAATAGTTTTATCAATTTAGCTTCCATACCGTTAAGAAAGTATCATTAAAATTATCAAAAAGAACGTAAAATCATGCGTAAATCAGATTATGTAACATTTTTGAACGCATTCGGGATACTATAATAAAACTTCATAGTTTAATAACGTGAAAAACGATGTCTAAGTAATAATTTGTAAAACATATAACACGTTTAAAACACAATTTCAACCAAAATCGAAAAAATAGCTGAAAATTTTGTACATCCCTGTATATGAACTATAGATTTATCATATAATTCACAATATGCTAAAATTTAGAACTGTTAGTGAACGCATAACACAGTTGAAAATTCCTCGTTAGCAATTTCCGGCAATAAGCGGGTATATAGATGTCTTGTGCAGCCCTATATATGATTTATAGAATTTATACACGCTAAATAATATGCAATTTTTAAAATTTAAAAAGTGTTCCACAACTGAAAATGCATTTCCATCAATTATTGTTCATACAGAGAAAAATATAAATGATTTATTTTGTGTGCCCCTGTATATGAAAGATCAATGGCACATCATATTCAATAGTAAGCATCTTATAGAGCACCTCGGAGATATATATCAATTTAAATACTTTTGAAAAGGTGTAACATGAACAAAATACACCACAAACAATTTTTCTCCATAGACCGTAATGCAACATAATTCTTTTTAGTGTCCCTGTAAATGATCGATAAATAATACCCATACCATATTCTATAAGAAATCATCTTGTAGTGCACTTCATAGATATGTATATAAATTTCAAAGTGTTTGAAATTATGAAATATTATTGAAAAAAAACACAAACGATTTTTCCCCATAGGCCGTAATATAATGAAATACTTTTTAATGTCCCTGTAACGAAATTATGACTGCTACACGCAACATTTTACAATACCTAACATTCAATAGTGAATATCAATAACATTTTTCAATTTCATGACGATGCGACTATATTGACGACAAAAATAATTATGGCCAGCTAGAATCTGTAAATCACCCACCGTGCACTGCCGTAATTCTCGTTTTTTCAGAATTTTTTATTTTCACACCCATTTTTGCGGCGTTGTCACGGCTAAACCATTGATCAGAGAAAAAAACTTTTAATGCGTAAAATGTAGAAAATTTTATCCTCTTTAATTTATGTACTGAGGACTTTTGCATAAAATGCATAATTTTGAAGTTATTTTGAAAAAAAAACAAAGAAAATCCCGTTCTTTTTCCAGTTTTTTGCCGAAAAAACGTGTTTCCCGGGATAAATTTTGTTGGCAAACTTCAGATTCGTGTTCAGCGACCCAAAAAAACATAAAGGCACCAAATATCAAAACTACACCAAAACTTTCCCCTATTTTCTACCAAATGACAGGACTAGTTATTATTTCCTTTTTATTGGAGAAATCATAGAGTAATTTTGAACAACATAAACAGTATTTTGAAAGTAAAAAAAAAAATATTTCCTCATAAAATTAGTTTATGCATGAAATTTATATGTCCTTACTATGTGTCCTACAAATATGTCTTATTTATAGGACAGCTAGTTACTTAAAAAATTTAAAACTTTTTTTCAAAATTTTGCTAGTATCTACTTAATTACACCATATTAATGATAGAATCGAAGTTTAAAAAAAATTCAAAAATATTTAATTGGTGTGGTCCAATATGGGTTAACTATGTATGTAAGGATTGAAAGTATAGTATAATAGAGTTATACAGATCTACGCGCCTATCTCGATCGTTGAAAAGCTACACCGGATTGTAGGAAAGATAAGGATAATGACTGAAAGATAAGGATAATGACTGAGTATTACCACGTTTACCTGCCTAATTTTTTAACATAAACTGCAAAACTGCAAACTTTGTTTAACCTAAACTGCAAACTTTGTTGTTTAACACACCAGTAATTGTTAAGATAAATATTCGCTTTCTTTGATGACAGAAACGCCGCGATGAAATAACGCAAAAATTTCTATTTTTAAAAAGTGGTGTTAAATGAAATATTTCCTTTTTAAAATAGAAAAATAATTTGTGCTTTTAAATGTTAAAAGGTAAATTTAATTGCACCTTACATTCGAAAATTAAATGTATCAAATATTAACTGTAGTTAATTATAATTGTCGTTGCAAACGCATTTAACTGCAATATTTAGTATTTAAACTAAAACCAAATCCACACGCGTTGACTAGTTATATAATCAATATGTAAAAATATTTGTATTTTATAGTAGAAAATATTTTAGCAACATTTATTCTTTGAATTAAAACGAGCTTCCTTATGTTTTAATTTCTTATACTATTTTTATATTTTACAAATTTTAGTATATGATAATAGTAGCTAATAGGCCAAAGATCATACCATATCATGAAGCACTCGTAAAAAGATTATCAACTAAAAACTAATAGACGGGTTGCACATGACGTCACATGTCTGAAATCGCTTCGAATGGCGCCCAAATATAAGGCAAATATGGTACTCTCGATTTGATTTTTTAGTCTTATTTGCACTATAATAATAAAAATAAGGAAGCTCTAAATTAAAGAGAAAGATAACACGTGCTTTTAACGGCAAACGGGGAGTTCTGTGCTCCACGTGTGTGCTCCAGAAGCTATAGTATCAGTCGTTGCTAATAGCAACGTGACGTCAATGCAAGGGGTCTATAGGAAATTGATTCAATAGTAGTCAGGATGCGATGGTCGAGAGGGACTTTGCCGAGTACCCAAAGGCCGTTCCTTCCGACTCCGGAAGGCAAGTTTGTCTGGACGAAAAGTAACCAGGTTAGGACATTCAGCCGCGAATTATTTGCTGTTTGGGACAGAGTCGTCAAAAAACAAAGCTTTCCTGCTATCTGAAAAGCAAAGATGTATGGTCATTTTTCCTTCGCAGGGGCAACTGTTATAAACGAAAGTGATTTGGTTACGTTAGCGATATCGCTCATGTCCCAAACCAGATTTATGGTTGATACGTGCCTGGGGCTTCCAGATTTTGGAGCTATTCAAAGAAAATTTTAATCTATGAAGTTTACATTATACGGAAGACGTAGTAATCAAAAGTAATTCAGGAAAATTTCATATCAAATACTTGGAAAATCGATGTATTATTTTATTAAACTAGTTACTATGTGGGAGGTTATTGCCATTTTATCTTACGTTTTAGCTAAAGACAACTGCTTCATTAATTCATGATTTTCAGCTCTGGGCGGGGCATAAGATTAATAAATATAATTTTTACTTAAAAGAAAGAGAATTGCAAGTAATTAATTTATCGGAATGTAAATATTTCTTGCTGAAATTCCAATGTATAAGCTGTTATTATAGCGGTTAATTGGCCAAATTCCTGTCTGAATTACCATAAACTAATTTCTGGAATATTTTAGTCTATAACTAAACCTCAAAATAAGTTCACATGATGCGTAAATAACTAAGAGACATTAAATAACATTAATTTTTACATCTATGCACAATACACATATACGAGGGTGGTTCAATAACTATTGTTCCGAGTGTGTATAAAATATTTGCACTGCGATGGTTGATGTGGAATATTGAAGCCTAATGACTTAGATGCCAGTATGCTCAATTTCAAAACCGTAGCTGCTATATTAACATTTTTTTTTTCGATTTAGATGTGAGAGTTGGCATCTAGCTTGAAAGGGGGGTGAGTGGGGGGAAAGGCTGGTTTGGAGCTTATGGGGCTAGACCTGATGCAGTTCTGTGATAAATTTGTGACAGTGGATGAGACGTGGCTACATCACTATGATCCCGAGTCCAAACGACAGTAACCACGTCTCATTCATCGTCACCCCCCCCCCCCTTTCAAGCTAGGTGCGACCTCACACACCAAAAACGAAAAAAAAAGTTAATACAGCAGCTACAGTTCTGAGATTGAGCATATAGGCATCAAAGACATTAGACTTCAATATTCCACATCAACCATCGCAGTACAAATATTTTATACACATTCGGACAATAATTATTGAACCACCTTCGTATAAAGAAAATTAGTCAATAACATAATTAAAAATCTTAAATTGTTTACTTGGGATTTGGATAATATTACTTTTACAATTTATTTCTTATATATTATTGTTCTTGTTAGCAACTTTTTTCGTTTTAAATTTTTTGAACAATTCAATTATCTATCTCACAATAATTATTTAATTTAAAACAATATTTTTTTATCAATTGACTTTGAGATTACACAAAAATTATTTTTTACTCTTTCGATTAGCTTAAAAAAATTACCATCCGATTAAATCTTGATCTTTTAACATTCAGAACGATGCCCATAACAAAAGTATCAACACTTAAACAAAATATAATAAAATTTATTCGAGCTAATAAGGGTAATGAAGTACCTGCATTAAACAGAAGTCAGGCGTTCTTGTTCCGATCCCTCAGAGGAGAAATTCTTCGCATCCTTGTAAATACACTCACTTATTAAAACTGAAGTTTAGCAGGGGCAACAATGGTCAAACTTTCACTATTTTTTAATATAATACCGTGATGTATAAATACACCACGCTTAAAAATCATACGAAAGAGCCCGGTGTCCACCAACTGGCTAATTCAGGGGGTAACATACTCTCCAACACTCTAAACATTATGATTCTGCACAGTAGAAATTCTTGAGTGAAAACTCACGCCATCTTGAAAACTAGTCGGATGTGGCAATCCCAAAACTTTCTTCTATTTTATAAATGTTAATACTTCCTGATAAATGCAGCAAAGCAGCGCCACCGAATAGATGATTTACACCAAAATCTGTAATCAGCAACAACTTATGCCAACTTCTAACTGAATCTAAAGTTTCGTGAAAATCATGCATTAGTTTTTGAGTAGAGCTATAGCGGCAATCGTAAAAAAATCTGCATTGAAGCGCCACCTGTTGTGCGATATATAGAAAACTTAACGATGGTGAACTTGATAACTGAATCTGAAGTTTGATTAAAATCCGTGCATTACTTCTTGAGATAAAACTATTTTGGGAATCAGGAAAATGTAGCATAACAGCGCCACCTGTTGGACGATTTACACAAAAACATAGTCTGCGCCAACTCATATCAAGGACTAACTGAATCTGAAGTTTGATGAAAATCCACGCATTGGTTCTTCAGATAGAGCCATTGCGGAAATCGTAAAAAATGCTGTATAGCAGCGTCACCTGCTGGACACTTTACACCAAAACGTAGTAAACATTAACTCATATCAAGGACTAACTGAATCTGAAGTTTTATAAAAATCCGTTCATTAGTTCTGGAGATAGGGCCATTGCGGAAATCGTAAAAAAATGCAGCATATCAGCGTCACCTGTTGAGCGATTTGCACTAAAAACTTATCAGGACCAATTTGTATCAAGGCCTAACTCAATATAATTTTGCATTAAATTCCTTGCTTTAGTTCTTGAGATATAGCGCCCACAAAATTTGTATCACATACAGACATACAGACAGACAGACGGGCAGACAGACAGACAGACATTTTGTAAAAAGTTGTTTTTCGGGATCTCTGACCCCTAAAATGCGTAAATCCGTCGGAAACCGAAATTCAAAAATTTTCACGAATCCAATACTTTCTTCTTGTAAAGATAGAAGAAAGTAATAAGAGAACAAGTCTGAACTGAAAGTTAGAGACATCTCAGAATAATAATGTCACAACATCTAAAGTTAAAACATATTGTCGAAATAATAATGCCAGTAATATTTTTGTGCTCCCAAAAAAATGTCAAAAATGGGAAAAACTTAATTTTGGGGATGGTCATCTAACTTGGACTTGGATTTACAATGTTTTCATTAATAACACGAATGCTTTTATTTAAATATTGTGGTAGCATGGAACTGATTTTATTTATAAAAGATTAAATTTTAATTGCTTCATGGGGGCTTTGCGTGTATAACGTTATCACTTTAGGAGGGAGATACATGATATCCTAAGAAATCTCTAGGGAGGAAGGGATTTGTGCTTTCATATCGTTATCAATTGTGATCCAACCAAAATTTTCTTTTTTTATTTGTAACTTGTTCTTTAAATCAAAATAATCTGCTATCATTTTTTAGACTATTATCTATTTTTACGAAAATACAAAATTAATATTAAAACATTAAATGATTGTAAAATTATTGAATTCCAAAATATGGAATGCACCAATGTTTGGCATTCCTGTTCTTCTGACATGTGTGTATTATGACATAGTGTTTTCGATACACAAAGCCTTGGAGGCAATTAGCAAATATTTCCCGGCAGTACAATAACCTTTTTTAGAAAGAAATTCAGGGAGAGGATAACGAAATTTATCTATCTCCTTGGGAAATGTCCAAGGGTGTGTGAAAGTGTAAATTTCTACATCTTCGAGAAATTGCGGGGCTTGGAGGAAAGATAGGGTTCTTTCGTGACTGATCAATGATAGGGGAGCTCTTGAGACTTTTAGCAGGGGCAAGAAAAAAAGTCCTTCCGGCCAGTGCCGGGAGGAAGAGGTAGCTTTCATAATGATTATTTTAAAAAAGCCAACTTATATCATGCAAACACACGAAGCTCAATTTAGTGGAAACCGAATATAGGAGATTCAATATTAATTTTTATCAATATAATGAATGAGAATTTCGCGAAATTAGTCAGCTTTATCCAAGCTGCTTTTCTTTAAAGTAACTTATATTTGGATGCCAAATTCGGCAATTTCTTAAAGTGCCTGTCATTTTAAGACAACATGGTGGATGAGGCTAAGCAGTGAACTTGGTCGAGACCTTAGTAATTGCTGTGCACATGCTTACTCACATCGGAATCGGTTAATATATAGGAGTGCTGTCGCATGCAAAAAATCAGATTTTTCAAAATGTCACCCACAATAGAAATTGAAACTGCTATATCTGAGCCATTTTTTAAGGTAAAGACAAACAAAAAATGCTCCTGAATCCTTATATCAAGGTCAAATACTATAGAAAGAAACCTTTTTCAATTTCTAATTTTTTTGCACTTCACTTTAAATATATATATATTTTTTAATTTAATGGCCGCCATTTTGAAACAAGATGGCTGATGAATCTGGCCAGCGAACTTGGTCGAGGTGTTGATGTATACTATCCACATGCCTTCTTACATCGGAATAGGCGAATACGTGTGTTATCGCGTGACAAATACAAGATCGTTTCAAAATGTTAGCCATGCTAGAAATTCAAAGTGCTATAAATCAACCATTTTTTAAGATATCAACAAAAGAACAAATTTTCAGAAACAAAAACTGCTCCGGAATCTTTGTATCAAGGCCAAACACATAAAAAAAAATCTTTTTCATTTTCCAATTTTTTAATACCTCATTTTGAATTTTAAATTTAAATTTTTTTAAATGGCCTTTTGAAACAAGATGGCGAATGAAGCTGGCCAACGAATTCGGTCGAGACATTGGTATGTACTATGTACAGACCAAGTTACATCCAAATAGGTTCATAAATACGCCTGTTATCGCGTGACAAAAATCAGGTCGTTTTAAAATGTCAGCCACAAGAGAAATTCAAAATGCTATTACTCAGCCATTTTTTTTTAGATATAGACGAAAGAAAAACTGTTCCGGAATCTTTGTATTAAGGTCAAACACATACAAAAAAAAACTTTTTCATTTTCCAATTTTTTGGTATCTCATTTAAATTTTTTTATTTTTTAATTTTTTTAAGTGGCCGCCATTTTGAAACAAGATGGCGGATGAAGCTGGCCAACGAACTCGGTCGAGATATTTGTATGTACTATGTACACACCAAGGTACATCCAAGTCGGTTCATAAATACGCCTGTTATTACGTGAGAAAAATCAGGACGTTTCAAACTGTCAGCTGCGCTAGAAATTCAAAATGCTATAACTCAGCCATTTCTTAAGATATAGACGAAACGAAAACTGCTCCCGAATCTTTTTATCAAGGTCAAACACATAAGAAGAGAATATTTTTTCAATTTTCAATTTTTGTACCACATTTCAAATTTAAATTTTTCTTAAAAATTTAAATGGCCGCCATTTTTAAACAAGATGCCGGATGAAGCTGGCCAACGAACTCGGTCGAGAGATTGGTATGTACTATGTACACACCGAATTACATCCAAATCGGTTCATAAATACGCCTTTTATCGCGTGACAAAATTCAGGACGTTTCAAAATGTCAGCCACGCTAGAAATTCAAAATGCTATAACTCAGCCATTTTTTAAGATATAGACGAAACAAAAACTGCTCCGGAATCTTTGTATAAAGGTCAAATACATAAGAAAAAAATATTTTTCTATTTTTAATTTTTTGGTACCACATTTCAAGTTTTAAATTTTTTTAAATATTTTAAATGGCCGCCATTTTGAAACAAAACGGCGGATGAAGCTGGCCAACGAACTCGGTCGAGACATTGGTATGTACTATGCACACACCGAATTACATCGAAATCGGTTCATAATTACGGGAGTTACAGTGTGACATAGGTCAGATATATATATATATATATATATATATCAATTTTGAACGGAGGGTGGTTTCGGGGTCTGGGGGTCATGATCGATGAAAATATACCAAAATTTTTTGAAATCGCTTTCCTCCGAACGGCTGCAATAGGTAGCTTTTTTGTAAAGAAAGCTACCTAAAAAAGAGAGTTTTAGCGAAGAGAGCTGGACTGCTAAACTCGGATTTTAGAGAGTGATGTTGTAACGTCTTAGTGGTGGATATGGACAACGATAGTGATAGTATGAACTCATTTGGAGTGGTTTTTTTACAGAAGAACTTGCTAAACAAAGTGAGAGTGTATCACACTTCATTGTAATTTTATTTTTATTTTACCTTAATATAATCTTTCTAATAAAGTACTCAGGAAAAATATCATGTGTTATACAGGGTGTGTTCACAAAGTTTCAAGACTGGTCTGAGAATACAAAATTAATTAAACATTTTGTACAGTGAACTGAAATTCTTCGAAATATGAGCCTTGAACATCAACACACCGCTGCCAGCGTTTTTGTTTTCATTATTCATAGGCTCCCTGGAGGTCTTTGCGCGCAAGGCTTTTAAGGGACCTCGTCGAAGCTGCTTGGGTCGCTGGAATAGAGTCGAATTGCTTCCCTTTCAGGTCGTTCTTGATCCGGGGGAACAAAAAAAGTCGTTCGGAGCAAGGTCGGGGCTGTATGGGGTTGATGCAGTATTGCCACTTTAAACTTAGCCAAAATGTCGGCAGCGGAGAGCGGCGTGTGAGAGGGTGCATTGTCCTGGTGAACAAGCCAATCGTCTCTGACGTCTGGGCGGGCGTGCCGGACTCTATCCTTCAAATAGTGGTGCATTCCAGCGTAAAACCGACCTGACCCAGCGCGTCCGCCCAGGCACCAGAGAAGATTGGATTGTTCACCACGACAATGCGCCCTCTCACACGTCGCTCACAGTCGCCAAAGTTTTGGCTAAGTTTAACGTGACAATAGTACCACAAGCCTCCATACAGCCCCGACCTCGCTCCCAGCAACTTTTCTTTTATTCCTGTAGATCAAGAAAGACCTGAAAGGGAAGCGGTTCGACACGATTCCAGCGATCCACGATTGCAGCTTCGACGAGGTCGCTTAACAGCCTTGCGCGCGAAAACTTCCAGGGAGCCTATGAACAATGGAAAAAACGGTGGCAGCGGTGTCTTGATGCCCAAGAAGAATTTCGAAGAATTTTAGGTCGCTGTACAAAAAAGTTTAATAACTTTTATATTCTAGAACCAGTCTTGAAACTTTGTGAACGCACTATGTATTTGAACTTTATTTATATACGAGCTGAGATCCACAGTATGCATATATAAACGAGACACCAGGCGCGAAGTATGTTTGAAATGATACCTGCTTGTTGAGTTTATTAACTCCAGTGCGGATACAAGTGCAAAAAGACATTATTACTGTTTAATGCATTATGTAACAAAAAGCTATTATTAAATACTTTTAATTAGTAACTATCCCTTTTGAGTGTTATTTGATATAAACTTATTTTATATATAATAGTGATATTTTAGTGATTTATTTTCATTTGAGTCAGTAAAGTATGCGAATGCGGCAAAAAAAAAAAAAAAAAAAATTACAAAAATCAAAAGAACTTTTTGATATTGATACCAATATCATTAGGGAGGGGGGGGGGGCGAGGGATGATAACCTATGATATCGTAAAAGGGTGAAGGGTAAAAATTAGCACAAAGTTGATAACGTTATATATTGTACGTCCCCATATATGCATCACTGCGCAGTGTAGGGTTAAGCTACTGAAAAAAAATATTACCTTAAATAATTAAAACGTCTGCTAATAAATTTGGAAAAGAAATACTCTTAAAATTTTCTGGTATATAACTCTAAGTATGACTATAAAAAAAACATACTTCAAAAAGGAAACTTCGTGCAGTGTAAGGTAATATATGTTTTTTACGAGACATTCATCATGGGGTTTCATCCAGTCATATAAAAGAATGCTGAATAAATATTCATTCCAAACACCGCATTTTATGCATATTAATTAAGATAAAATTTCCGTAGTTTCGTGAAAGGGCTTTTCTTTTATTCACTACTTTTTGTGTTGTGAATTCTGTGGTACAAATACTTTCTAATATTTACCCATTTAAAATCTTCCTTTGCATAATACTAGAAAAACTGTGAGACTCCCAAATGCATTTCAATTCTGTTTAATTTGTATGCGTCCTTCATCTGCTCAACAATTCAAATCTTTTTTTCTTATTTTAATTCCTGCTAAAAAATCGGGTGTTTTCCTTAATTTACACATGATTTGAAAATTAGAATCCGCTTTTTGAACCCGTAATATAGATTATTCGGATAGTGTCAATTCTGAATTAAACATTTTCAGGTTCATTAAACATGTTTTATAGACAAACATGATAAATTAACAGCATTATTTGAACAACATTGCAGTTAACCCTTTATCTATTGACGGTACTTATAAGTATCACTCACTTTAAACTTTCATCCCATAGTGAATATTACTAATATTCTAATGGTGCTTTGCAAAAACACTCTTAACTCCACTTTATCCGGATACATGGCAGCAGTAGTTCTAGGTTTGTTATTTTAGCGAGGAAGGAGGCTATCTTTCAAACAGTCGATGTGTTTTGCGCCGGTATTTTGTACAGATTGCCACGCTCGTCTTTTTATTGCTGCAAACACAGTAAAGGATATAAGGTAAGTGTTGGATTTTTTTTATGTGTTCATTAGGTTCTTAGAATACAATTTGACTAGCTATTTTAAATAAACGGTGTGTGTATTTGATTTGACAGTTGAATTAATCGGTGGTACTTATAAGTACCGTCAGTACACCGGGTGTTTGAGAAAAATTTCTTGTTCACTTTTCGTCTGTGTAGTTATCCATCGTTTTCATCTGCTTTAAAATGTAATTACTAAAATGTAGCGTAGTAATAATTTTCCTAGTATTTCTTTTCTGTTTCATTATTATTTTTCATAGGAAATAGAAAAAGTTGTGGCACTAACTCTTTTTTGCCATGCTAGAAATGGCATATGTAAATTCATATGTTGAATATATGGAGATGCGAGAGAACATGTTCTCACTGGAATATAGACGTCGCATAACTAAAAGATTGCTAACGAGATCGAAACTTAAAAAAAAAAAAAAAAAACCTTTTTTTAACCCTTTCAGAGGAAAAGCATTTTCAATGCTAAAGTGTTAAAATAAATTACTGACGCCGGATCAAATCGAAAATATTTTACCACCATTCTAATGCCATTTGAAATACCTTGTGGGTTTTCTGTTACGATATTTTGTTATAGTGTACTGACGGTACTTTAAAGTACCACTTTAATTAATTACCTCTAATTAATTAAATTTATCACGGGTGAGTATTTTTTTATGTTTATTCTTTAATTTTCATTGCAATAACTGAAAAAAAAATAACATGAAAAAAATTGCTTTAGATCATAATGCAGTAGATAAAGGGTTAATATTCTTTTGTTACTCTTGCATGTATAAATGCAATTACGCAGCGGAAAATGTTTAATTGAGAGTTCATAACATCCACAAACCCAGTTTGAAAAAACTGATTAATACATAACAAAACCTTGGGAAACGACAACGTTTCCGAAAATCAGTGGTAGTAAAAGAAATTTTGTCTTTGTAAATGCTCTCGAAAATAACCTGGGGCTACTAAGGATAAAGAACGCTTTTCGAAATCATGGTTAACTGGGAAGATGTTATTATATATTTTTGTTCGTTGTTACATTACATTTTCGTAAATTCAGAAACATTTACCTTTTTATACAGTGTATAAAAATAATGCTGAATAAAAAAGTAATTCAAATTATCATATTTTATGCATCGAATCACGATAAAATTCGAATAGATGGGTGAAATAGCATTTCTCTTATTTCCTATCTTTTGTGTTGTGAACTCAGTAGTACAAATACTTGCTAGTATTTACCTATTTAATATCTTCATTTGCATAAAACGAGAAAACCTTTGAGATTTCCTGTATTCGGAAATGCATTCGAATTCTGTTTAATTTGTATGCGTCCTTCATCTGTTCAACAATTCAAATCTTTTTTTAATTATTTAATTCCTGTTTAAAAATCGGATGTTTCCCCTAATTTACACATGATTTGAAAATTAAAATCTCCTTCCTATAATCGGAAAACAGGTTTTTGCGATGCTATGAAATCTCAAATAAGCATTTTCAGGTTCAACAAACATGTTTTACAGACATACAAGATAAAATAACAGCATTAATACATTAACCCCTTCGGGACGAGGGTCATGTATACTTGACCCATAAAGTGTGCTCAGAATCTTTAATAATTCCCACAAGTTATTTTTTTTATTTTAAGGGGTCTCAGGGCTCTTAAAGATTCAAAATTTTCAAAATTTTCATTTTTTGTTTTACATGTTAAAGACCTATATTTTTTTAACATTTTTATAAAATTGTTTCCTTGAAATTCCCATTAGAACATTCATTGCTTTTAGAACTATATCCGCTCAATAGCTGAAGCTGCGTTTCCGAAATTTTGAAGTTATTGATTGTAGTCCCCGTTTATAAAATTTTACGTTCAATATTATTATATTGATATTTAATTATCAATATTCATTTCACAGTTAAAAATATAACTATTTAATCATACAAATGGATTAGGCTTGCCTAAGTTCATCTTATCGGGAGATAAAAAGGCTCATTTTAATTTCTCGAAATAAAAGTTCATTCAGTGTAAGGAGTAATTGCAGAGACAAACTGTAGACCTAACAACATATATTTTAACATCACAATTACAAAAACATAACGTTGGCGTATATACAGGGTGTCCCAAAAAGGACTGACTGATTTTAAAATTCAATAACTTGCAAACGGTGAAAGATATTTAAAAAATTCTTGCAGGAGGGTTATGCATGAGGTCAAAAGTTTTTTTACAGTGATTTTCGATTTTAGTTCGAATTACAAACAATAGATGGCGCTGCGATCAATAGACGCTAAATTCAGGCTCGATTTTTGGTACTTCGTGGCCGGCTCAATAAATTTCCATCTCCTTTTTCAGCATGGAAGACGAAATCGGTCAAAAAATCGAGCCTGTTTTTAGCGCCTGTTGCTTACAGCGCCATCTATTGTTTGTAATTCGAACTAAAATCGAAAATCACTGTAAAAAAAACTTTTGACCTTATGCATAACCCCCCTGCAAGAATTTTTTAAATATCTGTCACCGTTTGCAAGTTATTGAATTTTAAAATCAGTCATTTAGGACACCCGGTACATTCCTTTCAATAAATCTTACATCATAATATTTCGTAGCTACATTTTCAGTTCATAAAGTTCTAAACAAATTCATTTGTCAACAAAAAAATATCGTCTGCGCGAAGCACAAAATAAGAAAGATTATAATTAAGACCATGGGAGCAGCGATAAAACGCAATAGAAGTGATTTTCTTCAAATGAGGTTTTTGGGCATATCAAGCACGATATCTCAAAAATTTCTGAATATTTTTTCATGAAATTTTCAAAACATATGTTTCATGTTAGCCCGTATAAACTGAGCCTAAAATTTCCTTTTTATTCTTAAAAAAAAAAACAGAAAAAAAAAACTAGAAAACAGGAATTCTGTTTTTTCAGAATTTAGTTTACCCCCGATGAAAAAAACTATATGTATATATAAATAGTACAAAACATATTTCATTTTTAAGACTTAAAGTACAAACTTTTATTTTATGTAAAATGCCGTCATTCGTATCCGCTTAAGAATTCCACATTTACGATCCACTCAAACATCTACAGTAAAGCATGCATAGTATGTCACTATCGCTAAAATAACACACATATGCAGCAAAAAGATGCCGTCATTAAAGAAACTCGACAAAAAACGGCTATCTAATGATTCATAGGCCTTCATTTGTTTGTAACATTAATATAGAAGATTACAGTTGTGACATAAATCATGACGCTTTGGTTGGAAACTGACTCCAAACAAACGGTTGCTATGTTGTATTTTCTAAATTGTTTGTGTGTTGCAGCTATATCTTATATCTATATCTCACATCTAAGTGTTTTAATACTTGATATGTACTGGTAACATTTTCCACGATTTATATTTAAAAAGAAATGTCATATAGCAACCATTTGTTTGGAGTCAGTTTCCAACCAAAATGTCATGACTGACGTCACACTGAAAGCGTCTATAGATACTTAAAATTAAATATAGTTTATAATAGCTCCATGTTGTAACAGAAATTATTCGTTTATATCTTTTCAAAATAGTACGTATTTTATCACATTTTCTTTCGGTTGTTAAGAGAAAATGGCAACAAAAAGATATAATTTCTTTTTTTCGACTATTTTTCCTTTACTTTCTAGATAAATGGAGTACTTGAGTTGCCAAAATTAAACAAATGATGCTAAAAACTACAAAAAAATTAATATTTCTAAAATAAATGGAGATACAGTTTTCAAACAAATTGCATTTAAAAGTGCTTTTTTTTTTTCCAATACGACGGTATAAAAATTGAAAATGTGCGATGCTTAGAAGTTTAAAAAATTTCTAAAGAGTATTTAATCGTACTGCTTTTTTTTACGGCTGGCTTCTGTAAAGTAATGTTATTTTTTGGAGATGACACAAAATAAGCTGGGAGAAAGAAATAGCATATCGTACCGACCGACGGCTAAAGAAAAAAAAAATGAGAGCGGGGGTCCAGGGTTGCCATAATGACTGCGCAACTCCTGCCGTATTTCTCAACGAAGACGTAATATAATACCGACTAACTGTATAAGAAAACACTGTTTTCTCACGAAATTTCATTTTAAGCTAATACCGGGTGTCCCAAAAATGACTAACGGATTTTAAAATTCAATAACTTCCAAACGGTGACATATATTAAAACAATTCTTGCAGGAGGGTTATGTATGATTTCAGGAGTTTTTGTACTGTGATTCTTGATTTTAGTTCGAATTTCAAGAAATAGATGGCGCTGAGAGCGATAGGCACTCAGTCCAGACCCGATTTTTGGTACTTCGGAATCCACTCAATACATTTTAATCTCCTTTTTTCGCATGGAAGAAGAGAGAGGCCGAAAAATCGAGCCTGGATTTAGCGGTTATTCCTTGCAGCGCCATCTATCGATGCTATTTGTAACTAAAACTGAGAATCGCAGCATAAAAACTCCTGACATCTTACATAACACTCCTGCAAGAATTTTTTTTAATATCTGTCACCGTTTTCAAGTCATTGAATTTTAAAATCCATCAGTCATTTTTGAGACACCCTGTAGCTTTAATGATTAATGCAGTTGTAAAATATTGTATTTGTCATGTTTTTTAACACTTAACTGGAAACGTGCCATC